>JBBBDQ010001423.1:4497500-4552500 GCA_037127315.1 Ascarosepion bandense
ACAAGACTTACTTTTTAATAATAAAAATACCCTGACAAAATACGTATGCGTATTGCAAGACGAATGTATCAGTTACCTCTTTGGTTATCACCCTGGCATGAATGGTAGTTGGGATCCCTTATTGTACATGACTGACGGTAGTGATGCCTCTGCACAGAATAGTTTTACAGCTGTGACGTGTTTTTGGGTGTTTGTGGGTGAATAATATTTCTTTGTTTTATATTTTTACATGCATATGTGTAAAACTTTTAATTCATTTTTATGAAATTAAAATCACCCTTAGACAATGAAAGTTAAGTAGTATATTTACTAACCACCAATTAGCATGTCATTAGCATACAAACAAAAACCCGCCGGGTGATTGTTGTAAATAATACGTGGCGTCTGTATGCGAGGGACGCAGCGTGAATGTGTTGTATGAAAACGACAATTTCTTTTCTTAGAAAGTTCTTTCCAATATTAGGGTGCGTCTTCCATGCCGCAAAGCCTTGTAAGCTGCAAAGAAAGGTATATATATATATATATATATATATATATATATATATATATATATATATATATATATAAGCAAAAACTGGAATCATACGCTGTTTATATTTGGTTTGTTGTTGTTGTGGGGTTGGTTGGGGTTATTGATTATGAAGGGAAATATACATTCCCTTCATTTCCCTTCATGATCAATAACCCCAACCAACCCCCACGACAACAACGAACCAAATATAAGCAGAGAATGATTCCAAACCTTTATTTCCCCTGAGGAAGTGTTTAAATCCAAACACTGAAACAAACCTATGATTGTAGGGAAGAGGACATCCATAGAAGAAATTATGTACATGTTCTAAAACATAATTTATAACAAATATTCACAGCTCTATACATCATATATCGAGCACTATTTTAAATTAATATTTTGGAGGTTAAAAAATTTCTTTCTTCTTTCTCTACTCACTCGGATATATATATATATATATATAGATATATATATATATATATATATATATATATATATATAGTCATCCGCAGACAGATCTGTTTCGCTGCATCACAGCTCATCAGTACGGTTAAACTGCGATTGCTTTTAACCCAGGATTGAAACCCGACCAAAGTGGCGTCAGTCGGCGATTCTACCTCTGGGCTACGAGACGAAAACCCTAACACTAAAGCGCTGAATACAATAGTAGAAAGGAGCATGAGAGAAGGATGAATGTGACCATAAATGAGGGATCAGTTTATATATTGATTTTAATGTAGAATTGATCCCCCACTTTATATCCATATTATAATATTATAGAAATTTATATATATATATATATATATATATATATATATATATCTTAGACGTTGTACAAACTCATGGATTGAATGTCTACTGGTTGTATTGATTTTCTTTATTAAGAGAGCTCGATACTTAGCAGAGCATTAAATATGGTATTTATCCTACTTCCCCACTAGAACGGGATGTGACGCAAGGTCTTTTTTAGGTGAGGACCCGACCGCGTTCGGACGGGCACAGGGACAAGAATTCCCCAGTCCCCTCAACCGCCGGTTGAGCTGGCCCCAGTCACGGGCACCTGGACCACCCCTCTGCTGCAATTGTGTGGGGCGGCCGCGGGACACTAATCCCTGGGACAGGACATCTATCAGTGTCATTTTTCTCAGAAGCAACCCTCACCTCGCGGACAGAGGTACAACTGAACCGCACTCTATCTTCGAGAACAGAGACGCAACTGAGAGATGAATCGTTACCTACCCGACACAAAAATCTGGCGGGTAGAGCATTAAATATGGTAATATTTTTATTATAAGTTTTTAATTAAAACATAGTTTAATACAAGTGCCGTTGTGTTTTGAATACTGCTGCCATATCTGGTCAGGTGCTCCTGCTATCCACCTAGGGGTCCTTGACAAAATCCAACGAAGAATCTGTAATGTGATCGATCCCGACTTGGCAGCTAGGATACAGTCGCTTTCTCACCGACGCAGTGTGTTTTCCCTATGTCTCTTCTTCAAATATTTTCACGGTTTCTGCTCCGATGAACTTAGCTCACTGATACCCACTTTATATTAATTTACTCGAGCCACGAGATTAGTAACTAGGTCCCACCGTTTTATTGTGATACCAATAAAATGTAAACGCAAATTCTACTCCATCAGCTTCTTTTCTCGCACTTCGCACCTGTGAAATTCTTTTCTGCTTACTTGCTTTCCCGACAGCTACAATCTTCAAGAATTCAAATGTAAATTTAATAGTCATCTCCTGTCTCACTAACTTGCATCTCTCTCTCAAGCTTCTTTCTCCGTCCACCCCACTCTCATCATTATTCTCATCCGTCTCTTACCCGCTTCCTGACACCCCCTATAATCTGTCACTCTTCCTCATAACTTTCCTTCGATGTAACCTTCTGCAAAACAGTGGCAGTAAAGAGCCTTACTTGGGGCGATATGATTCTAAAAACAAATGTCTATACTATTATAATGTGGTTATAAAGTGGGGGATCAATTCTACATTACAATCGATATATAAATTGATCCCTCACTTTATGTTCACAATAAACCGTTTCTCAGGCTTCTTTCTCCGTCCACTTCACTTTCATCAGTATTCTCATCCTTCTCTTACCCTCTTCCTGACAGCCCCTATAACCTGTCACTCTTTCTTATAACATTCCTCCTTGTGTAACCCCCTGCACAACTGTGGCAGTAAAATGCCTTGCTTGGGGCGACACGATTATAAAAAGAATATGTATATATATATAATTAAATTATTTTCATATGTATATATTTTATCGATTTTTTTTCCTATATATACATATATTTTTTTATTTATTCCTAATGATTCACCCAGCTGCTTCTTGTACAATATTTTGTATTCGCGTGTTTTACTTTCTATATCTTCGTGTGTGCTTGTATGGAATCTTTTTTGAAAAGCTTACCGTTCCAACTAAAATTTAAAAGATGCGTATTCCTTCTTTTTTTTAATTAACCGCGAAATTGAAGCGAAAATGGGGAGAAGATCCCAGCAAATGTTGAAAGGAAAGACAGTTTGAGTTACAGGCTATAATGAAGTAGCAGCGAGTACGACCTAACGCTGAACGAAGCCCTTAACAAACGACCGACGAAAAGTAGAGAAAATTATCCTTAGCAGCGAACTAAGTTTCAACTTAGCACCCCACTTTTTTTAACGTCTCTGTTTCTTCAGTCTGCTTTCGTCTTTCCTGTAGCCGACTGCAAGAAAAAAATAAAAAATAAAATAAAAAAAAGGAAAAAAAGTGTTCGGGTTTGAGGGAAAGTTATTTTGCGACTGGTGCACGCACGTGTTTGTAAATAAATATGTTGGGAGCTGAAAAATGAGTGGATAACGGGCATGTTCGTCGGTTGATGAAGGTTAAAAATAAAAGAAATCCTTGTAAATTAACGTTGCTATCACCGGGTTTTTATGCCACATTCGCAACGTGAAAGGAAGTACTCTATTTTTGTTTATTAAATATTACGCGTGTATTTAAGTTCGTTGAACGAGATTTTTACGCTTGTTCCAAACATACACAGTCATCCAAAACGCAAAAGAATTTTGTTGTTTATTGGAGTAGATAGACTAAACTATTGCCCGGTTCACACTCCACCCACGTCTATTGAACAGGTGAAGAGGCTCATCCCTTGTTTCCTGTTTAGGATGCGGTTTCCGGCTTTTCTCTTTTCCAATCTTTTCACTCTTACGTAGCCCCCTGCGCATCAGTGGCATTTCGCCTTGCTTGGGGTGATATGATTAAAAAAATAAAAAATAAAAAAATAATTCCAGTGTTATTCCAATTACACTTTTGTTCACGCAGTTGCCATCGGGCTGGGATCAAAGTGTAGTTTCTGTTCTTCTCATCTCAAATGATAATATTAGCGGTTTCCTTATAAGGAACATTCGACAGCCTTTAACCAATTAGCCAATGCTATTACAGTGACACTTTTCTTCACGTGAAGTACCATCGGGCTGGGTTCAAAGTATAGTATCTGTTCTTATCATCTCTAATAACAGTATTAGTTGTTTCCTTATAAGGAAACATTCGGCAATTATTGTACTACTGTCCTTTAGCATTTATCTAAAGAGAACAAACTTCCTCTTAAAAATCGGGGCCGGTGAAATAATCCCGTGCTCCCCACCAAATCAGATGATAAAAGGCTCTCGGGGGCTCCACTCTAGTACAGCTCCATTTTCATGGGGTAATATTTATATAAATCACAATTTTTACAGTTGAGTTGACTATATGTAGCCGTAAGGTCTATGCTAAGAGTTTATTTTTACGCACCTCCAAATTTGTGGAACTTCCTTCAGGCTTCAGGCTTTCCAGCTATACTTAATCTGCAAAAATTTAAATGCAATGTTAATCGCTATCTACTGTCCTCATGATTACTATTTTCTCTTTCTGCTGATTATTAATGTTTCTGTCCTTAATTCTTCCCAACCCTGTAAACCCTTGTGTTTCAGTGGCTTTACTGCCTTGCATGGAGATGTAGGAATTAATATCGATGTTGAATATATGAATCGAAATCCGACATGATGAATAGAATAAGTGAAGAATAAGTAGAAAAAAAGTGTTTTTTATCTAACATGTTTTACTTTAACAAACTTCTTCAGAGATGTTCAAAGAAGAATGATTTCAAAAACAACTTTTTAAAAAAGTGTTTCTTTTTAAATCTGCAGAGACAGTTTGTTGATTGAGATATGGTTTCATTGGTTAGATACGTGTCAACTGTAATAAACAATGGGTTAATATTAAAGGTTGAGGAAGGAAGAACTTGTCTGTTAAGTGTATGTGCCATGTGTAATCTATCTATCTATCTATCTATCTATCTATCTATCTATCTATCTATCTATCTCAGTCTCTTCATATCTATCTATCTATCTATCTATCTATCTATCTATCTATCTATCTCAGTCTCTTCATATCTATCTATCTATCTATCTATCTATCTATCTATCTATCTATCTATCTCAGTCTCTTCATCTCTATCTATCTATCTATCTATCTATCTATCTATCTATCTATCACAGTCTCATCATATCTATCTATCTATCTATCTATCTATCTATCTATCTATCTATCTATCTATCTATCCGGGGCTGGGTGAAACTGTCCAAATATCAAGTATACTGCTTTAACGAACACAAGCAAAGAGAAAAAATTATGAAATTTTGCGAAAGTTTTTCATCCTTTAAATATAGATAAAAAAATAGCCAATGTTGAAAAGATGGCAAGGGTCACAAAGCATTGTTCAAGGTCCCCTCAATCAGACTTGCGTTAAAAAGCGATTGACATTGAATATAGATTTTTGCAGATAAAAGTTGGATCTGGAAGCGTGTTCCATAGGCAAGAAGTGCCAGTAAAGAATCAGTTAGCACAGAAATTACGGCGGCACATAGCCAGCTCAACGGCAAATTGATGTGATCTCCACGACAGGCTAGTACCGCGTTTAAATTCAGAATGTTTAGGTACCATAACGAAGACCTCATCTAAACAATTCCCGTAAAAGTATTTATCGAAAACGCACAATGAGGCAACCTTATGGTAGTAGGTAAGTGACAGAAGCCGAGCCAGAAGATCAGGACCAATAATACTGAGATATATATATATATATATATATATATATATATATATATATATATATATATATATATAGTAAAGTTTTGTAATTTGCCTGAAGCATTGCGTAAAATAGTTGTATGTTTATTATAATAAACATACAAACACCTCCCGACCTTCCTTTATTTCATTCAACGCATTGTGACAGCCTTCAAGACATAACACACACACACACACACACACACACACACACACACACACACATATATATATATATATATATCATGAAGGAATTCACTACACATGAAGGAATTCTAAAACAGACTAACATACATATAAAAATATTTTTTCCGAGAAAATTGTTGAATTCCTTTCATTTTAACATTTTTATTCCTTTCATTTTTGACTTTGCACTACATATGAAGGTATTCTAAAACTAAAATATTCTGTTGATCTTTTGAAATGATTTGTGAGCGTCTTTGTGGCTGCCAACACTGTTTGTTTATAGATACGTAATTTAGAATAAAGCTCATTTCGTCTTTTTGCCTTGATAAAGTCCATCACAGGACGAAACGCGTAGACGATTTAAAATAGTTTTCCTTTCGTCTTTATTTTATTTAACCATCCTGTCCTTAATCTCAGATCATAACTGAGTATATATATATATATATATATATATATATATATATATATATTGGTCATAAATATGGTGGTAAATCCCAAAGGATCCTATAAATTTTGGATATTAAAAATGATCCAGGAAGGAGGCTTACTGCCAATAAATTTCTCTATCTTTCTGAGATGAGGTAGTATTTACATTATTCGGTCTATTGTCCTCATCTTTGTTGCCATTTGTACGACGTTTAATAATAGATCATTCTATTTGTCTATATTTCTGAGATCAGGTAGTATTTGCAGTATTGACATTATTCGGACTATTGTCCTCATCTTTGTTGCCATTTGTACGACGTTTAATAAAAGATCATTCTATTTGTCTATATTTCTGAGATGAGGTAGTATTTACAGTATTTGCATTATTCAGACTATTGTCCTCATCTTTGTTGCCATTTGTACGATGATGGATATTTCGAACCGAACTCTTTATTACAACTACTGGGGTACATCATTATCATTTCTTGTGCGAAACCGCTTCTGGTAGTCATGAGTTATATCCCTTTAACCAAACGTTTTAAGTTATTGATTGAACTCAAAACGCTTTGTTTGAAGTTAATGACCAATGTCTATATCCACTGGGCCATGTGTCTTTGAGGACAACAGCAAGTGAATTTCTGGGACTTATAAACCTAATGTTTCAATAATATTTCTTTTACCAGAGCTCATATTGCAATTTTTGATGTTAATGATTTTCTCTAGTTTTTTTTTTATGTTGTTTTCTTTAGTAGTTTTACCAGAGTTCATATTGCAATTTGTTATGTTAATAATTTTCTCTAGTATTTTTTATGTTAATGGTTTTCTTTAGTAATTTTTTCCCAGACTTCATATTGCAATTTTTGATGTTGATGGTTTTCTCTAGTATTTTTTACCAGAGCTCATATTGAAATTTTGGCATTAATGATTTTCTCTATCACTCCGTATTACTAGTTCCCAGATTGTGTTCATCTCTATGCTTGGTCGGCTTAGGAGATTTTTGTAGCTTAGCATATGTGTTGATTTCTTAAGTTTACGTAGATTCTAGTGGCGTTCACTATTTATTATTTACACTACATCTCATAGGAGGTGGCGAGCTTCTTTCTCCCTCCATATCAGTGGATACAGGCGTTGGTTACTTCCAGTGACTTGATCCAAAGAGTTGTGAGTTCAATATCAGGCTACAGCAGTGGTGAATAAATAACATAGAACGTTGGGTTAAAGGGAGATAACTCTGCCTTCCAGAAGCGGCTTTGCGCAAGGAATGAGAATGATGAACCCAGGTGATCATAATAAAGGGTTCGGTTCGAAATTCCTAGAACCTGAAGAAGTCCGGAACGTGCAACGGCCGAATCGTTGTGAAAATGGCAACAAAGATGAGTACAGTAGTCCGAATAATTTAAATAGTTTAAATAAATTTATTTATTTAGAGAGCCAATATTTATGACATCAAATTTTTAATTTTCTTATATCGAATGGCTATTTCGACGAGTAAAATCAAGCACCCATCCCGTCAGTGAGATGAAAGCATTATGACAAACAATTTTATTTGTTTATGTGGTATAAAAACAGAAGTAAGGGGTGGCGGGAAACAATTCATTGCAAACGGAACATTTTAGATCAGGCTCATAATATTTTGGTCGCGCTGATAGATAATGAACAGACTGAGATAGATAGATAGATAGATAGATAGATAGATAGATAGATAGATAGATATGAACAGACTGAGATAG
Organism: Ascarosepion bandense; assembly: GCA_037127315.1. Taxonomy (NCBI): domain Eukaryota; kingdom Metazoa; phylum Mollusca; class Cephalopoda; order Sepiida; family Sepiidae; genus Ascarosepion; species Ascarosepion bandense. The sequence goes on from JBBBDQ010001423.1 coordinate 4,505,449, forward strand.
ATAGATAGATAGATAGATGGATAGATAGATAGATAGATAGATAGATAGATAGATACGAAGAGACTGAGATAGATAGATAGATAGATAGATAGATAGATAGATAGATATGAAGAGACTGAGATAGATAGATAGATAGATAGATAGATAGATAGATACTGAACAGGTTAAGAGGCTTACCCCTTGTTCCCTGCTTAGGATATGGTTTCCGGCTTTCTCTTTTCCAATCTTCTCACTTTGGCTTCTTTTTTTTTTTCAATTGGAGTAGATAGATCTATCAATCGCCCGGTTCACACTCCACCCACGTCTATTGGACAGGTTAAGAGGCTCACCCCTTGTTCCCCGCTTAGGATGTGGTTTCCGGCTTTCTCTTTTCCAATCTTTTCACTCTTACGTAGCCCGCTGCACATCAGTGGCGTTACCGCCTTGCTCGGGGTGATACTATTAAAAAAAAAAGAAGATAGATAGATAATGAACAGACTGAGATAGATAGATAGATAGATAGATAATGACCACACTGTGATAGATAGACAGACAGTCAGACAATGAACAAAGTTAGCCTTCTAACTAGATAGAGAGATTGATAGATGTGGGTGGAGCAGAAAAGCATCAAACGCTCGGGTATATGTACCCATTGTTTACACTTCAGAAACCTCTCAAGAACGCAATATTTGTCACTCTGATTCCCCTGGGTATTATTATCTTAGCTGAACTTTAAAATATAACCCAGTTACATGTTGACCTACCTTAGTAATCTTCTTATATATATATATATATATATATATATATATATATATATATATATCTTTTCGTGTCCCGATGAATACACATATGCAAAAGCCTCGAAGTCTCCTTCTCCCGTGTGTCGAACAAAAATGAATTATGGGGCTTGACGGTTCTATCTTTTGCATTTGTTTTTTAATTGGTGTATTCGATTTTACCGCCAGCTGTCCTGATATTCACACTGTCTAGTGAGAATAAGAAAATGTTCTACAGAATGATGGTGGGGATATTATGTGGGAAAGTGGAAACTAAAAAGACACTTATACTTAACATTAGAAAGAGACTGTTGAAATCTCTATGGCGCATGAGGAAAGAAGGTTTGGAAAATCTGATACCCACAAGACAAATAGATGGTAAGAAGGACAGAGGAAAATAAAGCACAAACCTATTTAGAAAGCTTGAGTAAATAACTGACAGGAAAAATGTTTTAGGAGAAATAAAATTTATTAAGCTCTATGAAAATGAGAGAATCATGGAGATCCATGATCAACTAGGTTCTGAAGAACCATTAAGCAGCAGCTCACTGACACAGATAGAGACTCGGATTGAGGAATCAGAGAGGGGAGTTCGAATTCCAGTCAAGTAGAATCCATTTATTCTTCTCCTCCTCAGCTATGGTTAAATAGAAGGAGAGACTGTGTTTTTTAGCCTTGAGTAGCTACCGATCTAGGGGAAAGAAAAACTGTGAATTTCAAAATCCCATCGCACGGATGATAAAAAGGTATATGTTGGATTAATAAGACGATAACGAACCAGCTAAGAGGGGTCGTCGATGGCCTATGCTTCACCGGGAGCGATTGGGCTAAAAAGAAGACTCCACAGCTACTCACAGTAGTATATAAACAATACCCTGTTATTCACAGAATTCTGGGATTGATTTATCAGGAAAAATTCTACGAAGTCTGTTACATACACCATAGTTGGTTTTGAGAATGACATGAATAAATATTAAAATATTAACAAAATCAGTTTTCTTTCTTTCTTTCTCTTTCTCTCTCTTTCTCTCTCACTGGCTATCTCTTTCTCTTTCTATCTCAGTCTTTATTGAACTGTCGCTTTTTCTCTCTCTCTTTTGTTCTCCCTGTCTCTCTCTCCTCGCTATCTCTTTCTAGATCTCTCTCTTTCTTTCTCAGTCTTTATTTCCCTTTCTCTTTCTATTCTTCCTTTTTCTCTTCCCGTCTCTTTCTTTCTTTCTTTCTTTTTCAATTTCTCTCTCTATTTTTTATTCTCTCCCAGTCTCTTTCTTTCTTTCTTTCTTTCTTTCTTTCTTTCTTTCTTAGCCTTTTTCTAGCTTTTTCTCTCTTTTTTATTCTCCCTGTCTCCCTCACCCCTCTATTTCTAGATCTCTCTCTTTCTTTCTCAGTCTTTATTTCACTTTCTCTCTCTCTCTCTCTCTCTCTCTCTCTCTCTTTGTATTATCCTTCTCTCTCCCTCTCTTTCTTTTTAGGTTTCTCTCTTTCTTAGACGTTATTTCACTTTTCGCTTTCTCTCTCTTTTTTCTATTCTCCTTTTCTCTCTCCCCCTCTCTCTCTCTTTCTTTATCTCTCTCTTTCTTTCGCAGTCTTTATTTCACTTTCGCTTTCTCTCTTTTTCTATTCTCTCCGTTTCTCTACCCTCCCTCTTTCTTTCTAGCTCCCTCTTTATCTCTCTATCTCAGTCTTTATTTCACTTTTGCTTTCTCTCTCTCTTTCTTTATTCTCTCTGTCGAGTATAGGGATTTACGTTCACATCACCTTGGAACACCACTTCTCGTTCGAGCACAGAAATTAAGCAACGTCGAATCTGGTCAGTATATGACGGGTCACTGTTTAGGAATATAAGCTGCAGTAAGAGTGGGTATCAGTTAATTGCCATACGTGATAAACGCTTTGGACGATCATGTCTTTAAGGAGACATCTTTCTCTTTTCCAATCTTTTCACTCTTACGTAGCCCCCTGCTCATCAGTGGCGTTACCGGCTTGCTCGGGCTGATATGATTTTTTAAAAAATGACTAACTGGGCAAAAGATTATCCCGCAGTATGTTGCTATTGCTTTCTGCGGTAGACTAGTTGCCAGCCAAGGCTATAGAACCCAATCTGTTCGGTTATTTGACTCATAGCTAGAGGGGGGAATAGATGTATTATATTATTTAATAATAATTAATGGGGGATCAGTTTATTATTTCATAACAATATAAAACTGATTCCCTACTTTATGCCCATCAGCAGCCTTAATCATGTCTTCAACTATTTTATTGTCAGTCAGTTAAGTTCCATACGTGATACACGTTTTGGGCGATCATGTCTCGAAAGAGACATGACTGACTGGGTAGAAGATCACCCTGCAGTAGGTTGCCATTGCATTCTACGGTAGACTGGTTGTCAGCCAAGGTTATAGAACTCAATCTCTCTTATTATTTAACCCATAACTGAAGGGAAAAGACGGCTAAATAGCTTTCTAAAAGGCATTTGTGCGTAAGTGCATGCAAGAAATTCAAATGGAATTCGAACTCGGCTCGCCCGATTTGTTGTTCTGATCCGATATCCACTGCACCACAGCGCACACCCGAAGCTCGGATATACGGGTATCGTGATGAATAATGGCTCAGAAATTTTAACTGTGTAGCCTAATTTCAATTCCCTCCCTTCTCCCCTTTCAGCAATGAATTAATTTGTCAGACTTGTATCATTAAAGCTTTATTAACTCAAATATTTTTATAATTTTCTTAAAAATTAATTTCGCCCCATGAAAGATAGTAAAGCCACTAAGACGCAAGGTGTTACTGGGTGAGGAAGAATTAGAACTTGTTTATAAATGGAACTTTGTCTGTTTGTTTGTGTCCCTTGCCTATAGACTCCCAAACGGCTGAACTGATTTTCTTGAAAATTTACACAGTTATACTATAAGCGTCTGCGAGTGTTCTTAGCTAGGTTTTGTGTCGAGGTACCCCCGATAAATATCGGAAATCGATAATCGACAAAATCGGGTTATAGAAGGAATGGTCCGATTTAATCAAATTTGATAGACTCATAGACAAAGACATAAGAAACGATATTCAGAAGTTTCAAGGTTGCAGTTCTTACAATAATCCAGAAAATCGATAATATATATATATATATATATATATATATATATATATATATATATTGTTTGAACATTATTTTTTTTTATTGATTCTCGTATTTAAGCAGATATTCTGTTTTTAATGAAACAGTATTATGTATTTATTTCTACCGGCCTGATTATTTACGATAAATTTTTATTACGGAAATGTGTGACATTCGACAGATATATATATATATATATATATATATATATATATATATATATATATATATATATATATATATATATATATATATATATATATATTATGTTTTAGAACATGTACATAATTTTTTCTATATAGGTCCTCTTCTCTACAATCATATGTTTGTTTCAATGTTGGGGACTCCAACATCTCATCGAGAGAAGGAAAGATTAAGAGTTTTGAATCATTCTCTGTTTATATTTGGTTCGTTGCTGTTGTGGGGTTGGTTGGGGTTATTGATAATGAAGGGAATGTCTCTTTTGTTTTGACCGTTAGACTTTTGAAGAATCTGGTGTGTAAGTGTGAAATTGTTGATTACTGGTATTATCTGTTGGAATGTACGTTTTATCGGTAGTTACACTTTCGTTCTTCCGATGAGATGTTGGAGTCCCCAACATTGAAACAAACATTTGATTGTAGAGAAGAGGACATATATAGAAAAAATTATGTACATGTTCTAAAACATAATTTATAATATATATATATATATATATATGTAGTGAATATATAAACTTTTGTATATGTTCTAAAACATAATTTATAATAAATATTCACAGCTCTATACATCATATATCGAGCACTGTTTTAAATGAATGTTTTGGACGGGAAAAACATTTTTCTTTTCTCTCCTCGTTTTATACTCACTCGGATATATATATATATATATATATATATATATATATATACTATAGTCATCCGCAGACAGATCTGTTTCGCTGTATTACAGCTCATCAGTACGGCTTAGACTCCGGTCGCTTCCTGCCTCTATGTCTGTATAATTTTCAGCCCTTTTATTTTAGTTTTTGCTTCGGGTTTGGCTCTAAGTAGGTATAATTGTAGTTCTTAGTCTCAGCCATGATACCATTTACTCAGAGAACTTATTTAGCCTTCAAAATTCAGTTTACGACGAAAAAAACTTATTTGATATCGATACCAGGAGATCAAAATTTGACTTACATCCATTCTTTCAGTCTACGGTTTTGCTTTAACTGGAAACAACTATTGCTTTTTTAGTCTTTCGTGCCAACGTAGAAAGAGTCTGAGCTCCAGTCCCATGGATTAGTTTTAAAGCTTTCATTACATCCGAGCAACGCCGGGCTATACTGCTAGTTTGATAATGAGCGGGAAGAGGAAAGAATAATTAGGAGGACAGTAGATAGCGATTGACATTTCATTTAAGATTTTGCAGATAAAGTAGGCTAGAAAATATGGAACCGGAAAAGGGTTTCTTAAGCAGGAGGTGCGGGAAGAAAATGATGTTTGCATCTAACCAGCTCAATTGTAAGATAATGAGATCTCGAAATCAGTCTAGTGTTTATCTTAAATTCACAATGTTAAGGTAACCATAGCAAACAATTGCCATGACAGTATTTATCGAAAAGAAACAGAGAGGCAAATTTACGGTGGCGGAAAAGTGTCCTAAGCCAAGCCGCCAGATCAGCACTAATAATATTGCTGATTCTTCTTTGGATTTCACCAAGGAGCTCAAGGTAAAGAGCAGAATCACCGGAACATAAGTGGTGGAAATATTATAATCATGGACGAATAGTAGACTTATAGATATGTAAGATATAGTCTGGAAAGAAAAGTATTTTTCTTTAAATAACCTGCAAAAGTATTTGGCAAATTGTTCATTTAAAGAATTTTATATAATAGTATCTGTTTTCAAAGACAAATTTTGTGAACATTTTCTTCATATGATTTTTTTCATACGTTTACTGTAGTTAAGTAAATAAATGTAATTTAAAATCCGAACAATATGGTCATACCTTGCATTCACTTACGCGCAGATACCCTTGGGAAAGGTATTAATCAGTCTCTTCTCTCCAGTTATGGGTTAAATAACAGGACACATTGGCAACCAGTCAAGTAATGGCACCCTACTGCGGGATAATCTTCTGCCCAGTCAATCATGTCTCTTTCGGGACATGATCATCCAAAGCTTTATATCTATGGTACTAATAATAAATCCCACTACATATATTGGTTTTGCTACAACCACGCTCTCCCGTAGACTTACCTGTCACCTTTCTGATCAGAGTACAATTAAACAACATTTCTTAGAAAAACATAGCAATGTAGGTAATATTAGACAGATTTTAGTCAACAATACAATAATCCTCACTCATACACACAGTAAAAAGAACTTCAGATATTGGAGGCCATCTACATTAAATCCAAACAACGCACACTTAATAAAATCACGTTTAAATCTGGTCATAACACATTACATTGAATTTAAATATATGGTTCTGTTATCATTTCGAGCTCTCACGCGGTGTGACGTCATAGAACCGCATTACAAATTTACGAACTGCGTTTGCTATTTTTGGTTACTGTTATCGTTGCTTAACAAAGTTTTATGTTAACACAAGATAAAAAATCATTTTTATGGCGGGTGTTTTTATGCTAACGTCCCTATAACCTCACTGAAGATGGCTCATGGGAGCCTAAAGCTTAGATCCAACATAATAAAATATATCCAAATGTTGGTGAATTTTTGTCTTTATTTTCACCTGAAATTACAATATTTAGAACGGCTCATTATTAAACATAATAGACATTCATTGTCTGTTATATTTAACAGTATATGTTTACATACATACATACGCGTCTATATATATATATATATATATATATATATATATATATATGTATTACTTTTTTAATGCATTTACCTTTCTGTGAGTCTGTCATATGTAAATAATTGCTATTTATCTAGAGGTGTACTATATTTGTGTGTCGATGTGCCGACCGGATACCTGTGTTCCCTTCTATATGTATCAGATGTGGTTTTATCGTCGCTGGAAGTGGGTATCCCAGTGAGTTATAAATAGCTTGAACGTCGAATAACCCTGAAATGGGAGGCAAGAATTGGTAGGACGACGTAAAGAGGAAAAAAAAGAAATAGGAAAAAGAAACGCTAGATTTGCAAAGAGAAAACATTCGCAAGTCTTATCGAAGAACAAGAGAATTAATAATAGTAAAAAAAAACAATAAAAAAAACAAAAAAAAAACGAAAAGAACAATTCTTCAATCCTTTTGGAAAAGAAAGCGGATTTTGAGACACGTTCAAGAAATGGTACGAAGAAGAGGCTAGAATTAGTCGGATGAAAAAAAAAACAAGCGAAAAAATAAAACCTAATTTATTTTACAACCAGAAAAAAGGGGTCGTTCCTTTTTTTCTTTTTCTTTTTTTTTTCGTTCGATAAAACGACGAAGTCGGAAGAGGAAAGAAAATGCAGGCTTTTTGGTGAAATAAAGTCGAAAAGAGAAGACTTGCGAATACAAAAAGAATGAAGGTAAGAATATATATTAATGCAACTTAGAGAGAGAGAGAAAAAAAAGAAATGCCGAATTACAAAGTTTGAAGAAATAACAATGAAATGAATCTGAAGTTACGATAAAAATGCTCCGTGGGGGTTGCCGGCTGGCAGTCGAAAAAAAAAAAACTGTTGACTGAGGAAGGCAGTGAAAGAAAGAAACGGCTTGTGTATAAGAATAGAATATATTGTCTGCTAAAGAGGGCACGAAAATATTCTTATGAGCGCACCTACAGCAGATGCCCAGGTAAAAACAAATAAAAACTGACTGTAAATAAGTAGAACTTATTCGATTGCAATTGCTTCTGCAATATTTTGTATTTACGTGCAGAAGCAAGACGTTTAAAATGACTTGATATATCTAGCAGTCTGATTCATTCTTATAACTGTATTTCATTTACACAACAATACATACTACATACGACTAGCTATAATTCCACTTACTCTCTATCTCTCTCTCCAGCTATATATATATATATATATATATATATATATATATATATATATATTTTATATACTCATAATACGTCTATTTTCAAATATGTGTACAGTCGTAATTTCTCTCTTCAGCCTATCTCAATTTTCGATGCTGGATTCGCGGCAAATTATCAGAGTTTCCCAGATGAGAACTAATTTCTTTATTTTTTTTTTATGGGTGAAAGAATTGTTAAAGAGATCTGGTTAAATAATATATATATATATATATATATATATTATATGTATAATTTAAATATATATATACAGTATATTAAATATTTAACTTATATTACGGATAGATAAAATCATAATTATATATATATATATATATATATATATATATATATATATATATATATAGCGATACCAAATCGATCCATCAATAAACAACATTTTTTAGAAAACTGTAACTTCAGGCATAAACGTCATTCAGCGCATAAATTAACAATTATAAAATTACACACACACGCGCGTGCGCACACACACACACGCACACACACATATACATATATATATATATATATATATATATATATATACACACTACCGGCCATAATTATTAGGCCACCCCAGTGTTTTAAAAAAATGAAGTATTTCATACTATTTTTTAGTATTTATTGCCAAGTGAATAATTGTAAATGAAAATAGAATGGTTCTTTTGTTAATACTGCACAATAACATGTGCATCAAATCAATTTCTAAATATTTAATAATTACCTACATTGCAGTTTTATCAATGAAAGAATAAAGAAAATTTAGGCTGATTAGGACGATTTGCATATTTGCCTTGTAAAATTTTGCAAAATGATAATAACAAAAGAACCATTCTATTTTCATTTGGCAAGAAATACTAAAAATAGTATGAAAGACATCATTTCTTAAAAAAAAAAAACTAGGGTGACCTAATAATTATGACCGGTCGAGTATATATATATATATATATATATATATATATATATATTCCTCTATTTGCGCATACGTGTGTCACATTGGAATAAAAATGGTGAATTCCAATTCATTCTTGCATGATATAAATCTTTGTACCTTTTCATTTTCATGTGTACATACACACACATACATGCACACGCACATACATATATAGATATATATTAGTATATTTCTCACTACCTCTTTCATATATATACCAATATGTGTCTATGTGTGTGTGTGTGCAGACTGAGAGAAATGTGTTAATTTCTACGTATATATATATAACCACACAACCACACAACCACATAACAACATCCAGATAACAAAAGCAGAAAACAATGTTATGGTGACGATATTCTCACTCGTTAGAGCGATTTACGAGTGATAAAATCATAAAGGTGTCTTAAGGAAACTTATAAGCCGTCATGAATCTGCTCAGTTAAAAAAAAAACTCTTTCTACATATTAGCGCACTCAGTCTTTTCCGATATTGAGCACTTTACGATAAAAAAAAAACCCTGCTTGCTAAAATACATTTTATTAGTAAAACCACTGAAAAAGTAACAATCTTGGCGATAAACATTATTATAAATATTTAAATACAATATATTTATGTGTGTATGTGTGTTTGCGTGCGTGTGTGTGTAGAGAAAGAAAGAAAGAGAGAGAGAGAGAGAAAGCGAGAGAGAGTTAAAATGAGAGAAATTCAGTGCATATTTTTACATAAATTTGTGTTCTTCTTCTTCTATGTGCCCTGTCCCTTCAGGACGTAGGCGATCATGGCTCTCCACGTCTCCCTATCCCTTGTGGCTCTCAGTATGTTTGCTCCTGCTGCTCCTGGCAACCCCCGTTCCTTCATCCACCTGATCAAACCCTGCAAATATGTTATCCGCTGCCTTCCTCTGTCTCTTTTTCCTTCTATCTGACCAGTCAGTATCAGGTTCTCCAGGCTCTCCTTCCTCATTGCATGTCCCAGGAACTTCAGTTGTCTCTTCCTGATGCTCAGCATCAATTTCCTTTTTGTTGCCATTCTTTCTAACACCTCGTCGTTGCTTGTATGCTCAGTCCACGATATCCGTAGAATCCTTCTGTAGAACCACATTTCGGCCGCTTCCAGTTTTCTCCTCATTTTCGATGATATTGTCCAGCATTCACTGCCGTATTGAAGAACTGACATCACGTTAACCAGAGTAAATTTCTGTAAATTCATATACTACCAATAATAATTGTAAATATGTATTATCAAAATCTACATACACGCAAAACTATATATATATATATATATATATTACGAAAATTGAAGATTAACGAAATTGATTACAAACAACCGACAATTTGAAAGTATTTGTTTGAACATTATTTTTGATCGATACTCGTATTTAAGTAGATATTCTGTTTATAATCAAACAGTATTATATATTTATTTCTACCGGCCTGATTATTTACGATAATCATCATGTTACGGAAATTTACGAAGATTACCGAAACGGGTTATAAACAACCAACAATTTGAATTGATTTGTTTGAACATTATTTTTGATCGATTCTCGTATATAAGTAGATATTCTATTTATAATCAAATAATATATATATTTATTTCTACCGGCCTGATTATTTACGATAATTTTTTCTGAAGAAAATGTGTCTCATTCAGCAGAATTCGAACCACCAATTGACCAGACGCGTCTTAGACCTCTCGAGCACGAATAACCAGCAGTCTAACAAAGTCAAATCAAGCCTATATAACAACAATTTTCGATTCATCGTAATTAACCATATCTGCATTGAAATGTATCGTAATGTCAACAAATGTAAACATGTTACGGAAATTAACGAAGATTAACGAAATCGTTATAAACAACCGACAATTTCTTAAATAATCTGGCCAGTAGAAATAAATATATATTTTGTTTGATTATAAACAGAATATCTACTTAAATACGAGTATCGATCAAGAATAATGTTCATACACACACACACACACACACACACACACCTAGGTTTCTACCATGAGTGGTGTCTTAAGCGATTGCAATATATATATATATATATTCTTCATTATGAACCCTCTCAGGACGTAGGCGATCATGAACCTTCACTTATCCCTTGTAGCTCTTTACACTTTTCTCTTTAGTACTCTCGAAAATTCTGCTCTGGTATCAACTTGCTCAAGCACATATAGTATATCTCTTTGCTTTCCCCTGTCTCTCTTTAAGGTTAGTTGATTATATTTTCGGTCCATGATACCCTCAGCATCCTTCTGTAGAACCATATTCTCTTGCTTTGAGTCTCTTTTTCATCTTTGAGAAGATTGTCCAGTATTCGCTGCCATATGGGACGAATAGATATCACATACTTTCGGCCTTGTGCCAGATCTAAGCTGGGCGTGGGAAACCAGGATGAGTTGAATATATAGATCGGAATCTGACAAGATTTCATTATAGAATGTTACATTTTTAGATGTGAGATTGAGATACGTTTCCTATGTGTTCTTTCCTCTTCTTTGTTCTAACACACACACACACACATCCACAAACACACACACACACGCATATATATATATATATATATATATATATATATATATATATATATATATATATATATTCCACTTGTAAACGAGTTATTACATGACCTAGGTTTCTACCATGAGTGGTGACGCGATTTTCAATAAGTTATTGTATAAGTTATTGAAAATCGCCTGAAGACACAACTCATGGGAGAAACCGAGGTCGCGTAATAACTCGTTTAAAAATAGAAAATATTCAAAAGTTCTGCAATATAATTGTATTGAGCATTTGTTAATACAAATTTGCACTGGACTAATTTTATTATGACCAAAAACTAAGTAATTAAACAATCAATCAATCATATATATATATATATATATATATATATATATATATATATATATATATATATATATATATAAATTTCGTAATTTACTTGAAGCATTGTGTATATTAAGTGTATGGTTAGGTCTTTAATTAATAATAAATAGATAATATCCAGCACCTAATTTATCTTCCTTTATTTTACCAAACGCGTTGTGATAGCCTACAAGATCGAACCATACACCATATATATATATATATATATATATATATATATATATATATATATATATATATATATACAAGATTGAAACTATAGAAGTTGTGTGCATCAATTCTTATGACATCCTCATTTAAACAACCGTAAAATATAAAGCAATTTGCAAAAGTTTTCCATTATTTATCTTTGTATATATCACTTTATGTCCATCTCTCTCTCCCTATATAGATAGATAGATAGATAGATAGATAGATAGATAGATAGATAGATAGATAGATAGATATCGATGTCGTTTTAGTGTAGTAATTTTACTGTTGAAATTGCTAAATATAACCGTATGTTCTATGTCAGCAGTTTCTTCTATTGCACTTCTCTCTTGTGAAACTCACATCGGGTTTTTTTTTTACTTTTCAGTTAACACTGATTTCCAATAATGTCAGTCGTAGTCTTCTGACTCTTTAATCCCTAATTTTTAAAAAAACAAATTTCTCTGCTTAGTATTTTCTCCTTTTTCTTATATTCTTTTCCACTCAATAATCTCAGCAGATCTATTGTCTTGCTTGGAGCGAAATTCTTTAAAAAAATATAAGAAAAATGAGTAACGTCACGGCCGGAGAGAAATGAACATTTCGCAAGCTGTACGATAATATCCGAAATGCCAAATATGGTGAAATAAAGTCATATAGCGCAGCAGGTGCTAGGAAGCTCACCCGGATTGGAAAGAAAATGGGTTCGCTAAAATAACGCTTCTTTCTTTCGAAAAATTATTTCGCCCTCTGCTATTTGAGATATAGCAGGTGATTCCTCTGCTAACGAGACAACGAATCATTAGTTATTTCGGAAACAATATCAAACCGAATAAGGTTACTGCATTGTAATAACCCTTCCAATAACCTGAACGAAATCCAATATAACATTTTTAGCATGAATTGCTGCTCGTAAACGGAAGCCATCGAATGGGAACGACTTGGAGAATTGGAAGAGGAATTGTAAATAACCGGGGAATAAATGTCAAAGATGTAAAAGTCCTATCGAAGTGTGCAAAAAGCATCATAAAAAACGTGATCGATACTAAAGTAACCTCATTTTTTTCTCAGCAGTATCCATGAAAATTTCCAGCATTATCTACTTTAACATTCTGGTAAATCTTAATTTGGAATTTCTTCTTCTTCTATGTGCCTTGTCCTTTCAGAACTTAAGCGATCATGGCTTTCAACGACTCCTTATACCTGGTGGCTCTAAGTAAGCCTTCTCCTGTTACACCACGCAACCCTCGTTCGATCATCCACATGATTAGGTCCTTCAAATATGTTATCCGCTGCTTTCCCCTGTCTCTTTTCCCCTCCATTATTATATTAATTATGTTCATTCTTTTTCTTTTATGCGCCATGTCCTTTCAGGATATTGGCGATCATGGCTTTCCACATCTCCCAATCCCTGGTGGTTCTTAGCACGCTTTCTCCTGTTGCACCATGCAACACTCGTTCCGTCATCCACTTGATTAGGTCCTTCAAATATGTTATCCGCTGCTTTCCCCTGTCTCTTTTCCCCTCTATCTGGCCTGTTAGTATCAGGTTCTCCAAGCCCTCCTTCCTCATTGCATGTCACAGAAACTTAAATTGTCTCTTCCTGATGCTCAGTATTAATTTCATTTTTGCTTCCATCATTTCAAAAATTTCATCATTGCTCACATGCTCGAACCAGGATATCCGCAGCATCCTTCTGTAGAACCACATTTCAGTCGCTTCAAGTTTTTCCTTCATCTTTGATGATATTGTCCAACATTCACTGCCATATTGAAGAACTGACATCACATAGCAATCCAGTACTCTCTTCTTTGTTTCTAGCGAAATTGTCCTGTTTCTTAATACATTACTCAACTTCTGGAATGCTTCCTTCGCCATGACAATTCGTCTTCGGATCTCTGTGTCGCACTTTCCGTCTTCTGTTATAACACTTCCCACGTATTTAAATTTTTGTACCTGCTTGATTCTAGTATCCCCGACCTGTATTTGGCATATTGGGCTGCCCTTTTTACTGATGACCATGCATTCGGTTTTCTTGCAGTTTATTTGTAGTCCTTTCTTGTCACTCTCTTCAGTTACCTTCTGTAGGAAATCTTGTAGTTTCCTTTCTGTGTCTGCTATCAGCACTGTATCCTCTGCGTCCCTTAGATTGTTCAAATTGTGGCCTCCGATGACGAATCCAGGCATAACTTCTATGGTCCTCAAAATATTCTCGCTGTACAAGTTGAACAGATCCGGTGAAAAGACACATCCTTGTCTTACGCCCCTTTCTATCTTTGTTTATCTGCTGAATTCGTTGCCTGTAACGAATTCTTTGGAAATAAAATATCAGTAGAAATTTGAATGTCGCATCGTTAAATATTTGAGCTTAACATTAACAAAGTTTTGTAATAAAAAACCATAAGTATGACTCACGTTATTATTTAAGGAAGTAAGAGGGTACAAATGAAATGGCTAAAAATTAAAAAGGTTTTCCATTTCACTGAAGCAAATATTAAAACAAGAGCGCTGTCACTTTTCCTTTCTTTCTTTATCTCTTTCTCAGTTTCTTTATTTTTCTCCCTAAAACTAAACAGCATCTCTTTATTCCTTTCGTCTTTCCTTGATCAGAAACGGAATAATCAATTATTTATGTGGTATTAACAGGGTATAAGGAACTAAGGAACAGACAGTCATTCAATTTGGTGCAATACGTGATTTACGATTTGGGCGATCATGTCTCAAAAGTGACACGACTGACTGGGTAGAAGATTACTCCGCAGTAGGTTGCCATTGCTTTCTGCGATAGACTGGTTGCCAGCCAAGGCTATAGATCCCAGTCTGTCCTGTTATTTAACTCATAACTAGAGGGTGAAGAGATGTCTTATATTATTAAGTATTAATTAGTGGGGGGTCAGTTTATTATTTCACAACACTATAAAATTGATACCCCACTTTATACCCAGTAGAAACCTTAATCATGTTTTCAACTATTATATTCAGTTAGTCAGTAAAGTGCCATACGTGATACACGTTTTGGGCAGAAGATTATTGTGTTATTGACTAAATAACATGTTTTTTTATGTTAACGTTTCTTAGACCTCTCTGAAGATGGCACATGTGAGTCGAAAGCTTCGAACCAGCATAATAAAAAAAATATCCAAATATTTGCAATTTTTGTCTTTATTTTCACTTGAAATTAAAGCCAAAATATGATGTTTAGAACGGCTCATGATTAAACAAAATAGACATTCATTTTCTGTTATATTTAACAATATATATATATTAATAACAATATATATATATATATATATATATATATATATATATATATATATATATATATATATTTGTTTTTTCTATTTAAAATAATATACTTTACATTGCGACACGTTAATTTCTGTTTCAAGATTTTTACCTCGTCATCAGGCATTGTTAGCTCATTGTTGTGAAAATGATTTTTATTTGAATATAAGAAACAATTCTTTTGTTATTTATGGATGTGGGAAGACAAAAAACTTTATGTGTGTGTTCTCATCAGAATAGACATCTGCTTTAAATTTGAAAAAAGAAATGTATTTTTGAAGAATACGTGATTTCTTCTTTCGGCAAGCGTGTCAGTCAAACAAAACCTCTGTCTAGACTACATTTCCGTTGATGTATCCAGTATTGTTACAAAATTATTATTCTCTTAGCTTTCTCTATATCCCTTCATTTTCTGAAACAAAAAAGAAAGAAAACATTTTTTATTATTGATCTGATTTAAAAGGACATTTGGGTCTAATAATATTACTTTTTTCGATTTCTAATGTATTTTATTTTAATTTTTCATAAACGTCTTAATTTGTAAAAATATTTTAAATATCTATTTATTTATTAAAAATTTTAAAATCTAGTTTATTATTTTTATAAAATCCATTATATTATTATTATACTCTAATACAGTTTTTATATCATAATACACATTTTTAATGTACTATTTAATTATTAAAAACTTAAATATCTATTTAATCATTTTAATGTCTATTTAAATTAATATATATATATATATATATATATATATATATATATATATATATAAACATGTTACGGAAATTAACGAAATTTGGTTATAAGCAACCGACAATTTGTAATGAATTATTTTGAACATTATTTTTACCGATACTCGTATTTAAGTAGATATTCTGTTTTTAATTAAACAGTATTTTATATTTATATCTACCGGCCTGATTATTTCACGATAAATTTTTATGACGAAAATGTGTGCTACCCAGCAGGATTCGAATGTGCGACCCCAATTACATAGGGAAGCATACCATTTGATCTGGTACCGTCTTGACCACTCGACCATGGATAGCCTCTTGATCAGACGAGGTTTTTATCATGCTTATATAACACAATTTTCGATCTATCATAAACAAACCATATCTGCTCTGTAATGTATCGTAATGCCAAACAAATGTAAACATGTTACGGAAATTAACGAAATTTAACGAAACTTGGTTATAAGCAACCGACAATTTGTAATGAATTATTTTGAACATTATTTTTACCGATACTCGTATTTAAGTAGCTATTCCCTATTTAATTAAACAGGATTTTATATTTATATCTACCGGCCTGATTATTTTACGATAAATTTTTATGATGAAAATGTGTGCTACCCAGCAGGATTCGAACCTGCGACCCCTATTACATAGGGGAAGCATAGCATTTGATATATATATATATGTGTGTGTGTGTGTGTGTGTGTGTGTGTGTGTGTGTGTGTGTGTGTGTGTTCGGGTGGCACCCCTGTCAGTCTATTGACTAATGGACTATTCCTGAAAGTTACGTCCGGTTACCAGGTTCTGTCTTCCGGGCAGTCAGAGCTCGAGACTGTGAGAGTAAAGGTCGTAACTTGATTTGTCCTTTAGCTGAATGGAGATACGACTCAGCTTTAACAACTATTTGTATTTTGTTAATACATTATTTTATTTCACTTATCCCGCGTCTTCTCGTTATTTATTTCAACAATAACTCCACAATAATATATATATATAAACTAATAGTGAAACTAAAAAACATAAAACAGACACTCATCAATAATAATTTTCCCACCTACATAGTTGATGAACAAATACGTTATTTTCTCAAAAAGCTTAACATAGAAAAACCAACACATGATACTAGACCAACCAATCCCAAACATATCACTCTCTTATACCGTAGCCAGATGCACTCCAACTACCAACTAGATGAAAACATTCTAAAAAAACTCATAAATACTAATATTTCTCCGACAGACTCTAACAAAAGAATTAAGTTTATTATATATTACACTAAATCCACTACGTCCAATTCATTCGTCCGCAACGACTCTTCCCCCACCTTTAGTGATTTGCAAAAAACCAATGTAGTTTATAAATTCATATGTCCATTTAGAGAATGTATCTCTAACAACCTCAATAATATCTACATTGGCCATACTACAAATTCGCTCTCACGGCGTCTGACGTTGCACTTAAATGAAAATTCAAATATATTCCGTCATTTATATCAACACGGTTATCAACGCACACTTCTGAGAAAAACGCTTGTTGATAACACGTACATACTTAAACAAGAAAATAATAAATAGAAATTAAAAATCCTCGAAGCAATCTACATTAAACAATTTAAACCTGGTTTGAATACAATCAATTTTGCTATTTTCAATAACGTACTCAAATGTCTGTAATCAGACCAGGGACCACAACGCCACTATTTTGTCACTGTCTTCGGCCATCCGCCACGATAGGGATGGACTTATATTTTCAATTTAATTCTCTTTATTGTTAATAACTTAAATGTTCTATGTTTACTGTGTGTTAATATTAACTCTTTGATAATGGCTTATGTGAGCCGAAAGCTTAGACCCGATAAAAAAAATCAACAATTACTGTGATTTTTTTGTTGTTTTTCAACGACATCAGCATCAAGTATATCAGACGGTATGAACGGATCCTACACAAAATAATAGACAAAACTTGTCTATATTATTCAATGAAACCTGCATTAATATATATATATATATATATATATATATATATTTGAAGAATTTTTTAACCATATTCTAAGATTAACATTTTGCATCGTTTACATATAACATTTATTTCATTATGTTTATTTAATTGATTTTTAATCTTAAGAAATTTAATAATATATAGTTTTTAATATAGACACAAGGGGCATGGGTCGCTTAAAGACTTACATATTCTAGCATTTTTTTAATTTTACGTTATAATGCATCAGTTTTATTTGATTATTTTAAGTACCAATAAAATTTTGATACAGATGTTTTATTTCTGTACTTAGTATTATTAAATGAAAACTTGTGTTAATAAAATCGTTTTTTAGAGATTTCTTAACACTACATGCATAAATTTTTACAGTATTAGGGTTTTTCATTGAAGAAATGTTGCACTGATAGAAAATGGATTCTGTAAGGCATCTATTTTCTAAAGGACCCTCTACAATTACATTTATTATTGTCCAATTTATTGATTTCAGTTATTGGATAATTCTTATTTTCAATTAGGTTTAAATTTTTATTTAAAATAATATTATTATGATTTTTTTATTATTTTTTTCAAATTATTTATAGAACTATAACTTAATTTAAGAGTATGTTTACTGAAAATCTTATATATGGATTATTCGTCGAAAAGTGTTTCTTAATCAAAGCGCGGATTTTTTTCTTAATTTATTGCTAACCATTTGGTTGAAAGGGGTGTATACTAAATAATATTTCTATTCCTGTTTATTCTTCGTGGGTAGATCTTCTCTTTTAAATATTTAATATTTGGGATTTTATATCAATTATTTTTAAAAGCATTATTTTTAAAATTACTACGCCTATTAAACTCTTCTTCATTTCCTGAATTTCTACGAATTCTATATTCATGAATGAAGGTCATGTTTAAAAATAAATGAAGGATGGTTAGATTTTAGGTGGACTTATAAAGATTTTGTATTTTTTTTATATGGTCTGTATATATACTTTTCTAAATCTAATGTCTCATCGAAGAAATCTATTTTTTCATTTATCTTATTTTTTTCAAATTTAAAGTGAATCTCTCTTCTGATTAGTTAAATTTAACACACACATAAAATTTTCTTTCTTCACAAATCCATAAATAACAAACGTATTGTTTCTTTAAAACGCATTGATTCTTATATTTCGCAACACGTCATTCTAAGTAACTTGTGAATCTTCAATGGCATACGTTTGGGTTGTAAAATGGAATCAGATATCCTTTTTCTATATTTGAATGGACACGTTTCTTTGCGAGATTTTTAGTCGACCTCGGGCGAATAAAGCAATAAACTTTAATCGCCCAATTAATTTTTCAATCGACTGAGTCGATCGGGCGAGGGAAATCTCAAAGGCTGTAATATATATATATGATTATTGTTAATCAAAAATTCTACAAACACAAGAGAAATCAAATAAAAACTTAATCGCCAGTACCTCGTTTGTAACAAAACATATATATATATATATATATATATATGTGTGTGTGTGTGTGTGTGTGTGTGTTCTCTTGTGTTTGTAGAATTTTTTTTAATTTTCTGGAAATTAATAACGCAGAATAAAGTTGTTGTGGAATAGTTTTCGCACTGAAAGTTTTAATCGTGCTATGTCGGTTGCTAATCGACTTAATGCACCCTAAATGTTAGGAACTTGGTAATCTTCCACTGAAAGCTGACTCCTTAGCATTCAGCTAACTGCCGACAAATATCAACTGCCTAGTCGTTCTACTGAATTCCAACAGAACTCTAATGAACTCCTACGAACTTCTAAGAACTCTTATGAACTTCCTAGGAACTTCTCGAGTTAATTTACTGTTAATTCTTATTTATATAGGAGGGAGGGTCCATAATCTGAGGAATAAGTGTGTTTCACCATGACAAAACTAAAAGAATCAAATAGGAACAGTATAAAATCTAACGTTTCAATTTCATTATAGCTTCTTCAGAGATCGAAATTAAAATGATGATTTATTTATTTATTTTTTTTTTTAGAGGGTCAATATACTGGGATATTGTTATTTAAGCTTTATTCTTTTTGGTCATAAATGTGTCAGGTGTATTTAAAAAAATCTATAATTATTTTTAAATATCTGTGTGTACGTGGAATATTTTGATTGTGTTATCTGCATCGAAACGCTTGTCTGTTTACGTACACTACCGGCATTAATTCTTAGGCCACCCCAGTGTTTTAAAAAATGATGTATTTCATATTATTTTTTAGTATTTATTGTGAATAATTTGAAATGAAAATAGAATGGTTCTTTTGTTAATATTGCACAATAAAATTTTTAATTTATATATATTTATTAATTATCTATATTGCAGTTTCATCAGTGAAACAATGAAGAAAATTTAGGGTGATTCGGACGAGTTCATCTTTGCTTCCTTGCCTTGTAAAATTTTGCAAAGTAATAATAACAAAAGAAACATTCTATTTTCATTTAGAATTATCCACTTGGCAATAAATACTAAAAATAGTATGAAATACATCATTTCTTTTAAAAAACTTGGGTGGCCTAATAATTATGGCCAGTAGTGTGTATATATATATATATATATATATAGCAAATCTACAGGGTGCGATGGGTAAATTGTCGCTATTTGCCTTGTAAAATTTTGCAAATTAATAATAACAAAAAAAAACACTATATTTTCATTTAGAATTATCTACTTGGCAATAAATACTAAAGATTGTATGAAATACATCATTTCTGTTAACAAAACCTGGAACGGCCTAATAATTATGGCTGGTAGTGAATGTTCATATCAATACATGTGTCATATGTATTAAAACGATGGACAATTTTTCAAATATAAGTCTGAGAAATCTTTTAGATGGTAAAGTGTATGACTGTGTTTGTTGCCCAGTAACGTTAGTTAATGTAAGTGTATTTTTTTTTATCTTTTCACCCCAAGCAAGGCAGTACTGCCATTGATGCGTATGGGGCTACATAAAAGAGTAACGTTTAGGTACGAGTAGAGTGAAGACAACGAAGAACCAGTTACAGTGGGTGAAAGAGAAAAGGACAAGAGAAGGATGTGAACAGAGGTTTAGAGACAGTTGCGAAGGTAGAGAGAAAGGAAAAGAACAAGATACACGGGGTGATGTAGAAAGGGCTGGAGTTACATAAGAGAGTTGAAGTATTAGGCAGGAAAAGAGTGAAGACAAAGACTAACCAGCTACAGGGGGTGAAAGAGAAAGGGCAAGAGAAGGATGTGAACAGAGGAGTGAAGACAGTTGCGAAGGTAGAGAGAAAGGAAAAGAACAAGATACACGGGGTGATGTAGAAAGGGCTGGAGTTATATAAGAAAGTTGAAGTATTAGGTAGGAAGAGAGTGAAGACAAAGACTAACCAGCTACAGGAGGTGAAAGAGAAAGGGCTAGAGATGGATGTGAACACAGGAGTGAAGACAGTTGCGAAGGTAGAGAGAAAGGAAAAGAACAAGATACACGGGGTGATGTAGACAGGGCTGGAGTTACATAAAAGAGTTGAAGTATTAGGCAGGAGGAGAGTGAAAACAAAGACGAACCAGCTACAGTGGGTGAAAGAGAAAAGGACAAGAGAAGGATGTGAACACAGATTTGAAGACAGTTGCGAAGGTAGAGAGAAAGGAATAGAACAAGATACACGGGGTGGTGTAGAAAGTGATGGAGTTAAGTGGATAAGAGATGGGAATTGACTTTGAATTTAAATTCCTGGAAATTATAGCCGTCAAGAAAGTAAGTCTGTGGAAGGGAGTTCCACAGGCGGGAAGCGCGTGAAAAAAAGCTGATGGAGTAGAATTGTGCCCGCATTTGATTGATCTAACTGTAAAATGAAGAGACCTTGTTGTAGCGAGATTATGCCTGTCCGCCTCGCCGGAGTTTTTACTGATGCGGGAGTAAATTGTGGTGTCATCTGCGTAAATGCCTACTTGGCACTTGATCACGTCTGGGAGATCATTTATGAAAATAAGGATGAGCTTCGGGCCTAGGATAAAGCCCTAAGGGGCACCAGCGTTTGTACTGTAGGATGTGGAGGCATGCCCATTCAAGACGAACCTAATTATGTGGTTAGCTTGGAAAGATTTAATCAGATCAAGCAAGAGTCCGGTGATATCAAAACCCCGTAGCTTGCATAGAAGGCCAGCGTGTCAAACCCTGTCAAAAAAACTTGCTCTTTTCTAACAGGTTCGTCTTTCTCTTTACTCTGCTCCTAGCCTCCCTGCACATCGGTGGCGTTACTGCCCTGCTCGGAGTTATGCGATTAAAAAACATAGACATATTATTATTTTCTCTTCGAATTACATGTGATATCCATTTTGGTTTTTACCGCTGTTGATAGTCTTCAAGTGATGTGTTTTTTTTATTATTTGATAACATTCATGGTTTGCGATTCTGTAGCGCCAAGCAACAAGGTTCAAAGAAGGATGACCTTTGCCAAGACCCTCAGGCTTTACTTGCTCAAAGCCCTTTTTTATCATTGATTTGAGGAAGCGGTGGTATAGAGATGATAGTTTACATATTTCTGAATGTGTTTGGGGCCTTTCATGAGACCTGTGTGTGATTAAGCAGAAAGGTACAAAAATTTAAATACCTGGGAAGTGTTATAACTGAAGACGGAAAGTGCGACACAGAGACCCGAAAGCGAATTGGCATGGCGAAGGAAGCATTTCAGAAGTTGAATAAAGTATTAAGAAACAAGACAATTTCGCTAGAAACAAAGAGTATTGGATTGCTATGTGATGTCAGTTCTTTAATATGGCAGTGAATGTTGAACAATATCATCAAAGATGAAGGAAAAACTTGAAGCAGCTGAAATGTGGTTCTACAGAAGTATACTGGATATAAAGTGGAGGATCAATTCCATACTACAATCAATATATAAACCGATCCCTCACTTTGTGGTCACACCAGTTTCTATACACTTATATTCCTGAGATCCAAAAGCACAAGGATGCATTCCATGAGCTGAGAAGAGTATTAAGAAACAGAACAATTTCACTAGATACAAAGAAGAGAGTACTGGATTGCTATGTGATGTCAGTTCTTCAATATACCAGTGAATGCTGGACAATATCATCGAAGATGAAGGAAAAATTTGAAGCAACTGAAATATGGTTCTACAGAAGGATGCTGCGAATATCATGGAACGAGCATGTGAGCAATGATGAGATTTTGGAAATGATGGAAACGAAAAGGAAATTAATACTGAGCATCAAAAAGTGACAGCTAAAATTCCTGGGACACGCAATGAGAAAGGAGATCTTGGAGAACCTGATATTAACAGGCCAGATAGAGGGAAAAAGAGACAGGGGGAAAGCAGCGGATAACATATTTGAAGGGCCTGATCAGGGGGATGACGGAACGGGGGTTGGATGGTGTAACAGGAGAAAGCGTGCTAAGAGCCACCAGGGATAGGGAGACGTGGAATGTCATGATCGCCCACGTCCTGAAAGGACAAGGTACAAAGAAGAAGAAGAAGAAGAAGGAAATACCTCTCTCTCTCTCTCTCTCTCTCTCTCTCTCTCTCTCTCGGTCAAAATAAAAGGAACAGTTAGAATGAGGAGTGCCATTGTGAATGGGTTTGTGCATTGTCAAATCTTTTTTTTCTTTAAATATGCGTACATTGTGTGTCCGGGACGCAAATTTACATAATTTAGGACTCTGCTAAAAGCAAGCTTTAAAAATACAGTGGAGCCTGTCGTATGCGACCACCCTACTGTTCTCAGAAACTGTTCGTATACGGCTGGTGGTCGCTCACTAAAGTCTCGTAACCTCATATTTTTCACTCTCCAAAGTGTACATATTTTAATATTTTACTATGTAATCTGGTAATAAGTAAATGAGAAGGTCACCTCGGTGTGGTGTAATAGTTAACAAACTTGACTTATTAGGACCTAATGCAACCGAGTAGTGAGTTCGACCCTTACTTTTTGCCCTATAATTTCGGCCTTGTGCCACATCGAAGCGGCGCTTTGAAAATCCAATAAATAAATGAGAACATAGATGGTCTAACTTTGAAAATATTTATTCAGCATAATTATATTTTTTAACATTAAAAATGTATTTACAAAGGTTAACAAATAAATAAAAATTATTTATTCACACTGGTGTAGGCTTAAAAATCAGTTATTGCAGTATGTGTGGTGCTTTTTTATTTATTTATTTTTTGTAATGTGAGCACCTCGATTCTAATTTATGTTAACACTTATTTCTTATCAAATATGAACGTTGGAACGATGTATACGTTTTCAATTTTTCTTAGAAGAGAGTGAGAGTAAAAGAGAATCTGCGATAATATTTGTAAAAATAAGCAATCATAGAAGGAAAAAAAATGACAATGATCAAGAGAGAGAGAAAGAGAGAGAGAGAGAGAGAGAGAGAGAAAAAGAGAGAGAGAAAGAGAAAGAGAAAGAGAAAGAGAGAGAGAGAAAGAGAGAGAGAGAGAGAGAGAGAGAGAGAGAGAGAGAGAGAGAGAGAGAAAGAAAGAGAAAGAGAGAGAGAGAGAGAGAGAGAGAGAGAAAGAGAAAAGAAAAAGAGAGAGAGAAAGAGAAAGAAAAACGATTGAGAAAAAAAGATAATGACAGAGATAAACACTGAAAATTTAAATTTCACACAGATGTAATTTTTTCTCCTACGCCCGAATTTATCCAAGTTAGTACAGAAACCGACAAATCTCTTTCATTACACCCAAGCAACGCCGGGTTATACTGTTAATATATATATATACACACGCAGTAGAACCTGTTGTATGCGACTGCCATCAAAAACTGGTCGCATACGAAAGACTCGTGACCTATTCTCCCCACGATTGTATATTTCACGCTCCAGAATGTACATATTTAATTTTTTTTACCATGTAATTTGGTAATAAATAAATAAATGAGAACATACGATTGTCTAACTTTGAAAAAATTTATTCAGTATCATTATTTTTTTTAACATTAAAAACATATTTACAACGGTTAACAGAAGAAATAAAAATTATTTATTCACACTATTGTAGGCTTTAAAATCTCAGTTATTGCAGTTTGTGTGGTGTTTTTTTTTTGTTTTTTTTTTTTGTAATGTGACCCCCTCGATTCTAATTGATGTTAACACTTCTTTCTTATAAAATATGAACGTTGGAAAAGTACGCGATGTATACGTTTTCAATTTTTCTTAGAAGAGAGTGATAGTAAAAGAGAATCTGAGATAATATAAGGAAAAATAATTCTCTTACCTCCACAGAATTTATAAAAAAATGGACGAGCACTTTAACGCATAATTACAATTATATTCGATCGTATTTATAACTTATCGATGTAGCCGATCAAAAAATCGGTCAACTAAGATCTATTCCTAACCTTGAAGAATTTACAGTAGAACCTGTTGTATGCGACCACACCTACTGCCATCAAAAACTGGTCGCAAACGGCAGGTGGTCGCTCACTAAAGACTCGTGACCTATCCTCCCCACGATCGTATATTTCACTCTCCAGAATGTACATATTTAAGTTTTTATCATGTCACCTGGTAATAAACAAATGAGAACATAAGATGGTCTAACTTTGAAAAAAATTTATTCAGCATAATTATTTTTTTTAACATTAAGAACGTATTTACAACGGTTAACAAAAGAAATAAAAATGATTTATTCACACTGGTGTAGGCTTAAAAAAATCAGTTATTGCAGTCTGTGTGGTGTTTTTTTTTTTTTGCTTTTTTTGTTTTTTTGCAATGTGACCCCTTCGATTCTAATTGATGTTAACACTTCTTTCTTATGAAAATATGAACGTTGGAAAAAATTCGCGATGTATACGTTTTGAATTTTTTCTTAGAAGTGAGTGATAGTAAAAGAGAATCTGCAAAAATACCTTTGGAAATAATCCGTATCTTCCCACCAGATATGGGTTAAATAACAGGAGAGATTGGCTTCTACAAGTTTGGGTGGCAACCAGTCTACCGGAGAAAGAAGTGACAACCTACTGCACGAAAATCTTCTGTCCGATCAGTCATGTCTCCTTTAAGACATGATCACCCAAAGCGTGTATCACGTGTGGCACTTAACTGACTGATTGAATATAATAGTTGAAGACATGATTAAAGCTTCTGTTGGTTATAAAGTGGGGGATCAGTTTTATATTGTTATGAAGTAATAAACTAGTTCCCTTATTACATCTTAATAATAATATATTACATCTCTTCCCCCTCTAGCTATGAGTCAAATAGCAAAACAGATTGGCTTCTACAGCCTTGATTGCTAACCAGTCTACCGCAGAAAGAAATGGCCACGTACTGCACGAAAATCTTCTGCCCAGTCAGTCATGTCTCTTTAAAGACATGATCGACCAAGCATGTATGGCAACTAAATGACTTCTGTTAAATAAAATTACGAAATAAAATATCCACGTTAAACTTGACAAAGTTTTTCAAGGAATAATGAAAAGTTTTCTCTGTCTATATTTCTGAGATGAGGTAGTATTTACAGTATTTACATTATTCGGACTATTGTCCTCATTTTTGTTGCCATTTGTACGACGTTTAATAATAGATCATTCTATTTGTCTCTGTTTCTGAGATGAGGTAGTATTTACAGTATTTACATTATTCGGACTATTGTCCTCATCTTTGTTGTCATTTGTACGAACGTTTAATAATAGATAATTCTATTTGTCTCTGTTTCTGAGATGAGGTAGTATTTACAGTATTTACATTATTTGGAATATTGTCCTCAACTTTGTTGCCATTTCTATGACGTTTAATAATAGATTATTCAATTTGTCTATATTTCTGAGATGAGGTAGTATTTACAGTATTTATATTATTCGGACTATTGTCCTCATCTTTGTTGCCATTTGTACGACGTTTAATAATAGATCATTCTATTTGTCTATATTTCTGAGATGAGGTAGTATTTACAGTATTTATATTATTCGGACTATTGTCCTCATCTTTGTTGCCATTTGTACGACATTTAATAATAGATCATTCTATTTGTCTATATTTCTGAGATGAGGTAGTATTTACAGTATTTATATTATTCGGACTATTGTCCTCATCTTTGTTGCCATTTGTACGACATTTAATAATAGATCATTCTATTTGTCGATATTTCTGAGATGAGGTAGTATTTACAGTATTTATATTATTCGGACTATTGTCCTCATCTTTGTTGCCATTTGTACGACGTTTAATAATAGATCATTCTATTTGTCTATATTTCTGAGATGAGGTAGTATTTACAGTATTTATATTATTCGGACTATTGTCCTCATCTTTGTTGCCATTTGTACGACATTTAATAATAGATCATTCTATTTGTCTATATTTCTGAGATGAGGTAGTATTTACAGTATTTATATTATTCGGACTATTGTCCTCATCTTTGTTGCCATTTGTACGACATTTAATAATAGATCATTCTATTTGTCGATATTTCTGAGATGAGGTAGTATTTACAGTATTTACATTATTCAGACTATTGTCCTCATCTTTGTTGCCATTTGTACGACATTTAATAATAGATCATTCTATTTTCTCTATATTTCTGAGATGAGGTAGTATTTACAGTATTTACATTATTCGGACTATTGTCCTCATTTTTGTTGCCATTTCTACAAGGTTTCGGCCATTGTAGGCTCCGACCTTCTTCAGGTGCTAGAAATTTCGAACCGAACACTTTATTACAATCGCTGGGATACATCATTTTCATCCCTTGCATAGTAATGCTCCAATTGGAAGTCATGAGTTATCTCCCTCTAACCCTGTAAGTTACTTGTTTGCCACTGCTGTAGCCTGGTATTGAACTCACAAATCTTTGGGTCAAGTCTCAGGAACTAACCAAAGTCTATACCCACTGTCCTTAAGGACAAGAACAACTGAGTCTTGGGGACTTATATATCTAATACTCAGTAACCTTTTTCTTTTTACCAGAGTTTATATTGCAATTTTTTTATGTTAATGGTTTTATATATTAATTTTGATATTAAAGTTTTTCTCGAGTATTTTTACCAGAGCTCATATTGCAATATTTGACACTAATGATTTTCTCTGGCACTCTGTATTACTGGCTCCCATATTCCTAGCAAAAAAGGCCGGAGCGTACAACGGCCGAAACGTCGTACAAATGGCAATAAATATGAGGACAATAGTCCGAATAATGTAAATACTAAAAAGATTTCTGGTTTTGTTTGCAACTTCATATTCAGGAGAAGGAGAGAAACTTCATAATTGAGAGTAATAATTGCTTTATTAATTATTAGTCAGTTTGCATGAAACATGTTTTAGTTTGTACAGTATAGTGATATAAGTATGGACAGTCAGTTAATTGCCATATGAAACACTGGCGTGGGTGATCACGAATCTTAGATTCGATGACTAACGAGGCAAATGATTTTACCGAAGTAGGTTGTTTTTTTCCCCTGCTGCAGACTGGTTGTCAAACAAGGATATCAAACGGTGTTTATTCTGCTACTTAACCCATAGCTGAAGAAAAGATATACTCACATTCCACCCACGTTTATTGAACAGGTGAAGAGGCTCATTCATTGTTTCCTGTTTAGGATGAGGTTTCCGGCTTTTCTCTTTTCCAATCTTTTCACTCTTTTCTTTTTTTTTTTTTCAATTGGATTAGATAGACTAAACTATCGCCCAGTTCACACTCCACCCACGTCTATTGAACAGGTGAAGAGGCTCATCCCTTGTTTCCTGTTTAGGTTGTGGTTTCCTGCTTTCTCTTTTCTAATCTTATTACACTTACGTAGCCCCCTGCACATCAGTGGCGGTATCGCCTTGCTTGTGGTGATATGATTAAAAAAAATACAGTGTAACCCGGATATAATAGAGTTACAGGAAAGGGTATCGGTTCTCTTATATCCGGGTTTATCTTATATCCGGGTTTTGTCTATTTTATATACATTACCACTAACTCTAATTTGGGATCAGAGAAACCTGTCTTATATCCGAGTTTCTCTTATACCAGAGTGTCTTATATCCGGGTTATCATCTTTTCCTCTGTGAATTTGCGGGTGCATGTAAGTAGATGTAAAAACCTCGGGTGGAATTCGAAGCCGATATCTATTACAATCCAACAGAAAACAGAAGTACAGTACATTGATAAAATTTTACGTTTATATACAGTACCTTCCAAAAGCATTAGGCCAAGAACTATTTTATCTTTTACGAGGCATCAAAATAATTGCGACAATTTACCAATCGCACCTAGTATATATACAGTACTGTGCAAAAGTATTAGGACAAGAACTATTTTATCTTTTATGAGGCATCAAAATAAATTTTAAAATCACCTCCGTCCTAACACTTTTGCACACTACCGGTAGTGTGCAAAAGCATTAGGACAGGGGTAATTTTCTTAAAAATCTCACTGAATTTTAAATACAGGGTGAAAAGCCAAGTAAATTGCGAATAAATATTAATAATTTAAAACTAGATGTAAAAGAAATGTATTAAAAAGAAGTTATTTATAATTTTTCCTATTAAACAAGTTATTTTGAAACTACTCATTATTCTATTATCCTTGAATATTACTGACATTTTTCTTATTCCACCCTCTCAAATTGATAAATCTAACGTTACTTCGCAAGACACACTTTGTGAACAAATACAAGCTGCTTGGCAGGAGATACCATTAGATACATTGAAGAAGCTTGTGAGATCAATGCATGACAGAATGAAGGTTGTGATCAAAGCAAAAGGCTGTTGTACTAAACATTAAATTTATTTTGTAACAAGTATTTTTATTGTGAAAGCATTTGTTGAGTAAATCAAATAAAATTACTTTAATTAAATTGCTTAATTTCTGTCAATATGCGTCATAAAAGATAAAATAGTTCTTGTTCTAATACTTTTGCACAGTACTGTATATATATATATATATATATATATATATATATATATATATATATATATACACACATAGAGAGAGAGAGACAGACAGATAGACAGACAGACAGACAGAGAAAGAAACAGGGACAGAGAACAAGTACGACTAAGTTCAATACTTACCGTAGGCTCCACACTTTTGGCTTTGTTATATATATATATATATATATATATATATATATATCAGCATGCAGTGTGGGTATAGAAGAATCCAAAGGAGTATTCTGTACATACAGTGGTAGGATAACTCTTTAAGAGTGTTCTAAGCATATATGCATATAAATACATATAGAGGAAATATAAGAAAAATTAAGACAGACACGTTATTTCATGGTGAATCGGAAGGCCTATTTCAGGCGAACTATCGTCAGCTTCTGTCTTTATTTTACAAAAGATTTTACACGAATGAGATTCACAGAGATCTAAAAAAACGAATAAAAATAACGGTCGCTCCCTTAAAAGAGAAAATTTAAGAAAAAACACATCAGTTTGGCGAACACATACACATATTCATACATAATCATATATACACGCAACATATAATCAAATGATACGCGTAGTGGCCAATGTTAACAAAAGTTCGAAGATACATTCGTCTAACAGTTAGGTAAGTTGCAGACCCGTGTATTTGAAACGTAAAGAAAGTGTGTTAGGTGAGAAAGATATATATATATATATATATATATATATATATTCAGTTAAGTGCCATACGTGATACACGCTTTGGGCGATCATGTCTCGAAAGAGACATGACTGACTGATTTTTGTGGTAGACTGGTTACCAGCAAAGGCTACAAAACCAAATCTCTCCTATTATTTAATCCATAACTGGAGGGAAGATACGAACAATAGCTTTCCCAAAGGCATTTGTGCGCAAGTGAATGCGTGGAATCCAACTGGAATTCGAACTCGGCTCCCCGATTTGTCGATCCGAGTCCATACCACAACATACATATATTGGGTGACCCAAAAGTATGCGGGCAGTAATAGAAAGTGTTTATTTCATATTCAATTAGATTTACTAATACAATTATTACACGTTACTCTTCGTCAAGAATTTTTGCATGTATATGTATTTTTGACATTCATCTCTTCTGTAAATTTTCAAATCACCAACACTTCATGGTTTTCGACTAGCAACTTTGTCTATGCGTATTATCCAAAAGAATAAATTATATTGTGGTGAAGACAGGTGAACCTACTGGCCAATTAATTAATTAATCCTCTTCGGTTAATCGATTTTTCTGGAAATGTTTCCTCAAGCTATGACGGTCTGCTTTTGAATAATAACGTGATGGCACTTAACTGACTGACTGAAACAACAGAAATCGTTTACCTTAAACGTGGAGTTTTTCTATGTTTTCTATAAAATAACAAAGTTGTCTCTAAACGCGTCCGGATTGAAAATAAAACTTTTTTGGTTCGGCTTTCATTGGCTCTAATCGATTTCCAGAATATATATTTTTTTAATATTGTAATATTTTTTAATATTAGTTATATTAAAACACGCTCGTATTCGATTAAAATGCTATAGTAAAATTTCAGAACAATTGGTGCAGCCGTTTTCTAGATTAACTGACAGTAACAAACGGACAAGTATATATATATATATATATATATATATATATATATATATATATATATCCCTGACCAGTGAGAATATCATTAGGGTGTAGTCACGAAATTTCGAAGTAGGAATGAACCTGCTCAGTTAAAGTGCTTGACTTTCTGTGCTTATCAACGCTCTAGCTATACCCGGATACCGAACAATTTATGATAAAAGACTTACTTGCCAAACTACATTTTATCAGTAAAACCACAGAAAACAACGACTTTGACACTAAACATTATCAACAAATAAATATCAATAAATTCCGAAAATTACCTTTTGTTGAATAGCTATTTCAGCAAGAAAACTCTCGCTTCATCAGCTACGATAAAAAATAAAAGTTTAATAAGTCAAAGATGTTAGAAAAATGCATATGTCGGAAGGAGCTAAAAAACATATCCATTTACAGGAAGTTAAAAAAATAAGTTGGGAGATTAAGAAAGAAAAATAAATATGTAAAATTTATCTTCCAGACATTAAAAAGTGGGCAGAGACAGAGATTCATGACTCGATATTAGAAGACACAAACACACACACATATATATATATATATATATATATATATATAACTTTAATCCAAAAGGAAAAGCACAGTATGTAAATTCCAAAAACCCGATCCTAATTAATATTAATTACATCTAAACTTATTTATAAATGGAACTTGTGCGTGTGTGTGTGTGTGTGTGTGTGTGTGTGTGTCCGTTACCTATAGACTCCGAAACGGCTGAACCGATTTTCTTGAAAATTTACACAGTTGTACTATAAGCGTCTGCGAGTGTTCTTAGCTACGTTTTGTTTCGAGGTACCTCCGATAAATATCGAAAATAGATAATCGAAAAAATCGGGTTATAGAAGGAGTGGTCCGATTTTAATCAAATTTGATACTTACATACACAAAGACATAAGAAACGATATTCAGAAGTTTCAAGGTTGCAGTTCTTACAATAGTGCAGAAAATCGATAATATATATATATATATATATATATATATATATATATATATATATATATATAAAAGGCAAGATGTTTGTGTGTCTGCCTGTATGTCTGTATTTTTTTAAACCCTTTTATTTTAGTTTTTGCTTCAGCTTTGGCTCTAAGTAGGTATAATTGTAGTTCTTAGTCTCAGCCATCATATCATTTACTCAGAGGACTTATTTAGCCTTCAAAATTCAGTTTACGACGAAAAAAAATATTTGATATCGATACCAGGAAATCAAAATTTGACTTACATCCATTCATTTTTCTTTCAGTCTACGGTTTCGCTTTAACTGGAAGCAACTATTGCTTTTTAGTCTTTCGTCCCAACGTCCAAAGAATCTGAGCTCCAGGACCATGGATTAGTTTTAAAGCTTTCATTACACCCGACCAACGCCGGGCTATACTGCTAGTACGAAATAAAACAGAGAATGTATGCGCATTTGTAGAAACTGGGGCAAGTATTTACGCACACTGCTTTTCTCGTGTGTTGATTGATTTTCCGACGATTGTTTCACTGTCCATTGTGTGGCCGTCCCTGCATAATCAGAGGCATAAGAAAAAAATATTAAAGGTGAAGTTTCATCATTTCTAATCCTTACACTGCATGGTGTTCTGTTCAGGCAAGCACAAGTGAACACCTGCATTGACACCTGTAACAAGAATAAATCGATATTTCTTTCATTGATCAAGTTTGACATACGAATCTTTCTCACGCAATGTGTGAGGTTTCCGTCCTGGATTTGATAGCCAGAGGCCAGTTCTTTTGTTAGCTGTAGACTTGATTCGATATGCACAGAGACGGAAGAAAGCTATTGATTCATAAGTATCTCCGACTGTGTGTGTAGATGGATAAAAAATGAAGGTAACTCCGAAAAGTATGCCTATGGGTAATTAAAAATAGCTTTTAACCATCGGTAGTTTGCATAAACCTTTTATAGAAATGAAATAAAAAAACAATTAGAGATAGCATCAGAAAGAGAGTGGACATTTCTAAAGCATAGAATGAGGAAAGAGAGCTCGTAAAATAGACTGGACTTAAGCATGGACCGCAGCTAAAATATACTATGACCAGAGAGGCGAGCAAAAGCCCTCGAGTCTTCGGTTCTTGATAAATTTAAAATATAAGAATATGAGAATAGATATTTGTTCATTTTCAGATTTAATGGAGCTCACTTGAACTAATTTTAAACATTTTACAGTCACTTTCTCACCGACACAGTATAGCTTTCCTGTGTCTCTTCTACAAATATTTTCACAACTTCTGCTCCGATGAACTAACTCACTGGTACCCCCTATATATGAATTTACTCAAACCACAAGATTATCAACTAGGTCCCACCCTTTTACAGTGTAAACAATAAATTGTAAACGCAAATTCTACTCCAACAGCTTCTTTTCTCGCACTTTCCGCCTGTGGAATTTGTTTCCATTTACTTGCTTTCCCGATAGCTACAATCTCCAGGAGTTAAATATGAAGTCAATAGTCATCTCCTATCTCATTAACCTGCATCCTTTCTCTCATGCTCTTTTCTCCGTCCACCTCACTCTCATCAGTATTCTCATCCTTCTCTTACTTTCTTCCTGACACCCCCTATAACCTGTCACTCGTTCTCATAACATTCCTCATATGTAACCTCCTGCACAACAGTGGCAGTAAAACGCCCTGCTTGGGGCGACACGATTATACAAAATATAAACTAAAATAAATATGTGTCCCAACTAGTTGAAGTGGCTCTTTTAAAAGTTTCAGTTTAAAAAAAAATTTGCTTCATTCTAGATACATTTCCGTAAGATGTCAGTCAATCAGTTAAGTGTTATACATAATACACGCTTGGGCGATCATGTCTCTTTCGATACATGACTTACTAGGTAGAAGATTTTCCCGCAGTAGGTTGACATTTCTTTTTGTGGTAGAATGGTTGCCAACCAAGGCTATAGATCTCAATCTGTCCTGCTATTCGATTTTTTTTATCAAAATCTGTCAATTAAGTGCCATTCGTGATACACGCTTGGGCGATCATGTTTTTTAGATCAATGATTGTTCAACCAGACGATTTTCCCGCAGTAGGTTGATATTTAATTTTGTGGTAGACTAATTATTCGCTACATAACTGGATTGAGAATCAATGGATTAATACCTTTCCTAAAGGTATTTGCGCCAAAGACCGATTAAAACTTCATCATGAACTTGCTTATGAAATAAATTGGATTCATTCTAAAATATTTTAGCTTAAATATTTCATGTTTTACACCAAAAAAAGTATCATCTAAAATTTTTTTCCTTTGACACTGGGAGCGAACATATGTCATGAAGAGACAAAAATGCTTTTACCCTAGGGGCTTCTTGAAGCCTAAATCCGGTCTTCATTGACCTAGACAGTACTAAACAGAAAACAA
Source organism: Ascarosepion bandense (assembly GCA_037127315.1). Lineage (NCBI taxonomy): Eukaryota > Metazoa > Mollusca > Cephalopoda > Sepiida > Sepiidae > Ascarosepion > Ascarosepion bandense. Next base: position 4,540,214 of record JBBBDQ010001423.1, read on the forward strand.
AGGATAAGCCACAATTTCTGTTCAAAAAATTTAGTCGTGTGACCTTAACGATCTGTCAGTCAGTTAAGCGCCATACGTGATACACGCTTGGGCGATCATGTCTCGAAAGAGACATGACTGACTGGGCAGAAGATTATCCCGCAGTAGGTTGCCATTACCTTAACGATAGGCGGACTAAATACAATTTAATAGTTCAGGCTTTCATAGTTTTGTTTCAGTTTTTATTTGAATTGTGTCACGTTCTATACCAAACACGGATCATCTAAAATATATATCTTATGAAGGAGACCCGAAAGTCTAAGCTCAGGGACCTCTTAATGGCTAAATCTGCCGCTAAAAAGGTCGGTTCTGTGTGTAGGGCTTGGAAGTTATATATAAATCATATATAAATCTTACATCCACCCGTTCATTGAATACTGCTGCTATATCTGGTCGGGTACTCCTGCTATCCACCAAGGGGTCCTTGACATGATCCAAAGGAGAATCTGTAACGTGATCGATCCCCACTTTGTAGCTCAGATACAGTCACTTTCTCACCGGCACAATGTGGCTTCCCTATGTTTAATCTACAAATACTTTCATAGTTTCTGCTCCGATGAACTTAGCTCTTTGGTGCTCTCTATGTATGAATTTACTCGAGCCTAAAAATTAGCAACTAGGACCCAGCCTTTTACTGTAAAACCAATAAAATGTAAACGCAAACTCTGCACCATTAGCTTCTTTTCTCGCACTTCCCGCCTGTGGAATTCCCTTCCGTTTACTTGCTTCCCCGACAGCTACAATCTCCAAGAATTTAAATGTAAAGTCAATAGTCATCTTCTATCTCACTAACCTGCATCCTCTCTCTAATGCACCTTTCTTCGTCCACTCTAATCTCATCACATCAGTATTCTCATCCTTCTCTTACCCACTTCCTGACACCCCCTATAATCCGTCACTCTTTCACATAACTTTCTCCCTATGTAACCTCATGCGCAACAGTGGCAGTAAATTGCCTTGCTTGGGGCGATATGTTTAAAAGAAAAATCTAACCCTGCTCACAGGACATTGAAGTCTGGATAGACGAAAGCAGCGCATTACCTACCTAAAGAGTTTGGGTAAAAATGGTAAACAGAACGGAGATTAGGAGATATAGCAAAATTCAGCTAAGGGCTACAAAAGATGGGAATATCTGGAAAGCCATGGTTGGTCACAATAAAGAGATATAACATGTAGAAGTTAGTTGTGTTCTATATTTTTTGTTTTTGTTTGAGTTTTGTTTAACGGCATATCAATACCTCTGTGGGTCATTTAATGCCAAAAAAAAACTTAGGGTTTTAAGGGTTTGTTTTTTAGTGTTCGGTGATAGTGAGAAAGTTGATTTAGTCATTTTGAGTTCGAGTTTTGTTTAACGGCATATCAACACATCTGTGGGTTATTTAATGCCAAAAAGGTGGGGTTTGAAGGTTTTGATTTTTAGTGTTCGGTTATAGTGAGAAAGTTGATTTAGTCAGTTTGAGTTCGAGTTTTGTTTAACGGCATATCAACACATCTGTGGGTTATTTAATGCCAAAAAGGTGGGATTTGAAGGTTTTGATTTTTAGTATTCGGTTATAGTGAGAAGGCTGATTTAGTCAGATTTTGATAAAATTTAGTTTATTTTAGAAAATGTAGAGTTTATTTTATTTTAGAAAATATTTAGTTTTGTATTCAACAATGTATTGCTGGTAATACTTTTTTCCTTCAAAAAATGTATTATGGCAATAATTTTTTTTCCTTCAAAAATGTGTATCATTCTATAAAAGTCTATTTTTATGTACATATTTCTATAAAAGGGTGTTTTTTAAAATTTCATAGTGTTTTGATCCCAGTTTGGGGGTTAACTATTTACCCATAGATGGGACCCTAACAGGTACTACAACTCCGGGTGAGGGTGAACTTGGGAGCAACAGCAATTAAGAGGTGGTTCCATGGTCCGCTCAACCTCCCAATCGGAACGCCTTGCTGCCGGATGCAGTTTATCGTCAGAGAACGACATTTCTGGACTGAAAGTTCTTATGTTCAATGCGACTTTTGAAGAAATCAATGTTGATCTTTCAAGGAGCAGTTATTCAGTTAAGTTACGTACGTGATACACGCTAGGCGGATCATGTCTCTCCACAACTTCCTCGCCTAAATAGCATTTGAATCTTTCAGTTAACTACAATACGTGATACACGCTCGGGTTATCATGTTCCTTTCGATATTTGATTGACTAGGCAGAAGATTTTCCCGCTGCAGGTTGCCATTTCTTTCGGTAGTAGACTGAATGCCAACCAAGGCTGTAGAACACAATTTGACCTGGTATTCAATTATTTTATCCAGATCAGTCAGTTAAGTGCCATACGTGATATAGGCAAAAGGCAACCGACGTTTCGTCCCTGGGAAAAAAAAGCTGTATAATGTATATAAAGAACTGGAAAGTGTGGAGGGTGTGAACGAGACGATGGACTAACCTATCTGCTCATATTAAATACTTGAGAATATTGTTGAAAATAGATTTAATTTTCAATCAGATGCAGTTTCGGATATTTTTTTCATTAAATATGATATCCACGGGTTAACTGTGCGTTACGGTGATCCGTTTAGACTGTGGAATTGGCAATCAAGGTTCAAGATCACGCCTAGTCTGTTGTGTTCACTTTTATACAAATGCCCTAACGAGAAGCAGCAATTTATATCTTCTTTTCCCAGGTGTGTTAAATAACAAGTGAGATTGAAATATGTCATATTGTATTTGTTTTACTCATCTATCTCGAAAGGACGTTCATTTTGGTGAAGTGGATATCGGCTCGGAACGAGAAATCGGAGAGCCGTGTTCGAATTCCAGTTAAATTAGTAGTCAGCGACCTGGCAAGATTACATTCTACAATATAATTGTAGGCCCTTACAAAAACTCGATTCTGTGACCGTATACCTTGAGTGTCTTTTTTGTCCTTTACTGTATAAGAATGTTTTTTTGAACAGAAGTAAAGGTTTTCCCTTGTTTCTTTTTTTTAGAGCTGGCTTACAGCCATATCACGTTGAATACACCGGTTCTCGCTCGATCAGCGAAGTTAAGCTACGTTGAGCCTGGTCAGTACTTAGATGGATGACAGCTTGGGAATACCAGGTGCTGTAAGCGTTTATATGCTTACGGTCATATCACGTTGAATACACCGGTTCTCGCTCGATCAGTGAAGTTAAGCAACGTTGAGCCTGGTCAGTACTTAGATGGGTGACAGCTTGGGAATACCAGGTGCTGTAAGCGTTTATATGCTTACGGTCATATCACGTTGAATACACCGGTTCTCGCTCGATCAGTGAAGTTAAGCAACGTTGAGCCTAGTCAGTACTTAGATGGGTGACAGCTTGGGAATACCAGGTGCTGTAAGCGTTTATATGCTTACGGCCATATCACGTTGAATACACCGGTTCTCGCTCGATCAGTGAAGTTAAGCAACGTTGAGCCTGGTCAGTACTTAGATGGGTGACAGCTTGGGAATACCAGGTGCTGTAAGCGTTTATATGCTTACGGTCATATCACGTTGAATACACCGGTTCTCGCTCGATCAGCGAAGTTAAGCAACGTTGAGCCTGGTCAGTACTTAGATGGATGACAGCTTGGGAATACCAGGTGCTGTAAGCGTTTATATGCTTACGGTCATATCACGTTGAACATACCGGTTCTCGCTCGATCAGCGAAGTTAAGCAACGGTGAGTCTGGTAACTAGATGGGTGACAGCTTGGGAATACCAGGTACTGTAAGCGTTTATATGCTTACGGCCATATCACGTTGAATACACCGGTTCTCGCTCGATCAGCGAAGTTAAGCAACGTTGAGCCTGGTCAGTACTTAGATTGTTAACCGCATGGGAATACCAGGTGCTGTAAGCTTATACTGACGGATGTGCGTTGTGGTGCAGTGGATATCGACTCAGAAAGAGAAATCGGTGAACCGAGTTCGAATTCCAGTTGAATACCCTGCATTAACTTAAGCATTGGTGCCCTTGGGAAAGGTATTAATCCGTCCCTTCTCTCCAGTTATGGGTTAAATAACAGGGTAGGAGTTGGGGACCCTGCTCTTAAAAACAAATTCCAATGAATCGTGAAAAGTATTACTAGACACAAAACTTACATTAAAAAAACAATAAATTGTTGAAAGAAAAAGGTTTTACCAGCAATAAATAAATAAAATTTAGTTGGCAATAAATGACCCGCCGAGATTGATTTGCCATAAAAACAAAACAACTAATCATTTTTCAATACAATGTTTTCAAAACAATAAGCAAAAATAGCAAAAATACTTCCTTTCTTATAAAATCGATTCGACTTTCTTTCTAATTTTCTTCATTATTTTCATATTTTAAAAAAAATCGGATACTCGAAAAAGAAAAAAGTATTACTAGACACAAAACTTATATAAAAACAATAAATTGTTGAAAGAAAAAGGTATTACCAGCAATAAATAAATAAAATTTATTTGGCCGAGGTTGATATGCCATAAAAACAAAACAACCAACCAACTATTTTAGAACTGAGTTTCCGGTTTCTTTTTAAAGTCTTTTTATACTCTCACTCCCAGTATTCCACTGCGTCTTAGTGGCTTTGTTTTTGGGTTGAACTGATTTAAAAGAAGAAAAAAGTTATTAATTACATAGCTAAGCAGTCTGGGCGTAAATGGTGGCAGTCAGTATAAGTGAACGACATAGCTTATTGATGAAAAAAGTGTCATTTCTCAAAATAAAGATCTAATTTTCAAATACGATCTCCTTCTATGTGAATGCACTTAATTTAAAGGGTTATATTAATTGAAAAGATGTGGAAAGCCATGATCGCTTACGTCCTGAAAAACAGGAAACATAAAAGAAAAATATATATGCCAACTGTTTATAAGAAATTATAATGTGGGTATAAAATGGGGGATCAATTCTATATTATAATCAATATATATACTGATCCCTCATTTTGTGGCCATGCTAATTTTTATACATATATATTCAAGATTTATGGGCTTAAGCTACTGGATGGCAGAAGGGAGTTTGGGTGGTGCAACAGTAGAAAGCGTGCTAAGAGCCACCAGGGATAAGAAGACGTGGAAGGCCATGATCACTTACGTCCTGAAAAGACAGGAGACATAGAAGAAAAATATATATGCCAACTGTTTATAAGAAATTATAATGTGGGTATAAAATGGGGAATCAGTTCTATATTATAATCAATGTATAAACTGATCCCTCATTTTGTGGCTATGCTAGTTTCTATACATTTATATTCTAGATTTATGGGCTGGAGCTAGTGGATGGCAGAGGTGGGTTTGGGTGGAGTAACAGGTGAAGGCGTGCTAAGAGCCACCAGGTAGAGGGAGACGTGGAAAGCCATGATCGCCTACGTCCTGAAAGGACTAGGCACATAGAAGAAAAATATATACGCCAACTGTTTGTGAGAAATTATAATGTCAGTATAAAATGGGGGATCAGTTCTATATTATAATCAATATATAAACTGATCCCTAATTTTGTGGCTATGCTAGTTTCTATACATTTATATTCTAGATTAATGGGCTTGAGCTAGTGGATGGCAGAGCAGGGTTTGGGTGGTATAACAAGAGAAAGCGTGCTAAGAGCCATCACGGATAGGGAGACAATGATCGCCTACGTCCATAGAAGAACACTCCTTTATGTATACAAATATCTAAGTTTGCGACCATGTGTGTATGAACGGGTTATTACACACACATACACAAGCACACAAAGAAGAAAAGGGATTTTTTTTTAATACGACAGAATTTTTAACTGAAATATTATTTTCATAAGATACTCATTTTTGAGCAGTCGTTTCGTTCATTTATTAAACGGTATATATGTATATATATTCATCTACTGGTTTAAATGACTCTGAAATCTTATTAAAGGAAATTTGCACCCTTCTGGTAAGAATCGCAGTTGAGGCTGTCATGCAGAGGGACCAATCGTTTCGTCCGGTTCACTTTATCCGTTTGGCCACGAAGAAACAGACGATCACGTGAAAATAAATAAATACACTGTTTAATTAATAAATGGAGCGTTTACTCAAGAAATAAAGTTAAAATAATGATTTAAGTGATAATAAATATTATGTTGGAGAATTTTAGTCTTTTTTTCAACTGAAATTAAAGCCAAAATACGTAGTTTAGAACAGCTCATGATTAAATATAATAGACATTCATTGTCTCATATATATATATATATATATATATATATATATATATATATATATATCGGAAAGAATATTAATAAAAAGTTTTGAATTTAAAAATGTACTTTTTTTGGACAGTATTTGTTTATTTTTATTATTGTATTTTATATTTCAGACCGCCCTCGGCCCTTCGTCATTAAAAATCACTTGTTTCTGATGAAGGACCGAGGGCGGTCTGAAATATAAAATACAATAATAAAAATAAACAAATACTGTCCAAAAAAAGTACATTTTTAAATTCAAAACTTTTTATTAATATTCTGTCCTATACATATTAAGACAGTATACGTGGATCATCACTATGTTATATATATATATATATATCCACAGACAGTCCTGTTTCGATGTATCACAACTCATCCGATTAGATACAATCGGGATTGAACCCAAATACTGACATTTTTTTGTCTTTATTATTTGTATAAATCTTTTTCTTAATGAATCTCTTTTTTTTTAATTTTCGTTGAATATTTTTCTCGTGAATCTTTAATTATTCATTTTCAACTTTTTGAGAGGTATTGTGATTGCTAATTATCTGTGACTGTATGTTTAGTATATAGACCCTTTTTCTTTATTTGCCCTCTTTAGTTTGTTTATTTTTAGTTTTAGTTTAATGTCTTCTTCTTCTTCTTCTTGTTCTTCTTGTTCTTCTTCTTCTTGTTCTTCTTCTTTTTCTTCTTCTATAGGCCTGGTACTTTCAGGACCTAGTCGACCATGGCCACCCGTTCTCTCATCCACCTGCTCAGGTCCTTCAAATATGTTATCCGCTGCTTTCCCCTGTCTCTTTTCCCCTCTATCTGGCCTGTTAGTATCAGGTTCTCCAAGCCCTCCTTCCTCATTGCATTCCCTATCTCTGGTGGCTCATATCACGCCTTCTCCTGTTAAACAGTGCAACCCTCGTTCCATCATCCACCTGATCAGGTCCTTCAAATATGTTATCCGCTGCTTTCCCCTGTCTCTTTTCCCCTCTATCTGACCTGTCAGTATCAGGTTCTCCAAGCCCTCCTTCCTCATTGCATTCCCTATCCCTGGTGGTTCTTGGCACACTTTCTCCTGATGCACCATGCAACCCTCATTCCGTCATCCACAGGATCAGGTCCTTCAAATATGTTATCCGCTGCTTTTCCCCTGTCTCTTTTCCCCTCTATCTGGCCTGTTAGTATCAGGTTCTCCAAGCCCTTCTTCTTTATTGCATATCCTAGGAACTTCACTTGTCTCTTCCTGATGCTCAGTATTAATTTCCTTTTCGTTTCCATTATTTCCGAAACCTCACCATTGCTCACACGCTCGATCCATGATATTCGCAGCATCCTTCTGTAGAACCACATTTCAGCTGCTTTAATTTTTCCCTTCATCTTTGTTGATATTGTCCAACATTCATTGCCATATTGAAGAAATGACATCATATTGCAATCTAGTACTCACTTCTTTGTTTCTAATGAAAGTTTCCTGTCTCTTAATACTTTACTCAGCTTCTGGAACGCGTCTTTCGCCATGCCAATTCGCCTTTCGATCTCTATGTCGCACTTTTCGTCTTCGGTTAGAACACTTCCCAGATATTTAAATTTTCGTACCTGTTTGATTTTAACACCCCCCCACCTTTATTTGGCATTTTTTTTTTTTTTTGCTGATGACTATTCATTCGGTTTTCTTACAGTTTATTTATAGTCCTTTCTTGTCACTCTCCTTCAGCTACCTTCTGTAGGAGGTCTTGTAGTTTCGTTCCCGTGTTTGCAACCAGCACTATATCATCTGTGTAAGCGTTCAGTGACAGATGTGCGTTGTGGTGCAGTGGATGTAGGCTTGGAAAAAGAAATCGGTGAGTCGAGTTCGAATACCAGTTGAGTACCCTGCATTCGATTAAGTACTGGTACCCTTGGGAAAGGTATTAATCCGTCACTTCCCTCCAGTTATGGGTTAAATAACAGGATGGAGCCTGGAGGCAACCCATCCAGTGTTGGTGTCACAATAAAAATACCCTTGGTAGCCCTGGCGAAGCCTCAAGTATTCAGCTATTTGACAAGATTATGAATTTCGCTATAAACTGCGCCAGGGTTCCAAATGCACAGGGAATACTGGAGGGGTGTAGCGTGTTCTATCTCGGCTAAGGCCGCACGACGACGACGACGTATCATCTGCGTACCTTATGTTGTTCAAGTTGTGGCCTCCGATGACAAATCCTGGCATAACATCTAGGGTCCTCAAAATATTCTCGCTGTACAAATTCAATAAATCCGGTGAAAAGACACATCCTTGCCTCCCACCTCCTTTCTATCTTTGTATATCTGATGAATTCGTTACCGGTCCGTATGCAGGCAGTTTGTTCCCAGTAGATATTCTTGATTACTCTTATGTCTTTCCCAAATATGTCTAGGCTCCTGAGCATCTCCATCATCAATTCTTTATTACTGTGTGTATATTATTTTCCGCGTATATAGCCCCTTATAATTATGTGTCTGTGTTGCTTATTTTTGTATGATTATATTTATTCTCTTGTATATATACACTACCGGGCCATAATTATTAGGCCACTCCAGTGTTTTAAAAAATGATGTATTTCATACTATTTTTTAGTATTTATTACCAAGGGAATAATTATTAATGAAATTAAAATGGTTCTTTTGTTAATACTGCACAATAACATGTGCATCAAATGAATTCATAAATATTTAATAATTACCTATATTGCAATTTCATCAATGAAAGAATGAAGAAAATTTAAGGTGATTCGGACGAGTTCATCTTTGCTCCAGTGATTTGTAAAATTTTGCGAAGTAATAATAACAAAAGAACCATTCTATTTTCATTGAAAATTTTCCACTCGGCAATAAATACTCAAAACAGTATGAAATACATAATTTTTTAAAAAACTGGGGTAGCGTAATTATGTAATTATGGCCACTTGGATACATATATATATATATATATAGCAGATCTACAGGGGGCGATGGGTAAATTGTCGCTATTTGCCTTGTAAAATTTTGCAAAATAATAACAAAAGAACCATTCCATTTAGAGTTTTTTTTAATCATTTCACCCCGGGCAAGGCGTAAATGCCACTGATGTGCAGGGGGCTACATAACTGAAAGAAAATTAATTAGAGGAGGGAGAAGAGGATTACAAACCAATTAGAAAGAAGCAATAGAAAGATGAAAATGCAGGTGTGATGACAGTTGCAAGGGGGGAGAGAAAGGGAAGGATATACGGGGTGGGGGAAGGGCTAGAGTCAAGTGGTTAGTAGATGAGTATTGACATTGCATTTAAATTTCTGGTGGTTGTAGCCGTCAGGAAAGCAAGAATATGGGAGTGAGTTCCACAGGCGGGAAGTGCGAGAGGAGCAGCTGCAGGAGTAGAATTGTCGTCTGCATTTGGCTAACTAACTGTGAATGGGTGGGACCCAGTTGCCATTCTGGTTGCACGAGTAAACACCTGTTGAGGAGGCACCAGTGACTTAAGTTCGTCTGAGCAGAATCCATGAAAGTACTTATAGAACAGACAAAGGGAGGCCACATTTCGACGGTGGGGAAGTGGCTGTAGTCGAGCCACTAAGTCAACAACTATCACGTTACTAACTCTTCTTTGGAGCCTGTCGAGAACACTGAGGTGAGCAGCAGGGGTGCCTGACCATAAATGGCAGCAGTACTCTATGCATGGTCGAATGGTAGACTTGTATATATGCAGGATGGATTCAGGTGGAAAGAACGTCCTGGATCGACACAGTGACCCAACCTTCTTAGCAATGGATTTAGCTATGGATTCGTTGTAGCGGTTCCATTTGAGATCCGATGAGAGGGTAAGGCCGAGGAGGCGCAGTGTATTTCATTTTTGTCTAATTTTTTTTTTTGCATATGTGTGATTTAGTGTATTTATCTTTTATTTTCGTGACACTTCCTGCAATGTTTAACAGTATACACATGTACCATTCACCTAAATTTATGTTTTGTATGTGCAATTTTTTTTTTAATAATTTGTGTTAAATGTAACATTTGATTTTTCGGGTTTGACAAGGCAGTATGTAAATTTTACAACTGCCGAAATAAATTTGTGGATTTTTAACCGTTTACTTATGTGTTTAGTTTTCTCCTCTATATATCATATTGCTCTGGATAATATCCACTGAGCTCCCTATTGTTACCTATTTAATAGTTTATATTAATTTGATAATTTTATTGGAGATTATCCTCCCCGTTTTTAGGGGCTATATTTTTCTTATATATATGTATATTAATTTTGTGTATTTCGGCCGCAAATTTTCTTTTAAACATGTCAGATTAAAAAAATTGCAAATGCTCTGCTTGCTTATTTTTAATAAAATTCGTTCATACTCACGGATAATCTTTCGCGTATTACAATCAAAAGATGTCAGGAATGAGCTGTAACGTTGACAGATGTTATTTTCATTCATTTCTCAAGGTATCCCAAGTACTTTCAACCTTTTTCCGAGGTCATCTTCAGGGATGTGAGTTATAGTAACAAATGTAACCGGAAAACTGTGTTGCTAAAAATTACTGTACATTTTTTCCTGCTTTAAATATAACGATTGACAAATTGCTAGCGTTCATTACAACGTGAAAATTATCCAAAATTCAATTTTTTTATATGCTGTAATGTCATGGTCATGGTTAAAGCTGGAAAAAACTGTTCGTTTTAGAAACATTTTAGAACATTACTACAGTATTCATAACTGACTCTATTAAGTGACTATTTAACTGTTTTAATGAATATTGCCTCAAGAATCCGTAGTTTGCTTTTGTTGTTTTCTTGGTGTAGGATAGTTGTATTATTGATCATTAATTTTTTATATTGTGAATGTAGACTGGAATGATGTAGATGTCTACAAATGGATGAATGGTCGGACAAATGTAACGTAAGACGTCTAGTTAACGTGGTTGTTGTAAATTCAACATATATTTGTTTTTTGTCAGAGATACATTCTCCTAATGGACATTTGAATTGATATATAATGTTGGTTTTACGTTACACATCTGTTATTGGGGAGGAGTTATTACGGACAATCAAATCAGGGGTATGTCTTCTAATATGAGACAGAGGTATCTGTCTGCTTTCCCCTTTTTACTTCTTTAAATTCAAAAATTGTTAATCCCACCCCATTTTATTTTCATTTGTATGGATGATTTCTTTTTTACTTCTACCGGTATAAAATCTTTTAAAACATTTGAATCTGAGTAAATAAATAATAATTATTATTATTATGTAGATAATGTAAGATGGCTCATGTGAGCCAAAAGCTTAGAACGAACTTAATAAAAAAATATCCAAATGTTGGAGAAATTTTGTCTTTATTTTCAACTGAAATTAAAGCCAAAATACGATGTTTAGAACGGCTCATGATTAAACATAATAGACATTCATTGTCTCTTATATTTAACAGTATATGTTTAGAAAATATATGTATTAATAAATATACATATTTTCTTACGTCTACAGCACGACTCGGAGTTTCATACACGATGCATTTATTAGGTGCATAAAATAAACTGACTGCTTTTACATTTTTATTTTTTTTAATTGTGGTACTCGCGTCGTTTAAGGTCGTAATAAATTATAAATCTGGGCTGGCATTAATTAAATTTATTAAATGTATATTTTAATTAGATTCATACCGAAACTCAATCATGAAAATGCAAAGCAAATTCGTAGAAGTTAAAAATGAATGATTTAAAAAAAACGGAAAATCTTCATTCTTCTACACGATGTGTTGACAACTGGTTTATTAATGTTTCTTTCGTTTATTAATGTTTCTTTTGTTTGTTAATGTTTCTTTTGTCTCTTTTCAGGATGGACAGCATTATTGGATCTGTTGGTCGGTTAGGCAAAGTTAAAGTACGCAATGACGATGACCTCATAGATCGAATGAACCATTTATACACAACGGGCATCCTCATCGTATTTACAGTGGTGGTCAGCGCGCGCCAATATGTCGGCGACCCCATTCGATGTTGGTGCCCCGGTGAATTCACAGGCGCGCACGTCGACTACACGAACAACGTGTGCTGGATTTCAAACACCTACTATGTGGATATGCAAGACCA
>JBBBDQ010001423.1:4557500-4582500 GCA_037127315.1 Ascarosepion bandense
TAACATTAGATTTATCAATTTTCTTATCCAAAATATTTCATACATGTTCAATAAAGTAGTTTCAAAATAACTTGCTTAATAGAAAATAGCAAAAATTAAACAGAACATCTTTTTAATATATTTCTTTTACACCAAGTTTTAAATAATCAATATTTTTGACAATTTACTTGGCTGTTCAGCCTGTATTTGAATTTCAGTGAAGTTTTTAGGAAAATCACCCCTGTCCTTATACTTTTGCACACTACCGGTAGTGTGAAAAAGTGTTAGAACAGGGGTGATTTTTTCTTTTGTCACCTTAAAAAAGTTAAAATACTTCTTGTCCTAATATTTTTACACAGTACAGTATATATATATATATATATATATATATATATATATATATAAAATTAAAATAGGATTAATTCAATGATGTTGGATGATCATTTCGATATGAAAATCCCCACGGGGGATAACACATCACCTCAGCAACAGAAAAATCCTTTCAGAAACTGGAGAAAAATCAGTCTCATTTTCCTTTTTAAATAGATTTGCAAAGAAATTAAAAAAAGAAAAAGAAAAAGAAAAAGATAAAGGTAAAACAAAATAAAATCAAATAAACAAGAAAAGAAAAAAATTGTATATATATATATATATATATATTTATTATTAAATTATAACATTGACATGTTACAATATCACTACAAAAGTAGCTATTTTGTTTCGACACTTTTTGTGTCTTATCAAGTGATGTGGTTATTTCAAAATGCTTATATATATATATATATATATATATATATATATATATATATATATATATATATATAATTAGCTGATCGTTCCAAGGAGAGGTGTTAAAATTTGTTATGGCTTTCAACAGTTTGTAGGGAGCGCTATTAAGATGTATTTTAGAAGGGTGCATCGAAATGCCTGCATTGTTGACTTTTAGTAGACCATAAATTTGGGGTATTTTCAGGTGGGATTCCATGAGTTTATCCGATTTCATGTTTCCATTATTCTTTTTCCAATGACTGTTAAATTTTTTGTGTTTTCTTTAATGATTTCCTGTTCATATTCTCGTCTGTGTTAATATCGTCAAGTAGTGATTCCATCAGACCCCACGCAACGATTAAACTGAATTACTGGAATAACCCATGAATACATCAGTTGAGGAGTATATAAAATTGACTGCGGGTTTGAATGCCCCGTCTGTTATTTGACTGAGTATATGCGTTTGTTTTATTTTTCGTTTGGTCTGCTATTTTCAGTTCTCCTGGGTTTTTTTTTTATTTTAGCAACAAAAAAGAAAAAAAAAAAAAGAAAGAAAAAAAACAAGCATACAAGACACCATGATCATCATATATGAATTTATATTTACAATATATATATATATAGAATAAAAAGTGTGAGTGGCAGTGAAGTTTAGTTTAAAGTGTATATTTATTGCTTTATAAAGATATTATGCATATTATAATATTTTAAGTGTCCATAATGATATTTGTGACGCGAAACGCGTTTCGAGTCTAAGATTGACTCTCTTCAATATATATATATATATTGTAACTAAGTTGTTGAACTCGTAGGTTTATTTACCTTTTGTTCATGCATTTACTTTTATAAAGATTGCTCGATACAAATGTAGAGCGTTACAGTATATATATATTAAAAAAGGATATAGGATTGTTCCAACAAGAGAAATTGGTATAGAATAAAAAGTGTGAGAGGCCGTGAACTTTTATTTTAAAGTGTATATTTATTATTGTATAAAGATATTATACGTAATATGATATTTTAAGTGTCCATAATGGTATTTGTGACGCTACACGTGTTTCGAGTCTAAGATTGACTCTCTTCAGGCGAATAAATATGTGGCTTTACATCTCGAGTTCCTTTTGTTTCTGACGGCCAAGTTCTTGTTTATATATAGGTAAGTAGAAAAACAATGGTGCCTAGAAGATAATTTTTAAGTACTAAAGAGGGACCCCAGACCAAAATCATTTCAAATTGGGATAAGCACTTGATTCATTCAATTATTTATTTGTTTATTCATTTATACACGTGCTGATGGGAGAAAACACAGACTATTCAACACGCCAACATTTGATTTATTGAATTTATTGGATTTACTTTATTTTTTTATTTATTACTTCACTGATTTGATTTATTTCTTTATTCTTTCTCTTTATTTTTATTTTAATTTTCCACTTACCTATATATAACAAGAACTTGGCCCTCAGAAACAAAAGCAACTAGAGATGTAAAGCCACATATTTATTCGCCTGAAGAGAGTCAATCTTAGACTTGTAGCGTCACAAATACCATTATGGACACTTAAAATATCATATTACGTATAATATCTTTATACAATAATAAATATACACTTTAAAATAAAAGCTCACGGCCTCTCACACTTTTTATTCTATACCAATTTCTCTTGTTGGAACAATCCTATATCCTTTTTTAATATATATATATATATATATATATATATATATATATATATATATATATATATATACTGTAACGCTCTACATTTGTATCGAGCACTCTTTATAAAAGTAAATGCATGAACAAAAGGTAAATAAACCTACGAGTTCAACAACTTAGTTACAATATATATATATATATATATATATATATATATATAAATATATATATATATTTCATCTTTAAAGGAGTTATTTCGTTACCTTGGTTTCCACCAGGAGTGGTTTCTTCAGGCGATTTCTAATAACATTAAAAATCGCCTGAAGAAACCAATAATCGTGGAAACCAAGGTAGCGAAATAACTCCTTTAAAGATGATATATATATATATATATATATATATATATATATAAAGACACCACTCATAATAGAAACCAAGATAGCGATATAACTCGTTTAAAAATGAAAAATATTCAAAACTTCTACAATATAATTGTATAGAACACATTTTAATACAAATGTGTACTGGTCTAACCCTATTAGAACCAAAAAACTAAGTATTAAACAATCAATCAATATATATATATATATATATAGAGAGAGAGAGAGAGAGAGAGAGAATAAGTAAAGAACAGGTAAGCCAAAAATGTCTTTAATCTAACATGTTTTGCTTGAACAAGCTTCTTTAGAGACTTTTTAAAAGATGAATGATTTTAAAAATTCTTAAAAATCATCAGAGACGGTATGCTGATTGAGGTTTGATTCATTGGTCAGATTCGTATGAATCTACATTATTTCGCTACAAGTTTTGAATGGAAATGTATTTAGTTTTGTCATGCAGACATACTCAAGTTATCAACATATAAACACTTCTAATTAGTCAATAGTTTAAATGCGCTTGACACATACACTTTCATTTAAGATCTACATTCATTGCTTTATTACACGTGACTTGTAAGTGACCAATGAAATCAAACCTCAATCAACATACTGTCTCTGTAGATTAAATCTTTCCTTAAAATTTTTAAATCATGCATCATTAAAAAATATCTGAAGAAGCCTGTTAAATTGAAACATGTTAGATTAAAAACACTGTTTTTTCTTGTTCTTTATTTATTCTACTCATTTTGTCGGATTTTGATTCATATATATATATATATATATATATATATATATATATATATATATATATATATATATATATATATATATATATGAATCAAAATCCGACAAAATCCATATATATATATAAAATCCATATATATATATATATGTATATATATATATATATATATATATATATATATATTACAGGCCTGATTATTTAGGATAAATTTTTGTTACAAAAATGTGTGTCATTCGGTACGTTTCGAACTTGCGACACCTATCCACATAGAGGAAGCTATCAATTGATCTGACGTGTTTTAGACCTCTCAACCATAGTTATTTACGTGAATCGAAAATTATGTTATATAGGCTTGATTTGACTTCGTTTAGACTGTTAGTCATTCGTGGCCGAGAGGTCTAAGACGCTCCAGATCAATTGGTGGTTTCCCCTATGATGATAGGGGTCGCAGGTTCAAATCCTGCCGAATGACACACATTTTCGTAACAAAAAACTTATCGTAAATAAACAGGCCGCTAGAAATAAATAAATATACTGTTCGATTATAAACAGAATATCTACTTATATATATATATATTTGTTTACTGTAGTCCTCTCAGGTTTAAAACTAGGTGTAATAACTGCTAATATGACTTCACTGCCTCTTTAAAATACCGTAAATTGCGGCGTACAAAAATCGAATAAACCTAAAAATATTTCCAAAACTAGGGGTCGATTTGAATGCTGGTTATAAAATGCAAAATTTTACTGCCTAGTTGTAACCAAGTGAAAGATCACCCTTAAAACTTACTGTACACTATTTACAATACTTGCAGCAGGTTACCACAAATATATGTGACATTAAAATTGTGTTTGTTGAACATCAGGCTCATTAACATAAAAATGAATATAAAATTATAAAATAATAACACATATTCACTATTATATTAGGTTGTCCCAAAAGTTCGTAAACACTTGCGAAATGGGTCTATCTGGTCCAGCACAATCGAGACAAGCGATGGGTTCAGAAAGGGCAAGAGACACCGTCGGTTCCAAAACAAGATCGATTCGGCAAGAAAGTCATGTTGTGCGTTTGGTGGAACTTTGAAGGAATTGTGCATTTTGAGTTGGTTCCGAATGGTCGTGCCATCTACGAAAAGTTGAAGCAAAAGTACCCGGCTCTTATCAACCGAAAGCGCGCTTTGATGCAGCAGGACAATGCCAAGCCATACAACGCCAGGAAGACCAAAGAGCTGGACGGCGCTGAGGTTCTGCTACATCCAGCCTACAGTCCTGACGGTGCTCCATCAGATTACTTCCTTTTCCGCTCAATGCAACACTTTCTGAAGGGCCGCCGATTCGACTCGTTTGATGAAGTCGAGTAAGCGTGGCAAGAATTCTTTGATTCGAAGCCGGCTGAATGGTACTTTGACCAGATCCGAAAGCTTGCAGATCGATGGCAGAACGTCTTGGAAAATGATCGTCTATATTTTGAGCAATAATTGTTGTTGTTTTTGCGAGGAAAATTTCAATTTTTGCAAGTGTTTTCTGGTAAGCTTAGATTACTTGGCGAGTAAAATTTCAGTTTTTTGCATGTGTTTACGAACTTTTGGGACAACCTAATATTAACGCTATAGAACACATTACATTTAATAGAAGATGCAAATGGTGCATGATTGATAGTGTGTTTTACAATAATATACGATAGGTTTTCAATGTCATGAAAAAGCAACCTCGTATTATGATTGATTTACTGTATTAATAATTCATAACATTTTAGATTGATTTTAATGCGTTTAGCAGAAGATCTGACGGATTTTAAATGTTCGTTAAATTATACGAATACAATATACACTACCGGCCATAATTATTAGGCCACACCAGTTTTTTTTTTAAAAAATGATGTATTTCATAATATTTTAGTATTTAGTGCCAAGTGGATAATTTTAAATTAAAATATAATGGTTCTTTTGTTATTATTACTTTGCAAAATTTTACAAGGCACATAGCGACAATTTACCCATCGCACGTTGTAGATTTGCTATATATTTATATACACACTACTGGCCATAATTATTAGGCCACCCCAGTTTTTTAAAAGAAATGACGTATTTCATACTATTTGTAGTATTTATTGCCAAGTGGATAATTCTAAATGAAAATAGAATGGTTCTTTTGTTATTATTACTTTGCAAAATTTTACGAGGCAAAGAGCGACAATTTACCCATGTAGATTTGCTATATATACTACTGGCCGTAATTATTAGGCCACTCCAGTGTTTTAAAAATATATATTTATTTTATATTGTTTTTTTAGTATTTATTGCAAAGCGAATAATTGTAAATGAAAATAGAGTGGTTCTTTTATTAATACTGCACAATAACATGTGCATCAAATGAATTTATAAATATTTAATAATTACCTAAATTGTAGTTTCATCAATGAAAGAATTAAGAAAATTTAGGGTGATTCGGACGAGTTCATTTTTGCTTCTTTGCCTTGTATAATTTTGCTAAGAAATAATAACAAGAGAACCATTTTATTTTCATTTAGAATTATCCACTTGGCAATAAATACTAAACATAGTATGAAATACATCATTTCTTTTAAAAAACTAGGGTCGACCAATAATTATCACAGGTAGTGTACAGGTAAGTGGCATGATTTTATCCAGAGATTATCGTATAGCTTCATGTATGAATATGCCTAAGATTCAGACCACTGTTAGCCTACAGTATATTTAAGTGTCGACTTATACGGTAGGTATAAGCCTAACTCAGAATATAGAGCTGAAGATCTTGTGGTTGCCTTATACGACAGGTCGACTTGAATGCCAGATCGACCTGTATGTCAGGTCGACCTGTACGCCGCAGTTTACGGTAATCAGAATAATGTGGATGACTAATATATTATGCTCTCATTACGATTGAGCTCTCTAGAGAGGAAAAATGTTAAAAACAGTTTCCACTTCTGCGATATATGCATTACTCTTCAAAAATGAATTGAGTTCTTTCGGTGACTGGCGTGCGAATACACTGCTTATATATCACACATTAAAATTTACCTTCTCTGATTCCATGCGCCTATGGCTTAGGGAGTAGCGACTCCGACTGAAATCGGTCGTGTTTCGATCCCGGCCAGAAGCAAGTTTTGCTGTATCACAGCTCATCAGTGTGTCTACACCCATCCATATATATATATATATATATATATATATATATATATATGTGTGTGTGTGTGTGTGTGTTTGTGTGTGTTTCTGTATGTATGTGTGTGTGTGTGTGTGTATGTTCACGCGTATGAGTGTGTGAGAGAGAGAGAGTTTTAGAGATTAAATGGTAAATGAAAAATGGAATCCGACAGATGAATAATAAAAAACACAAAAAGAAAACGTTTATCAATCTAACATGTTTCACTTTTATTAAAGCTTCATCAGAGAATGAGATATGGAGAAAATGAAGAAAGAAATATACGATAAGATAAAGAACAAATAGGAAACGTTTATCAATCTAACATGTTTCACTTTTATTAAAGCTTCATCAGAGAATGACATATGGAGAAAAAGAAGAAAGAAATATTTGATAAGATAAAGAACAAATAGGAAACGTTTATCAATCTAACATGTTTCAGTTTTATTAAAGCTTCATCAGAGAATGAGATATGGAGAAAAAGAAGAAAGAAATATACGATAAGATAAAGAACAAATAGGAAACGTTTATCAATCTAACATGTTTCACTTTTATTAAAACTTCATCACAGAATGAGATATGGAGAAAAAGAAGAAAGAAATATACGATAAGATAAAGAACAAATAGGAAACGTTTATCAATCTAACATGTTTCACTTTTATTAAAGCTTCATCAGAGAATGAGATATGGAGAAAAAGAAGAAAGAAATATACGATAAGATAAAGAACAAATAGGAAACGTTTATCAATCTAACATGTTTCATTTTTATTAAAACTTCATCAGAGAATGAGATATGGAGAAAAAGAAGAAAGAAATATACGATAAGATAAAGAACAAATAGGAAACGTTTATCAATCTAACATGTTTCACTTTTATTAAAGCTTCATCAGAGAATGAGATATGGAGAAAAAGAAGAAAGAAATATACGATAAGATAAAGAACAAATAGAAACGTTTATCAATCTAACATGTTTCAATTTTATTAAAGCTTCATCAGAGTGAGAGAAAATATAAAAAAGTAGGGCACTGGTACTTTTCGATTCTGTTTAGGTCGGTTGTAATTGGACAGTTTTGTATTTCATGCCATAACACCCTTGATAAAATCTATTTATATGTAAGTTTTCAAAAATTCTATATATCGAAGCGTGCATCGGATGGTAATGTATATTCCTAATTTCATCGGTATGTGTCTCTACTAAAAGTGGGTGTAATACGAATACACATTCCCCTCGGATGCTCGACATACTACTCTCTTTACAAAATTTACATACATTAGAATTATCAATGGTTTAATTCACGCACTACATGCCAATAGATCAGTCACAATCGACCCCCTAAAACTGAAAACACCTAAGTGTTGTATTTTTACGTTTCCTCTCAAATTCTTACAAAGATTTACTAAAGTGTAGCACATTATATTGATAATTCTTTCTTATTAGTACTCAATTAGTACTCATCATATATATATATATATATATAATTTCAAGCATACGCACTGTAATGGGGGCGCTAGAGGGTGTCGTCAGTGATGTCATCGCGAGGATCACTAGGGGGTATCGGGTCTTTCAACATCATACCCCCCTCACCTCGCCGACCCGACCAGAGATGATCAGCCTCCGGCCCACCCTCGATAAGCGCTTTCAGACACTGGAAAATTACGTTTAGGCCCGGTACGAAACCTTGCAAATGCTTCCGATTGGCTACAGTCAGAGCCACTTTCCATTTAGAGGCGGACCGCACATGAGCTCGTCCGAAACATTAACTCAGACGCAGAATTTCGGGGAATTTTAGCTAACAATTTGGAATCCAAGCACTCTCTCTTTTGATCCATAACCAATTTGCTGTTCTTTCCGCTGTTTCGGTTATGGACTTGAGTGCTTTATATATATATATATATACAGATCGGTTTCGCTGTATCAGAGTTCATCAGTACGGTTTGACTCCGATTGCTTTTTACACAGGATTGAAACCCGACCGAATTGGCGTCAGTCGGCGATTCTACCTCTGAGCTATGGGCGCTCGGTAGAAAAAGGCAGTCTTTTTAGCGTATATATTATCATTATACACGCCTAATAGCTGGACGTGTTCGAATTCATTGATGAATGAACGATGCGTAGATGCTAGAGTAGCTACTGTTTTTCAAAGTCTACCATTCTTCCAGAGTGCTCAAAATTCAGGTGAAGAAAACCAACAGTTTTACAATTCTGAGTTCTCTGGCATTTACCTTCTTTATTTTTATTTTTTATATAAGTGGTCAATGCAATATATATTGTAATGTATAATATCCTAATATAATTAAATTTCCCCAAAATATAACATTTTTTACAAATTTAAAGTGAATCTCGCTTTTAATTCGTTAAATTGAACACTTAAATTTTATATGTCTTCCCATATCTATAAATGACAAACGTATTGTTTCTTATAATTAAATGAAAATCATTTTCACAACAATGATCTAACATTGCCTGATGACGAGATAGAAATTTCGAAACACAGAAATTTCCGTGTCGCAATGCATTTTTAATTAAAAATCAAATTTAATTTTATATATATATATATATAATAAGAGCTAAAATGTATACTATCAATAATAAATATACATTTTTCTCTCCGTTTGGTATAGCTTTTAGTTTGCCACACTGAGCTTTCTTCAGCTACTGACTGCAAACTAAAGATTAGTGTTTGAATGAACACACTGTTGTACCAAAAAATGAAGACAATGAATGTTTATTAAAATTATTAATAAATTTATATACATATACACGAGCGGCCATAATTATTAGGCCACCCCAGTTTTTTAAAAGAAAGTTATTTTTAGTATTTATTTCTAAGTGAATAACTGTAAATGAAAATAGAATGTTTTTTTTGTTAATACTGCACAATAACATGTGCATCAAATGAATTTATAAATATTTAATAATTTCCTATATTGCAGTTTCATCAAAATAACCTCCTTTTGCCTTCACAACGGCTGCACATACTCTGGGCATTCTTGCTGCAAGTTTTTTAAAATAATACTCCAACAACTCACTCCAGGTATCCTTTTGACACCTAACTAGTTCCCGAACATTACTCGGCTGTTTCTTCTTGTATCTCCTCTCCAACTCATCCCATACAAGTTCAATTGGTGAGAGGTTTGAGGACTGAGGTGGCCAAAACATAAGTTTTAAATCTCCAAGAGTTTCCTTTAATTTTAAATAATGTTGACCCAATTTAGAAGTATGTTTTTGTGTCGTTATCCTGCTGGACGATGAAAATTTGACCCACAATACGCAATCCAGATGAAATTGAATATCTCTGGAATGGATTGAATGGTACTGTCCTTTATTCAAAAATCTCCTTTACTTCAAATAAGTCACCCGAACTCGTGCCCGCAAAACAGCCCCAAACCATTCAGGATCCACCACGATGATTCATGTAAACATTAATCTTTTACTCGCTCCCCAACCATCCTCCGCCCATCCTCCGCATATTCATCCTCCTTTATTCCCGAACAATTCGAATTTAGACTCATCAGTCCACAACACTTTTGACCCTTATTCTGGTGTCCAGTTTTTGTGCTCTCTTCCCCATGCTAGTCTCTTCTTCTAATTGGCTGGTCAAGCAGAGGCTTCCTGGCTGCCACTCGACCAAAGAATCTTTTTATTTTCATTTAGCATCAACCACTTGGCAATAAATATTGAAAATAGTATGAAATACATCATTTTTTTAAACTTGAGTAGCGTTATAATAATGGGCAGCAGTAAAGCAATCGGTGTCTAACCGTACTGATGAGCTGTGATACGGCGAAACAGATCTGTCTGCGGATGACAATATATATATATATATATATATATATATATATATATATATATGTGTGTGTGTGTGTGTGTGTGTGTGTGCATATACGCATCGTTCATTCAGTAATGAATTAGAGCACTCTGGCCAATGGTGTATGATACATCCTACGCTAAAAGTCTGCCTCCTTCTACCGAGCACCCATAGCTCAGAGGTAGAATCGGCGAATGACGCCAGTTCGGTCGGGTTTCAATCCTGGGTAAAAAGCAATTGGATGTTTAACCGTACTGATGAGCTGTGATGCAGCGAAACAGATCTGTCTGCGGATGACTATTCGCCGACTGACGCAATTTCGGGCGGGTTTCAATCCTGGGTAAAAAAGCAATCGGAGTCTAACCGTAATGATGAGCTGTGATACGGCGAAAAAGATCTGTCTGCGGATGACAATATATATATATATATATATATATATATATATATATATATATATATATGGCAAATCTACAGGGTGCGATAGGTAAATTGTCGCTGTTTGCCTTGTAAAATTTTGCAACGTTTTAATAACAAAAGAAATTAGAATTGTGCTCTCTTCCCCATGCTAGTCTCTTCTTATTGTCAGGCCGAAGAAAAGGCTTCCTGGCTGCCACTCGTCAAAGAATCTTTTTATTTTCATTTAGAATCATCAATATGGCGATAAATACTAAAACTGGTGGGGCCTAATAATTAAGGCTGGTAGTGTATATAGCATCCGTATAATTTAACGAACATTTAATATATATATATATATATATATATATATATATATATATATATAGGAAAGAATATTAATAAAAAGTTTTGAATTTAAAAACGTACTTTTTTAAACAGTATTTGTTTATTTTTATTGTATTTTTATATTTCAGACCGTCCTCGGTCCTTCATCAGAAACAAGTGATTTTTAAATTAGAATTGGAAACGTATTTTACGATCAGCATGCGGACGTGCCGCATGCTGATTGGTTTATCGACACCACGCGATATAAACAAAAAAATAGATATTCCAAGAGATGTTTTGTCTAAAACAAACAGACTTTCTCCACGGACGTGCCGCGTGTTGATTGGTTTACCGAAAATAAACAAACGGACGTGCCGCATGCTGATTGGTTTATCGACACCACGTGATGTAAACAAAAAAGTATTCGGACGCTATCGTAAAATACGTTTCCAATTCTAATTTAAAAATCACTTGTTTCTGATGAAGGACCGAGGACGGTCTGAAATATAAAAATACAATAAAAATAAACAAATACTGTTTAAAAAAGTACGTTTTTAAATTCAAAACTTTTTATTAATATTCTTTCCTATACATATTAAGACAGTATACGTGGATGATCATCACTAAGTTATATATATATATATATATATATATAAGCAGGTACATATTTGTTTTAAAAAATATCGCTCTTCCTAGGAAACAAAATACAAAATTAATTTTTAAAAAAATTCACTGAAGCATATTTTATTTTATTTCTTATCTTATTCCTTCTTTGTTCTTTTTTTTTTAAATTTTTATTTATTTATAATTTATAACTGAAATTTAAGAAGAAGGTTAATTGATTAAAAAACAACTAATATATAAACATTAAAAATATACAATGACCATTTCTTACGTTATTTTTTTTTTTTCACACTTTTTTAATTTTCAGATTATCATTAAATATCTTATCTTTTCTCGAATATAAATATCTGTTTTGTTACAGTGAGAAACTAGGCGTGTCTCTCAAGGCCTTGTTCGTTGATTCCTCGGTCAGTTGTTTATTCGATTTCATAAACAACGACATACCAAAAGTCATAGCTGTCCGTATGAAAATGTAATGGTAGGTGGAACCATCTTATCTTAACGTCGGAGAAATATATAAGAGATACTCTAAATCTTTTAATTCAGTTCGAATGCCGGATATGCAGCTATATAGACGAGGTTTAGTTGAGTTTAAAGAGGTCATGATATTTGGTACCTGACGGATGGAATTTTCTATTTCTGAAACTATGGGAAGATATGAAATCTACGGATGTATCGTTTCAAATGATCGAATATTTTTATTGTTCAGGAAGAAATTTCAGCATTCATTTATTGGATCAAAACTTATTTATAAATGGAACATTGTCTGTGTGTGTGTGTGTCCCCGTTACCTATAGACTCCGAAACGGTCGAACGGATTTTCTTGAAAAGTTGTACTATAAGTGTCTGCGAGTGTTCTTAGCTAGGTTTTGTGTCGAGGTACATCCGATGAATATCGAAAATCGACAATCGACAAAATCGGGTTATAGAAGGCGTGGTCCGATTTTAATGAAATTTGATACACTCATAGACAAAGACATAAGAAACGATATTCAGAAGTTTCATGATTGCAGTTCTTACAATAGTGCAGAAAATCGATAATATATATATACAGAGAGAGAGAGAGAGAGAGAGAGAGAGAAGGCAAGATGTTTGTGTGTGTGTGTTTATCTGCCTGTATGTCTGTATTTTTTCAAACCTTTTATTTCAGTTTTTGCTTCGGATTTGGCTCGAAGTAGGTATAATTGTTGTTCTCACTCTCAGCCATGATACCATTTACTCAGAGGACTTATTTAGCCTTCAAAATTCAGTTTAAACTTTTTTGATATCGATATGAGGAAATCAAAATTTGACTTACATCCATTCATTTTTCTTTCAGTCTACGGTTTCGCTTTAACTGGAAAAAACTATTGGTTTTTAGTCTTTCGTGCCAACGTCCAAAGAGTCTGAGCTCCAGGACCATGGATTAGTTTTGAAGCGTTCATTTCACCCGAGCAACGCCGTACTATACTGCTAGTTGGTTTATAATTTTGCGGAAGGGATCTTTTTAGGAGTCATTCCCATGCAGTGGAACCAAGAGGAACAGAAACTGAATCCGTCAATCCTTATCACTGATGATTTTATTATTTTCATTTTTTTTTTTTTTAATCATTTCACCCCAAACAAGACGGGACCGCTATTAGTGTACAGGGGGATCACAGTGAGAGAAAAAAGTTGGTTAGGGTTCTAACAGAAGACGGAATATTCACCACGGAGATCATGGTCAAGGATGCATTCCAGAAGGTGAGTAGAGTTGTGGGATCTCCCCTTTGTATATAATAATAGACTCGACTATATATATATATATATATATATACTCTTGCCATAGAGAGAACAGCAGTTGATGCTATAGAGTTGCAGTAGGCATTTGCCTCTGCCACGATGACACTGTAAGCTCTCTGCCTTCGGGCAGAGAGCACTAACCCAGTCGTGGTGCTGCCTAAGGGTAGAATCACGACTGGGGAAAGATAGACAATATTTTTGGCTGGGCTATATGGCTGGGAAGACCCACAAAAAAGATCTTGTGTCACATCTCGCCTTACGTGGGAAGGTGGGTAAATACCGTTGCTGCTATTGAGTTGCAGTCGGCATTTGCCTCTGCTCCGATGACACTGTCAACTCACTGCCTTCGAGAGGAGAGCGATCTATGCTTTCGTGCAGAGAGCACTAACCCAGTCGTGGTTCTGCCGAAGGGTTGAATCACGACTGGGAAAAGATAGATATTTTTCGCCGGGCTATACGGTCGGGAAGACCCACATTAAAGAGATCTTGTGTCACATCTCAGCTGACGGGGGAAGGTGGGTAAATACCGTTGCAGCTATAGGGTTGCAGTCGGTATTTGCCTCTGCTACTATGACACTGTCAGCACTCTACCTTCGGGTGGAGAGCGCTCTCTGCTTTCGGGCAGAGAGCACTAACCCAGTCGTGGTTCCGCCGAAGGGTAGAATCACGACTGGGGAAAGATAAACAGATATTTTTGGCCGACTATATGACCACGAAGACCCACATTAAAAAGACCTTATGTCACATCTCGTCTTACGTGGGAATGTGGGTAAATACCGTTGCTGCTATAGAGTTTCAGTAGGAATTTGCCTCTGCTCCGATGACACTGTCAGACCTCTGCCTTCGGGAGGAGAGCGATCTCTGCTTTCGAGCAGAGAGCACTAATCCAATCGTGGTGCTCCCTAAGGGTACAATCACGACTGGGGTAAGATAGATATTTTTGGCCTGGCTATATGGCCGGGAAGAGACACATTAAAAAGACCTTGTGTCACATCTCGCCTTACGTGGGAATGTGGGTAAATACAGTTGCTGCTATAGAGTTGCAGTCGGCATTTGCCTCTGTTAGTATGGCACTGTCACCTCTCTGCATTCGGGAGGAGAGCACTAACCCAGTCGTGGTTCCGCAGAAGGGTAAAAATCACGACTGGGGAAGGATAGACAGATATTTTTGGCCGGGTTATATGGCTAGGATAACCCACATTAAAAAGACCTAGTGTCACATCTCAGCTTACGTGGGAAGGTGGGTAAATACCGTTGCTGCTATAGAGCTGAAGTCCGCATTTGCCTCTGCTACTATGACACTGTCAGCGCTCTGCCTTCGGGTGGAGTGCACACTCTGATTTTGGGCAGAGAGCACTAACCTAGTTGTGGTTCCGCCGAAGTGTAGAATTACGACTGGGGAAAGATAGACAGATATTTTTGACCGGAATATATGGCGGGAAAACCCACAATAAAAAGACCTTGTGTCACATCTCGCCTTACGTGGGAAGGTGGGTAAATACCGTTGCTGCTATATAGTTGCAGTAGGCATTTGCCTCTGCTACTATGACACTGTTGGCGCTCTGTCTTCGGGTAGAGAGCGCTCTCTGCTTCCGAGCAGAGAGCACTAACCCAGTCGTGGTTCCGCCGAAGGGTAGAATCACGACTGGGGTAAGATAGACAGTTATCTTTGGCCTGGCTATATGGCCGGGAAGACCCACATTAAAAAGACCTTATGTCACATCTCGACTTAAGTCGGAAGGTGGGTAAATACTGCTATAGAGTTGAGAGTAGAGAAGGTATTCGTAGAGATCCGTTAAATTTATCTGAAAGTACCGGAACTGATACGTAAGTTACCGAGAGATACCGAAGTTACCCACAGACTAGCTCTGAGCTCCACTCTGCTAGAATAATATGCACGGATATACTATTTCCAACGACTTCACTTCAAGACTTGTATATATTTATTTCTTACTAATAGTTATCCTGGATTTACTAACCTACGTTCGAGTTTGTTTATTACGTTCAATATAATCTACTTTTTCTATCTCCATAACTGTTTTGTTGTTTTCATATTTTGTGCGGTTCCTCACCCGGAATCCACAACAAGTAGAGTATTGAGGATCATGAAAATTTCTCTGGAAACTAAGAAAAGTGTACTGGATTGTTATTTGATGTCTGTTCTTCAATATGGCAACAAATGCTGGACAATCTTATCAAAGATAAGGGAAAACCTTGAAGCAACCGAGATGTGGTTCTACAGAAGGATGCTGAGGATACCGTGGATAAAACATGCGAACAACGACGAGGTTTTGGAGAGGATGGACACGAGAAAAAACCTGATACTTAATATCACGAAAAGACAGCAGAAGTTTTTAGGACATTGGGTGAGGAAGGAGAGCTTGGGGAATCAGATGCTCACGGGACGGATAAAGTGAAGGAGAGACAAGGGAAAGCAACAATGACATACTTGATGGTCTTAAGCAGATAGATAGCGGCGCGGTATAACAGTAGAAAGGGTGTTAAGAGCTAAAATTGTCGGGAGGTGCTGGAAATTAGTTTTCGTTTTATTGTGCAATCTATGGCCAGGCACATCTGTCAATCAGCTTCGCTGGCCACCGGTTTACGGGCTATTTTTAGTTGTCTGTAAACTAGATATGTTATGTGACCGGTTTTAATCAAATTTGATACACTCATAGACAAAGACATAAGAAACGATATTCACAAGTTGCAAGGTTGCATTTCTTACAATAGTGCAGAAAATCGATAATATATTTATATATATATATATAAAAGGCAAGATGTTTGTGCGTGTGTGTCTGTTTATCTGTCTGTGTGTCTGTATTTTTTTCAGCCCTTTTATTTTAGTTTTTGCTTCGGGTTTGGCTCTAAGTAGGTATAATTGTAGTTCTTAGTCTCTGTCATGATACCCTTTTCTCAGAGGACTTATTTAGCCTTCAAAATACAGTTTACGACGAAAAAAACTTATTTGATATCGATACCAGGAAATCAAAATTTGACTTACATCCATTCATTTTTCTTTCAGTCTGTGGTTTCGCTTTAACTGGAAACAACTATTGGTTTTAGTCTTTCGTGCCAACGTCCAAAGAGTCTGAGTTCCAGGACCATGGATTAGTTTTAAAGCTTTCATTACACCCGAGCAACGCCGGGCTATACTGCTAGTATTATAGAATGGATCGGTATCCTAACGATATTTTTTTTTTCTTGTAATACCTTGCTTAACTTTTGGAAGGCACTATTGGTATTTCAATGCGCCCCCGGATTTGGGTATCACATATTCCGGCATTTTTTTAAAACACTTCCCAAAAGATTAATTCTTCGCTGGAGTTTGATTTGGCTTCTCAAAAATCTCGTTCGTTGTTCTTATTTTGGGATTTTCAGTTTTCATTTTCAAAAAATAAAATTAATTTCAAGCTTCTAATGAAGGCCAAATATAGAGATTTTATATTATTCCTGTCTTTACAAATTTATTCTCAACCTCATTAAATCGAAACCCATTAAAAGAGTGGGGTGAAAATACGGGTAAATCCAAGAAGATATCTCAACAGGTGGTATTTATCGGGAAGATTCTCATGAGAAGAAAAGAGTTTTAGAATCCCGTCAATAAAAGAGATAAAAAAATTCTAATGAAAACAATTTTTTCTGTATTTTATCTTTCAAGCAATGATTGCCGTTTTTATTAAGCAGACAGTGCGTTGATTCACGTTGCCTTGGAAACCTGCAATAGATCAAAAGTTCGGTCAAATAAGTCGGTATCATAGAGTCAGCAGATACTGATATGTACTCCAAGGATTTAGTATTATATATATATATATATATATATATATATATATATATTAATTCATCGAGCTTTTTATTCGACCTCAACAGAAAGCAGAAAGCACTGGACGGCTGTTTCGTACTATATTTGGGACTCTTCAGCAGTGCGCTCCACTACCAGGAATCGAACCCAGACAGTTTTTGGTTGTTAAGCTGATGTTGTGCCAACTGTACCACGAGCCATGGTGACGAAGAGGTGACGAATTAAACTCGATGAAGCACCGCCCGTTCACAAATTCCGTGGTGGAGCTCATCCGAGCTCCTTTACCCGTAGGACTGTGCCTACCAGAGCCACGATTTCTCCAACACAAGCGGCTAAATCCATAGCATGTTAAGCTGGTTGAAGCACAGAGATATGAACAGAAGTAGTAGGATTCCTGGTAAAAGATGCGCACTGCTGATGAGTCCCAAATATAGGAGGAAACGGCCGTCCAGTGCTTTCTGCATTCTGTTGAGGTCGAATATAAAGCTCGATGAATTACTCAATAATTGTTCAAATCCTCCTACTTCTGGATATCACGTAAGCCTTTGTCTATTTTTTTTTTAAGATTAAAAATTGCATTTCTACTGGTAAATGATGTAAAGTTGATGGTAAGAGAAAATTGTTTGATATATAGTACCTCCCCTAAAGGGAGGTGCCATTGACATTGTGATTTAAATAGTATATTTGTATTTTCAACCAAAAATGTAAGCTATTGGTTAATAATCTTTTTTATTGTACTACTAGCAGTATAGCCCGGCGTTGCTCGGGTGTAATGAAAGCTTTAAAACTAATCCATGGTCCTGGAGCTCAGACTCTTTGGACGTTGGCCTCGAAAGACTAAAAAGCATTTTTGAAGGCTAAATAAGTCCTCTGAGTAAATGATATCATGGCTGAGACTAAAAACTACAATTATACCTACTTAGAGCCAAACCCGAAGCAAAAGCTAAATTAAAAGGGCTGAAAAAAAAATACAGACATACAGGTAGATAAACAGACACACACACAAACATCTTGCCTTTTATATATATATTATCGATTTTCTGCACTATTGTAAGAACTGCAACCTTGAAACTTCTGAATATCGTTTCTTATGTCATTGTCTATGAGTGTATAAAATTTGATTAAAATCGGACCACTCCTTCTATAACCCGATTTTTTCGATTATCGATTTTCGATATTTATCGTGGGTACCTCGACACAAAACGTAGCTAAGAACACCCGCAGACGCTTATAGTACAACTGTGTAAACTTTTCAAGAAAATCGGTTCAGCCATTTCAAAGTCTATAGGTAACGGAGACACACACACACTCAGACAAAGTTGTATTTATAAATAAGTTTAGATTATTAATAGATGAGGAGCATGTAAGGCGTCTACTCAGAGAAGTGGTAGTATGGCCAATATAGGTAATTGATTTATGACAAGAAACACAAACTTTACAGGGCATTGAAATTCATGCACTATATTAATCATCGCTAGTATAGATTTGATGGAGTTATCATTATTAGAAACAACAAACTTTGCAGTCTTCCATTTTCTAATATATTATCATTATACCGTTTTATAATATATTATAAATTCTACATGTTTTTGATGAATTACGACAGAAATATGGAGTTTAATAAATTTTCGTATAGAAAATTATAATTAATGTGCATTTATTTGCAATAAAATATGTTGATGTTTTTCTATGTTATTTTTAATACTAGTGTCATTTTTTTTTATAATCGTGTGGCCACAAGCAAGGCGTTTTACTGCCATTGTTGTGCAGGGCGTTACATAGGAGTCATGAGAAAGAGTGACAGGTTACAGAGGGTGTCAGGAAGAGAGTATGAGATGGAAGAGAATACTGATGAAAGTGTGGTGGACGGAGAAAAAAGCATGAGAGAGAGAGGATGCAAGTTACATTTAAATTCTTGGAGATTATAGCTGTCGGGAAAGCAAGTATGCGGAAGAGAATTTCACAGGCGGGAAGTGCAAGAAAAGAAGCTACTGGAGTAGAATTTGCGTTTACAATTTATTGGTTTCACAGTAAAAGGGTAGGACATAGTTGGTAATCTTGTGGCTTGAGCAAATTCATATATAGTGGGTACCAGTGAGCTAAGTTCATCGGAGCAGAAGCCGTGAAAATACTTGTAGAAGAGACACAGGGAAGCTACACTGCGTCGGTGAGAAAGCGACTGTATCCTAGCTGGCAAGTCGGAATCGATCACATTAGAGATTCTCCGTTGGATTTGGTTGAGGACACCGAGGTGGATAGCAGGAGCACCGGACCAGATATGGCAGCAATATTCAATGCACGGACGGATGGTAGATTTGTATATGTGCAGGATTGTTTCGGACGAAAAAAAACCAAACTTCCTGGACCTACACAGAGAATTGACTTTCTTAGCAGCGGATTTAGCTACAGATTCTACATATTTATTGCACTTGAGGTCTGATGTGAGAGTTAATCCGAGGAGGCGCAGTGTTTTACTTTCAGAGAGAGAAGCCTGATCTATGCTAATGGGCGGGTGGAACGTGTAACTTTCGTGATAATTATTTTATTTTTATCAATGATGTAGTTGTGAAATTGATTGTTGACTAAAGTTTGTTTTGTGTTTTAGTTCACTCAAAAATATTCTTTGGGAGGAGGAATTTTGATGTGCTCTATTTAAGAAGTTCGTTATTACTGCTATTTTATATTTTTCAAGGCATTGGCTATTGGGTACCTTGCGGTGCAGTGGATGTCGACTCGAAACAACAAATCGGGGTGCCGAGTACGAATTCCAGTTGAATTCTTTGCATTCATTAGCGCACAAGTACCCTTGGAAAATGTATCAATCTGTCTCTTCTCTCCAGTAATGTGTTAAATAATAAAACAGATTGGGTTCTATAGCCTTGGTTGGCAACCAGTTTATCGCAGAAAGTAAAGGCAACCTACTGTGGGATAATCTTCTGCCCACTCATGTCTCGAAAGAGACATGACTGGGCAGAAATCCCTACTGTGGGATAATCTTCTGCCCAGTCATGTCTCTTTCGAGACATGATCGCCAAAAACGTGTATTACGTATGGCACTTAACTGACCGAATATAATAGTTGAAAACATGATTAAGGCTTCTACTGGGCATAAAGTGGGGGACCAGTTTTATATTGTTATGAAGTTGTAAACTGATCCCCCACTAATTACTACTTAACAATATAATGCCTCTCTTCCC
The DNA here is from genome assembly GCA_037127315.1 of Ascarosepion bandense. Taxonomy (NCBI): domain Eukaryota; kingdom Metazoa; phylum Mollusca; class Cephalopoda; order Sepiida; family Sepiidae; genus Ascarosepion; species Ascarosepion bandense. The sequence goes on from JBBBDQ010001423.1 coordinate 4,578,110, forward strand.
CCTCTAGCTATGAGTCAAATAAACAAATTGGGTTCTATAGCGTTGGCTGGCAATCAGTCTACCGCAGAAAGCAATGGCTACTTACTGCGGGATAATCTTCTGCCCAATCAGTCATGTCTCTTTCAAGACATGACTGACTATTATATTTTAGAAGACAAGAGTTTTTACTGGTGGGGTTTTTACACAGACAAATGATACATTTTTCAGTTAGAAACTCTATATTGACATCAAGAAACGAATGTTTGTTATTGTGCATGGGTTCATAGGTAAACTTCAGCGAGGTGTTATTCTCAAATTTTAATTTTAGATTAAAAATTTCGTTATATTTTTTTATTAATACAAATATCGCCAACAAAACTTGTATAATAACAACAACTGAATAAAAGCATCCTAGAAAATAGCCAGTGAAGTAGCTGAAAGCTATTAGAAACTCTAAAATTATAGAACATTTTTACACTCCTTATCTCCTGCAAAAAGGAAATATGTAAGAACAACTGAAAAATGAAATCATAAATTAATATTTTCCTCGTCAGTCGTTTTAACAAAACATGCTTAGATGAAAGATTGCAGCCAGTATATATATATCGACTGACGCCAGTTCGGTCGGGTTTCAATCCTGTATTAAAAGCAATTGGATGTCTAACCGTGCTGATGATTCAGTGAAACAGATCTGTCTGCGGATGACTATATATATATGAGATCTATCTAACACCTGCTTCCTGAGGTTACCACACTTCAGCGAATATATAACATCAAAATACGTCGAGCTATCCGCAGAGAGGGATTAGACATACAGCTGGCACACTACGGCCCCACTCTTCGCAGACACCTCAACCCCAACCACAGAACCAACAACAACAACACCACATGCACAACTAGCCAACTGCCCTATTGCAGGCACCGGTATATGCCACCAGGTATATGTTGTATACCGCATACAATGCGCCAAATGCGATGCATTCTATGTCGGCAGCACTGCAAGACATCTACACATTAGAATAAAAGAACATTTACACACGCAAGCGTCGTCATTCCAAAAACATTTTAAAAAAAGCAAAAATAAGGACAAAACCATAACCGTTAATATCTTGGCTAAGGACCGCAACATAGGTAACCTACGCATTAAAGAGTCCCTAATAATATCTAAATTACAACCGCCAATTAATAGTCGCCAAGAATTAAACCTAGATTACATAACACTATAGACAACACCAAGACGCACACAACATGCACTTAACACAACAACAAAGATCACACACACACGCAATCAGTAACAATAACCACACACAAACTTCTTCCTCCCTTATAACAAACCGCTAACCAGGCTAAAGCACACACGCACACACGCACACACACACACACAGATAAATTAAATAAGGTAGATTTAATTATAATACTACACATAGCCTTTACACACAGAAAAAAATAGTTACAATAACCAAGCTAACACATTTTCTCCCCCCACCCCCGGGCTGTAGTAGCAGAGGTGCCCGTAACAAACCACGTACCAGGACATAACACACACACACACACACACACACACACACACACACACACACACACACACACACACACAAAAGTAGATTCAATTACAGCACACACAACGAGCAAACACCACCAGATAAATCAGACAGATGATACAACCGCAGTGTAACTGATATTCTTTGACCCGGTCAAAGTCACATCAACTCTCAGATCCTACGAACTGATTCCATCAGACCAATAAAAAACCCAACTTGAATACACACACACACACACACACGCACACACACAGCATTAGACCATAAAAAACCCAACTAGAACACACACAGATACACACTCGCACACACACACAGGCACACATACATACACGCACACACGTACAGCAGCAGTGGATAAAGCCAGCCATTCATAGATGGGCAGCTAAAAAGCACGGACATTCTGAGGATTTCTCTGCCATTCTGATGATGAGATTATAGCTCGAAATATCAAACAGGTCATACAAACACCTCCAGACCTTCCTTTACTTCATTCAACGCATTGTGACAGCCTTCAAGACATAACACTTACAACTATTTTACGCAATGCTTCAAGCAAATTACAAAACTTTACTATATATATGAGAGTTTTGTAATTTGCTAGAAGCATTGTCTACATTAAGTGTATGGGTAGGTTTTTAAGCTCTCCAAACATTCTAAAGATGAGACTATCATCTCGAAATATTATAGATTAATAAAGGTGGTAATACCCAAAACCATCATTGCCTTCCTTTATTTTTCTAAACGCATTTTGATAGCTTTGAAAACCTAACTATACAGCTAATATACACAATGCTTCAAGTAAATTACGAATCTCTCATATATATATATATATATATATATATATATATATATATATATATATATATATTGTGTATTTGGCTAACAATCTCTCTTTTATAGAGGTTTCATTGAAAATGACAGACAAGGTATTATCATTAAGTTTTTACATCATTTTTCATGTGTTCGTATAATCTTTTGTCCTTTCGGAATTCAAATCATAGAAGAATTGTCCAAAGCTTTTTTGCTTTCAGGTGCTTTTGGCTACACTTTAGCTATTATCACGAATTAATTTTGTTTTATTTATAAATAAACATGTCGAAAGTTTATGCATATACAGTCTTGTGTATGCTAAGTTCCGAACACGGTAAGCACATTGTTACCTTGTTCATAATTGATGTTATTAAGCGTAGGATTTATCTTAGTCTTCTTTTGCATATGGATGATATCATGCATGTATTATCAACGAGGACTTCACGGATAGGTCCTAGAAGATATCGATGTGTGTTTAAATGAGATCGGATGGAACTGTTTTTGATAATACATACATAATAGCATCATCCACGTGAAAAAGAAGATTTAAAATATTGGAGATATTATATTATTGCTAAAGCTTCGTTTTCAATCTGTTTTTTTTTTTTTTTTTTGTGATGTGAATAGCGAACGCGAAGCTTGTGCGACGGCTTTCATGTTACCGTTATCCTATTTATGAATAATTAATGCAACTATGCCATAATTACTAGCATTCAAAGTCAATACGAATTTTACTTTTGGATCTTAGTGCACTAATAATAAGCCTGATGTTAGCATTCTTTTATTTCCTCAAAGGCTTTCTGATACTTATCAATCCAATTCCACATTACGCTGTTGTAAGCAAATTGTTTAGTGGAGCACCCAACTTCTGCATATTAGGTATATAAATTTCATAATAGTTTAGCTTGTCCCAGAAATACTTGTAACCGAGTTTGTTGGGAGAAGCATAATCTTAATTCCATTTGTAACCGACGGATCTGGTTGACGACCATTTTTGGGATTTGTTAAAGGGATTTGATTTCATACAAAAACAATTCACAGTTTTCCTCACTGAGATAATTTTTATATGGCCGATAGGTTACTACATAGCTAAGCAAGTGCGAAATTAGTATCTGCTAGCATGGTATACATCAGTCAGTCAGTTAAGTGCCATATGTGATACACGCTTTGGGTGATCATGTCTTGAAACAGACATGACTGACTGTGCAGAAGATTATCCCGCAGTAGTATGCCATTACTTTCTCTGATAGACTGGTTGCCAGCCAAGGCTATAGAACCTAATCAGTCCTGTTATTTGACTCTAGAGGGGGAAGAGATGTATTAAATTATTAAATTTTAATTAGTGGGGGATCAGTCTATTACTTTCTAACAATATAAAACTAATCCCCCACTTTATGCCCATCAGCAGCCTTAATCATGTTTTCAAATATTATTTTCAGTCAGTTAAGTGCCATATGTGATACACGCTTTGGGCGATCATGTCTTGAAAGGGACATGACTGACTGTGCAGAAGATTATCCCGCAGCAGGTTGCCATTGTTTCTACAGTAGACTGGTTTACAACCAAGACTACAGAACCCAATCTGCCCTGCTATTTAACCCATAACTGGAGGGAAGAGACGGATTAATACCTTTGCCAAGGGTATTTGTGCGGAAGTTAATTCAAGGAATTCAACTAGAATTCGAACTCGGCTCCCCGATTTGTCGTTCCGAGTCGATATCCACTACACCACACCGCACATCCCATGGTATACATAGGTTGTTGATATATTGCTGAGGCCACTTTTATACCAAAAGGAAATCGTCTTATAAAATCTCATGTACGTATTTATAATGTCTATTTCTGAACGGCCTTCTTCATCTTGCATTTGTAAATACGCTTTGGAAAGATCCAATATCGAAAAAAGTTTAACTTCGCAAAAAATGTTTCTGGGTTGGTTATGAGTAGATATGGTGGTTCTAAAGTCTTGTTTTACCTTGTCGAAAAATCAGAATAAACACAAATTTTATCTTGTTTTTTACACTACTGGTGATGCCTATTTTGAATGGCTAATCTGTTTTG
>JBBBDQ010001423.1:4587500-4612500 GCA_037127315.1 Ascarosepion bandense
CTGGCTCATTAGGTGCTATATATATATATATATATATATATATATATATATTCCATTTTAAACGAGTTATTACGCGACCTATGTAATAAATTGTTTACAAATGGAAAATATTCAAACGTTCTACTATATAATGTTATTGAACCCTTTTAATAGAAATGTGCACTAGTGTAATTAAACAACCAATATATATATATATATATATATATATATATATATATATATATATATTGTAATAGTTGTTACAATAGCTTATAAAAGCATAGTATCACTAAACAAAAATTCTCATGATTCACAGTACAAGTTTTTATCTTCAGGTGATTTGTGGAACTGAAAATAAATGGTGGAAACGATTTATTTTTGGGAATGTGATATGTAAGTGATGTGTGGGTTGGGAATTTAGTATGTCTAAGCCGGTCTGTCAGCAGTTTGTAACTATAGAGATACAGCTTTGGGTTAGGAGAAGGGAGCGAGGTAGTTTAGTTTTGGACAGGTTACTTTTTAGTATTGTCTCCAGACAATACTAAAAAGTATTAATTTTCAGTATTAATTTTCTTTTTTTCTCCATCCTTTCCAAAACCTCATCATTGCTCTCATGCTCGGTCCATGATATCCGCAGCATCCTTCTGTAGAACAACATTTCAGGTGCTTCAAGTTTTTCTTTCATCTTCGAAGATATTGTCCAACATTCACTGCCATATTGATGAACCGAAATCACATCGAAATTCAGTACTTTCTTCTTTGTTTCTAGTGAAATTATCCTGTTTCTTAATCCCTTACTTAGCTTCTGGAATTCTTTTTTCGCCATGCCAATTCACCTTCGGATCTCCGTGTTGCACTTTCCGTCTCCTGTTAGAACACTTCCTAGGTATTTCAAATTCTATACCTGCTTGATTTTAGAGTCCCTCACCTGTACTATTATATAAAACATCCTCTGGTTGTCCTTAATATCTTTTACAATAAACTGATTTTAAAACTGCACTCATTTCAAGATTTGAATAGAGATTTGATCACAGGTATTTAAGTGTTTCCTTATCGAAATAAGGTCCGTCAGCTGCTTACATGAAAATCTTGTTTTGTGAATAATACATTTAAGTGATTTTTGTTTTTATAACAATGTCCGCAACTTTGTAACGAGCAAGAGAATTGATAACGAATCTCTTGAAAATGACTAATGAATTTGGTCTTAGCAAACAATCAATATGGACAGTATTTACACTCTCTGTTACCCTAAAAGAAAAACAGACAACATCTATTTAAATCTAAACTTATTTATAAATGGAACTTTGTCTCTGTGTGTGAGTGTGTGTGTCTGTGTCTGTCTGTGTGTGTCCGTTACCTACAGACTCCGAAACGGCAGAACCGATTTTCTTGAAAATTTACACAGTTATACTATAAGCATCTGCGAGTGTTCTGAGCTAGGTTTTGTGTCGAGGTACCCCCGTTTAATATCGAAAATCGACAATCGAAAAAATCGAGTTATAAAAGGAGTGGTCCGATTTTAATGAAATTTGATACACTCATACACAAGGACATAAGAAACAATATTCAGAAGTTTCAAGGTTACAGTTCTTACAATAGTGCAGAAAATCGATAATATATATATATATAAGGCAAGATGTTTGTGTGTGTGTCTGTTTATCTGCCTGTATGTCTGTATTTTTTTCAGCCCTTTTATTTTAGTTTTTGCTTCGGGTTTGGCTCTAAGTAGGTATAATTGCAATTCTTAGTCTCAGCCATGATACCATTTACTCAGAGGACTTATTTAACCTTCAAAATTCAGTTTACGACGAAAAAAATTTATTTAATATCGATACCAGGAAATCAAAATTTGACTTACATCCATTCATTTTTCTGTCAGTCTACAGTTTCTCTTTAACTGGAAACAACTATTGCTTTTTTGTTTTTCGTGCCAACGTCCAAAGAGTCCGAGTCCAGGACCATGGATTAGTTTTAAAGCTTTCATTACTCCCGAGCAACGCCGGGCTATACTGCTAGTACCAATATAGAAAGGGGCGTAAGACAAGGATGTGTCTTTTTACCAGATCTGTTCAAATTGTACAGCGAGGATATTTTGAGGACACTAGAAGTCATGCCTGGATTTGTCATCGGAGGCCACAATTTAAACAACTTAAGGTACGGAGATGACACAGTGTTGATAGCAGACATAGAAAGGAAACTACAAAACCTCCTACAGATGGTAGCTGAAGAGAGTGATAAAGAAAGGACTAGAAATAAACTACAAGAAAATCGAATGCATGGTCATCAGCAAAAAGGGCAGCCCAATATGACAAATACAGGTGGGGGATACTAGAATCAAGCAGATACAAAAATTTTAATACCTGTGAAGTGTTATAACAGCAGACGGAAAGTGTGACACAGAGATCCGAAGGCGAATTGGCATGGCAAATGAAGCATTCCAGAAGTTGAGTAAGGTATTAAGAAACAGGAAAATTTCGCTAGAAACAATGAAGAGAGTACTGGATTTCTATGTGTTGTCAGTTCTTCAATATGGCAGTGAATGCTGGACAATACCATCAAAGATGAAGGAAAAACTGGAAACAACTGAAATGTGGTTCTACAGAAGGATGCTGCGAATATCATGGATCGAGCATGTGAGCAATGATGAAGTCCTAGAAATGATGGAAATTAATACTGAGCATCAAGAAGAGACAGCTGAAATTCCTGGGACAAACAATAAGGAAGGAGGGCTTGGAGAACCTGATACTAACAGGTCAGATGCAGGGAAAAAAGACAGGGGAAAGCAACAGATGACATATTTGAAGAACCTCAGCAGGTGGGTGATGGAACAAGGGTTGCGTGGTGTAACAGAAGAAAATGTGCTAAGAGCCACCAGGGATAGGGAGACGTGGAAAGCCATGATCGCCTATATTTTAAATGCACTAAATGTTCGGCATAACACATCTAACCAAAATTTCGTTCTAATAAATGCCAGTCTGATAATTCTCTATGAAGGAAATGCATTGAAAGTGCACTGATGTCCCAATTCTCTACGGTCGTCGCCAGCCTGAAAGCATCCAAACCTGGATTTCATAGAAGAAGCTGTCATTAGATCTCACGTGCCTTGACCGCTCGGCAATGTAGCACCTTCTGACCAGACAATGCATATATTTCTTACTTCAACCAACGTTTTTACCAAAAACTGGGTCATGTGTCCTTGGGGAGGTACCTATAATAAAAGGAAATTAACGAACATTAGACATCCAAATAAGGTTTAGAGCAAAACAATTAGTTCAAAATATATTCTTAGACGCTGATAAAGGCGATAGAAACAATATTTTGGATTGATCGGCTAAATTGAAAATTCCTTTGTTCAGAATCTAATTACGCTAACAATAAATTCAAAAATAGTTCAAAATTATCTTAGATTCTGATAAAGGCCATAGAAACAATGTTTCAAAGTATGTGATCAATTATTTTAATCGAATTTTTTTTGTCTAAAATCTTATTACGCTAACAATAAATTGGATAATAATTGAATATAATGCTTAGACTGATTATGGCCACAAAACCAATAGGTTTTAGGGAATAACTAATAAGATATTTAACCGATTATTGTAGAGACCTACCTACAAATGGACTCGTCCACACCTTTAGAATATGGCTACCAATTCTGAGTGGAGAGTCAGTGAGGAGTAGCCGCAGAGTGAGTGAATGAGTGAGTCAGGACGCCTGCGAGAGAAAGTACTCTCCAGTCCACGTTTTCCTTTGTACTACGTTTCCCGAAAATATACTATTCAACCTTATATCCGAGTACGTGTTATATTTCTACGGCCCTTCGGTCATAAAACTGGCGACGAAGAATATTCGAAAAACAAAAAGAAACCTCTACCTAAAAAATTCCACAAAAAAGGTGACGCCATAACACTGGTGGCGAAGAATATTCGGACCACAAAGAGAAACCTCGACCTAAAAGATTCAACAATAAAGTTTACGCCATAACACTAACGACGTTTAAAAGATTCCAGTGTGTTAACCTTAAGTCTGGTGACAAAGGACTTAGAACCAATAAGAAACCCTTACATCAGGTGCTTGTAACACACACAACATCTGACTAAGGAATCGTACGAATTACAGAAAAAGATTAGGGAATGGAAATCTCAAATTTTCACGGGAAAAAAAAGTTACGCCTACAACAGTCGTACGTTAATAAAACGACTGAAAATTAAAAAAAAAAGAAAAAAAAAGAAAAAAAAGACGGACACACAAACCGAATAAACAGGCAACGTAAATACGAAAAAAAAAAAACGACACCGATTCGGACGTCGGATATAAGGTTGTATAGTATATTCTCGGGAAACGTAGTACAAAGGTAATTGGAGTAGATAGATCTATCTATCGCCCGGTTCACACTCCACCCATGTCTATTGAACAGGTTAAGAGGCTCATCCATTGTTCCCTGTTTAGGATGTGCTTTCCGGCTTTCTCTTTTCAAATCTTCTCACTTTTTCAATTGGAGTAGATAGATCTATCTATCGCCCGGTTCACACTCCACCCATGTCAATTGAACAGGTTAAGAGGCTCATCCCTTGTTCCCTGTTTAGGATATGGTTTCCGGCTTTCTCTTTTCCAATCTTCTCACTTTGTTTCTTTTTTGTTTTTTTCAATTGGAGTAGATAGATCTATCTATCGCCCGGTTCACACTCCACCCATGTCTATTTAACAGGTTAAGAGGCCCATCCTTTGTTCCCTGTTTAGGATGTGGTTTCCGGCTTTCTCTTTTCCAGTCTTTTCACTCTTTTCTTTTTTTCCCTTCTCAATTGGGAGTAGATGGACGAAACCATCGCCCGGTTCACACTCCACCCATGTCTATTGAACAGGTCAAGAGGCTCATCCCTTGTTCCCTGTTTAGGATGTGGTTTCCGGCTTTCTCTTTTCCAATCTTCTCACTTTGTTTTTCTTTTTTCAATTGGGGTAGATAGATCTATCTATCTATCGCCCGGTTCACACTCCACCCATGTCTATTGAACAGGTTAAGAGGCTCATCCCTTGTTCCCTGTTTAGGATGTGGTTTCCGGCTTTCTCTTTTCCGATCTTCTCATTTTGTTTTTCTTTTTTCAGTTGGGGTAGATAGATCTATCTATCTATCGCCCGGTTCACACTCCACCCATGTCTATTGAACAGGTTAAGAGGCTCACCCCTTGTTCCCTGTTTAGGATGTGGTTTCCGGCTTTCTCTTTTCCATTCTTTTCACTATTACGTAGCCCCCTGCACATCAGTGGCGTTACCGCCTGGTAAACGTAGACTGGAGAGTACTTTCTCTCGCAGGCGTCTTGACTCACTCATTCACTCACTCTGTGGTTACTCCTCAGAGTCTCCACCTTTAGAATTGGTAGCCATATTCTAAAGGTGTGGATGAGTCCATTTGTTGGTAGGTATAACGACATAGAAAACATTCGAATCACAAGAATTTAAATTTTATTATTTCTTCCAGTATTCATCATTATAAATGCTTTAAAATGTTTTCTAATTCAATTCAAATGAATTATTCCACTCATCACGTTCTTAAATTTTATTTTTGAATTTAGTATATTCGACGGGATGTGGTTTCCCTCTGTTCTATAAATATTTTCATGTATTCTACTCCAACGAACTTAAGTCACTGGTGCCTCTGCAACAGGTGTTTACTCGTGAAACCAGACTGGCAACTGGGTCCCACCCATTCACAGTTAGATCAACCAAATGCAGCTGACTATTTTACTCCACCAGCTTCTTTTCTCGCACTTCCCACCTATGGAACTCTCGTCCATATTCTTGCTTTCCTGACGGCTACAACCTCCAGTAATTTAAATGCAATGTCAATACCCATCTCTTAGTTCTTTCTACACTACCCTATTTATTTTTTCCTTTCTCTCTACCTTTGCAACTGTCATCCCATGCTTAACTGGTTCGTCTTTCTTTTTACACCCCTCCTGTCTAACTTTTTTCTCTTATGTAGCCCACTGCGCATCAGTGGCAGTACCGCTTTGCTCGGGGTGATATGATTAAAAAAATTACATTTCATTATTATTTTTGTTGATTTATCCGTATTTTTAGTCAGTTAAGTGCCATACGTGATACACGCTTGGGCGATCATGTCTCGAAAGAGACATGACTGACTGGGCAGAAGATTATCCCGCAGTAGTTTGCCATTTCTTTCTGCGGTAGACTGGTTGCTGACCAAGGCTATAGAACCCAATTTGTCCTGTTATTTAACCCATAACTGGAAGGAATAGGTGGATTAATACCTTTCCCAAGGGTATTTGCGCGTAAGTGAATGCAATGAATTCAGCTGGAATTCGAACTCGGCTCCCCGATTTCTCGTCCCGAGCCGATATCCAATGCACCACAACGCACATCCGCATCTTACGTTGTTTAAAAAAGAAGTATTCGTTTTCAGTATTCCATCTAAAAATGAATTCCTCGTTTTCATCTGTTTTCCGATTTTATTGGCAGTCGTCATTCACGCTTGAATCGTTTCATTTTAATTCTCTGGGGTTTCGTTTTATTGATGAAAGCGTTGAAATTTGTTGACAAGCACGACAAAATAACCTGTTAGGCAGGACATGGGACATGAGACCTGGGCTTTTCACGTCAGTCCTTCTTGCAGGTGACTTCGGTTGACGAGGCAAGCAGATCAGATAATAATTATCTCGCCTTAAGCTTGAACTCATAAAATGTTTAAAATACTGGGGAAAAATTCTAAACAAAAGATATCTATTAAAATTGGAAAACTTGAAAACTTTCCTGAATAATCTGCGCTATCGTATTAGAAACTTTTGAAACCTTGCAGACGGTTATGAAAATGAAAAACAAAAAAATTTAAAAAGTAAACATTATACGAGTATAATACATATTCTCTTACATGCCGCACCCCCTCCTTTGCGTCTTAGTAGCTTTATTGCCTTGTTTGTGGTTAAATGTTAAAAACAACAACTCATATCTTGGTTATATGAGAAGAAACAGATTCATGCCTGTACAAAGAGTATTTTGGAAACATTTTTGGTGCTCTCTATAAATACACTGCCCTATGGTACCTAAATACTATGACTTCTAGCGGAGTACTAAATTGGCAACCAGACCTCACAATTTTACAGTTAGATTGGCTAGATCTAATCGTAAGTTCTATGTTAACAGTTCCTTCTGTCGCATTCCTCACCTGTGGAATTCTCTTCCGACTGATTATAGAATATTCTATTACAGTATGATCTAAACTTATATAATAAATGGATGTTAGTCTATGTGTGTGTGTGTTTGTGTGTGTGTTTGTCCGTTACCTATAGACTCCAAAACGGCTGAACCGATTTTCTTGAAAATTTACACAGTTGTACTATAAGCGTCTGCGAGTGTTCTTAGCTAGGTTTTGTGTTGAGGTACCCTCGATAAATATCGAAAATCGATAATTGAAAAATTCGGGTTATAGAAGGAGTGGTCCGATTTTAATCAAATTTAATACACTCATAGACAAAGAAATAAGAAATGATATTCAGAAGTTTCATGGTTACATTTCTTACAATAGTGCATAAAATCGATGACTCTTCAGAAATGAATTGAGTTCTCTCGTTGACTGATGTCTGTATACACTGCTTATATACAAGACGTTAAAATTTCCGTTTTCTGATGCCATGGGCCGATGGCTTAGAGAGTAGAGACTCCGACTGACACCAAATCGGTCGAGTTTCGATCTCGGTCAGAAGCAAGTGGACATGTCTAGCCACACTGATGATTTGTGATACAGCGAAATGGGCTTGTATGTGGATGACTTATATATATATAAAACGCAAGATTTTTGTGCGTGTGTTTGTTTATCTGCCTGTATGTAATTTTTTCAGCCCTTTTATTTTAGTTTTTGCTTCGCGTTTGACTCTAAGTAAGTATAATTGTAGTTCTTAGTCTCAGCCATGATACCATTTACTCAGAGGACTTATTTAGCCTTCAAAATTCAGTCTACGACGAAAAAGATTTTTTGATATCGATACCAGGAAATCAAAATTTGACTTACGTCCATTCATTTTTCTTTCAGTCTACGGTTTCGCTTTAACTGGAAACAACTATTGCTTTTTAGTCTTTCGTGCCAACGTCCAAAGGGTCTGAGCTCCAGGACTATGGATTAGTTTAAAGCTTTCATTACACCCAAGCAACGCCGGACTATAATCCTAGTATATATTACAAGTGATCCCGTGCCTTCAAAAATTATATATTGATATACCGCTTAAAATAACAGCAACATATATATTGATCCACCTGAATATCGTACATAAGAAAAATAAAAATACAACCCTGAGCATGACAGGTGATATATATATATATATATATATATATATATATATATATATATATATACAGCGGTCTTTATTATAACAGAGAGGATATAGAGAGGATATATATGTATATTCTACTCTACTTAACGACAGAATTATTGCAAAGAAATAAAACAAGGTACTGATAAAGAGTAAACACGCGGCAAGAGTTTTCATAAATTGGTAGTAAAGTTTTATCACTCACAATTGTCTCTCTAATGATCTGATCTCTCTGTGGCAGGAGTGTCATATATATATATATATATATATATATATATATATATATATATATATATATACTGTTAAATAAAAAAGACAATGAATGTCTATTATGTTTAATTATGAAACGTTCTAAACATCGTATTTTGGCTTTAAATTCAGTTGAAAATAAAGACAAAAATTCTCCAACATTTGGATAATTTTTTATTAATTTGCTTCTTAGCTTTCGGCTCACATGAGCCATCTTCAGAGAGGTTATTAAGACGTTAATACCGACAATTTTATTTTGTGTGGCCATAAAACTTCGCTTGCAACGGCAATAGATACCAAAAATAACTAACGCAGTTCGCAATGCGGTTATATGATGTCACAGCGTGTTTCGCTGTATCACATCTCATCAGTATGCATAGATGAATCCACTCGCCGGGATCGAAACTCGACCGATTTGTGTCAGTTGGAGCCTCTACCCAGTTAGCCATCGACGCATGGTATCAGAGAAGAGAAATTTTAACGCGTTGTATATCAGCAATGTTTACACACGTCAGTCACCGAGAGAACTCAATTAATTTCTGAAGAGTCCCGCATATAGCTGAAGAGGAAACTGTTTTTGAAATTTTCTTCTCCAGATATATATATATATATATTATTAAAATGCTTTAATTCAAACGGAAAATTAGTAATGTAAATCCCAAAAACCTAATCCTAATTAATATTAAATTTTAATATTAAAAAATGATACAGGAGGAAAGCTCAATATAATTCAATATAATGAGCTAATATGAAATAAAATAAATTTTCAATATTCAAAAATGTTGAATGAACATTTCAACATGAAATCCCTAAGAGAGATTTCACATTTTTTTTTTTTTGGTTTTATTCCACCTTTTATTCAATTTTTTTCCATTTTAAAAATATTACGGTTGCTGAGGAGATGTAAAATCTCTCTTAGGGATTTCATGTTGAAATGTTCATTCAACATTTTTAAATATTGAAAATTTATTTTATTTTATTTCATATATATATATATATATGTGTGTATATATATAATAAAATATAATATATACATATACATATATATATATATATAATAAAAAATATATATATATATATATATATATATAATAAAAAAATAAGAATATATATATATATATAAGAATATATATATATATATATATAAATAAATATATATATATATATATATATATATGAAATCTCTTTTTGGGATTTCATGTTGAAATGTTCATTCAACATTTTTGAATATTGAAAATTTATTTTATTTTATTTCATATATATATATGTACATATATACACAAATCGAACTTTATTATAAGAGAGATGATAAGGAAACTGCTAATATCCTCATTATCCTTAGAGTTGAAAAGAACAGATACACCACTTTGATCAAATTCTAACGACTTGGAAATTAACCTAACTCAATTAAGTAGTACTAGCTGCTCTGTTAATAAATTCTGAATGTCTCTGAGTGAAAACCATTAGTATCACCATTATCATTAGGGATTAGACGAACAGATACTACACTTTGACACTAATCTGTCTCGAGAATCAAGGAAAGCGCAACACCAATTGCGCTTCCATCAAAGAATGTAATGAAACGTCTGCTATTTCCATCGCAGTTAAGTACTTGTAAATTAGTGATAACCCACCGAGGAGAACATATTTGTTGTCGAAATCGTTATATAGCAGAATCGCTAAAGGAAATCAACTGTCCTGGCTACTGTGAAGATAACATTGAAATTTAAATTCAACTCGGAGCGAAATGGCAAAGTTCGGAACGAGGTTTAGGTTATCGGACAGATAAGCTGTGCCGAGCCTCGGGTCCTTTTCATGATGTCAAAATAAGCGTGTCACATACAAGACTTAGTCTTTCTCAGGGAATAAATTTTAAGCAGTAATTGGTGTTCTCAAATTCAGTTGAACAAGAAAGCTTTTCCCGTTTGAATATAACTTACACAGTTATAAATCTGCTATTCGTCTGTGCATTGAATACTGTTACCATATCTGGTCGTGTGTTCCTGCTATTCGTTTACATCCTCTACAACATCTCATCGTTGTTTACATGTTTAGTCTATGGTATCCTCAGCATCCTGCTGTAGAACTACATTTTTGCTGCCTCAAGCCCCTTCTTCATCTTTATGATAGCAAAATTCACTGATTGATGATTCGTGGGTCGCAGACAAATACAGTCAGTTAAAGTGCCATACGTGATACACGCTTGGGCGATCATGTCTCGAAAGAGACATGACTGACTGGGCAGGTTGCCATTGCTTTCTGCGGTAGACTGGTTGCCGACCAAGGCAACCCTATAGAACCCAATCTGTCCTGCTATTTAACCCATAACTGGAAGGAAGAGACGGATTAATACCTTCCCCAAGGGTATTTGCGCGTAAGTGAATACAATGGATTCAACTGGAATTCGAACTCGAATTCCGAGCCGATAACCACTGTACCACAACGCACATCCTTGACAAATACAGTTATTTCTATTTAATAAGTTCTTGTCATCCGAATTACACCCTCATTTACACCTTCTCTTTTTCACTTTCTTTCTCCCTCTTCCTCTTTCCCTTCCTTTCTCTCGCTCTCCCTCTCTCTCTCTCTCCCCCTTTCTGTCTTTCTCACTCAGTCTCTCTTTCTTTTTTTTCTCTCTCTTTCTTTAGACTTACGATTCCATTACACTGAAACACCGGTTCTTGAACGGGCATCGAAGTTAAGCAATGTTCAGCCTGATTAGTCTAGATGGGTGACCGTTTGGGAATACCAGGTGCTGTAAGCTTAGATGTGCTCATAATGGATAACGGATCGGAATTATTAATCGGTGAGCCAAATTTCAATTCTGGTTGGGTTCGTTATAATCACTTACAACAGGCAAAGTTATTCATCCAACATTTCTCTTTCAAGTTAATTAATATGACGGGCATGACTGAATCATTTAATAATTCTGCTTGTTCCTTCCTTAGTTAGTTACTTAGTAACTTAGTTACTTAGTAAGTTACTTAGTTAGTATTAGTATTAGTTACTTAGTTCTTCCGTCCGTTACGCCACTGAGGAAAGATAACACACTTAATCTCTACACGAGCTTTTCCTTCCCCTCTATCTTTTTATGATCTATAAACGCTACTCTCCTCAGCCTTTCTCTCACCTAAAGTAAAGAGTGAGAGAGTAGGAGGAGAAAGCATATAGCATTACCGTAGCAGTAGCAGCTTAAGCTGGTGGTTGTAGCAGTAATTGTGTGTATATATGTGTGTGTACTGTACAATATAGTAAAAGTAGGTAGGTTTGTTGTCGTATCCCGCGACATAATAACGAAATTTCTGGCTTCTACACCCTTGGTCATTACTCAGTTGGTCTTTTCTGTTTACAATGGACACAGGAGCCATGATTTTTCAGTAATAAAAAAAAACATTTTCTCTTTCAAAATCTCTTACAAAATAGCGTACAGTATTTTGGTTATGGTCTGTGCATACGCCGCTTAATATAATATAAGATTACAGTAAAGTAGCTTCTATGGACATTACTTTTATAGATATTTTGGTTATGGTCTGTGCATACGTCGCTTAATATAATATAAGATTACAGTAAAGTAGCTTCTATGGACATTACTTTTATAGATATTTTGGTTATGGTCTGTGCATACGCCGCTTAATATAATATAAGATTACAGTAAAGTAGCTTCTATGGACATTACTTTTATAGATATTTTGGTTATGGTCTGTGCATACGCCGCTTAATATAATATAAGATGACAGTAAAGTAGCTTCTATGGACATTACTTTTATAGATATTTTGGTTATGGTCTGTGCATACGCCGCTTAATATAATATAAGATTACAGTAAAGTAGCTTCTATGGACATTACTTTTATAGATATTTTGGTTATGGTCTGTGCATACGCCGCTTAATATAATATAAGATTACAGTAAAGTAGCTTCTATGGACATTACTTTTATAGATATTTTGGTTATGGTCTGTGCATACGCCGCTTAATATAATATAAGATTACAGTAAAGTAGCTTCTATGGACATTACTTTTATAGATATTTTAATAAAGTTACACTCTGTGTTATCGTTATTTTATTATCCAATACCTTTATGTTTGAAGACGTTACTATCATTTGTTGTATGACAGCAAAATTTCACGGGTTCCGCTAGTCATTATTATTTTAATAACCTATTTAAATGAAAAAAAATCCGTGCAATTTAATTAGGTTCGAAGGTGAAACTCTTAAACACCAGATCTGATTGAATCACATTACACTATATTTTAAAAATGCAATTTTGTTCCGAATGACCAAGCATATAATCATTCCTCGTCTCAAAACATGAGGTCATTTTATAGACAAGTCTATATGCGATGTGCGTTTTGGTGAAGTGGATATCGACTCGGAACGACAAATCGGAGTCCCGAGTTCGATATTCCAGTTGATATTCCTTGCATTCACTTACGCTCAAATACCTTTTTGGAAAGGTATTAATCTGTCTCTTCCCTACAGTTATATGTTAAATAATAAGACAGATTAGGTTCTATAGCCATGGTTGGCAACCAGTCTACCGCAAAACGCTATAACAAAGTACTGCGGGATAATCTTCTGCCCAGTCAATGTCTCTTTCGAGACATGATCGCCCAAAGCGTGTAACACTTATGGTACTTAACTGACTGACTCTATATAATAGTTGAAAACATGATTAAGAATTCTACTACGCATAAAGTGGGGGATCAGTTTTATATTGTTATGAAGTAATAAACTGATCCCTCACTAATTAAGAGAGGAAGGGAGGAAGGAATTCTAATTTTTTGCTCGTGCATTTTTCCGTAAACATATGAACGCCATTTTTAGGTGGGATATACTCTACGAGTCTAAGACATTATTAAAAACTTTTTGTCAGCATTCAGTTTGTTTGTACACTCACTCTGGCAGTTCGGAAGGTGTTCATTCAACTGAACTTGGGTCCGGAAGAAAGGAAGATTTGGGATGTTCTGAACGGCACTAATCATTCAGCATTGATCCATTTATCGATCAACGTCGTAAGAAAGGCACGTAGCAAGTTAAATGCTGATATGCCGTGTTGTATCGTGTTGCAGATTTCGATGGGCTATATTTGCTCTTGTCAGTAGCAGTCTCCCATTTCAACGAACGGGTGACACACAGACAGACAACTTAACACATTCTCCGGCAAAAGAAGAACTAAAAGAAAGTAGTTCAGTGTGTTATTAGTGCGTATGTCAAAATAATATATATATATATATATATATATATATATATATATATATATATATATATCAGCCACGAAAGACCATTTGTTGAAAGGCCCGTACTCAAACACAAGACCTCTAACATTCTGAAGATGAGTTTTTAATCTCAAAATATTAATGTATAATGAATAGGTGATACCCCAAAACTTATTTACCTTCCTTTATTTTAGAAAACACATTGTGAGAGCCTTCAAAACCTATAGATAGATAGATAGATAGATAGATAGATAGATAGATAGATAGATAGATAGATATGAACAGACTGAGATAGATAGATAGATAGATAGATAGATAGATAGATAGATAGATAGATAGATAGATAGATATGAACAGAATGAGATAGATAGATAGATAGATAGATAGATAGATAGATAGATAGATAGATAGATATGAACAGAATGGGATAGATAGATAGATAGATAGATAGATAGATAGATAGATAGATAGATAGATAGATAGATATTGGATAAAAAATAGGGTTGTTCCAACGAGAAAAATGGTATAGAATAAAAAGTGTGAGAAGCCGTGAACGTTTTCTTCAAAGTGTATATTTATTGTTTTTGTTATTATACATGTTATGATATATTAAGTGTCCATAATGGTATTTGTAATACGTAAAGTCACAAATTTATTCGCCTGAAGAGAGTCAATCTTAGACTCGAAACTCGTGTAGCGTCACAAATACCATTATGGACACTTAAAGTATCATGACATGTATAATAGCAAAAACAATAAATATACACTTTAAACAAAACGTTCACGGCTTCTCACACTTTTTATTCTATATATAGATAGATAGATACACACACACGCATACACACACACACATATTTAAAAGTATTAGGACAAGAACTATTTTATCTTTTATGAGGCATATTGTCAGCAAATAAACAATTTAATTAAAGTAATTTTATTTGATTTACTCAACAAATGCTTTAACAAGAAAAAAATAATTTAATATTTAGTATAATAGCCTTTTGCTTTGATCACAGCCTTCATTCTGTCAGGTTTTGACATCACAAGCTTCTTCAGTGTATCAATGGTATCTCCTGCCAAGCAGTTTGTATTTGTTCCCAAAGTGTGTCTTGCGAAGTAACATTAGATTTATCAATTCGAGAGGCGGGGGGAATAAGAAAAAGGGCAGTCATATCCAAAGGATAATAGAATGATGAGGAGTTTCAAAATAACTTGCTTAATAGAAAAAATAAAATATAACTTCTTTACTATATATATATATATATATATATATATATATATATATATATATATATAATCGTCATCCGCAGGCAGATTTGTTTCACTGTATCACAACTCATCAGTACGGTGAGAATCGGTGTCAGTTGGCGATTCTAGTTGTTACTATGTGTGTGTGTGTGTGTGTGTGTGTGTGTGTGTGTGTGTGTGTGTGTGTGTGTGTGTTTATATCAGATAGATTGTTTTGGATATTAGATGCAATGGAGTTGGTTGGTAGTACGATGTATTTGTCATTGTTTAGATTATTATTGTTAACAGTGTTTCTTTTGTTGTGATTGTATATATTATGTGCCTTTTTAAAATTAAATACATATAGGCTAGGGTTAAATAGGGACTTAGGTGTTTTGAATCTTTATAAATATTTCAATAGTTAAACATTTTTTAGAAACACTTAAAAAATTTTCTAAAAACACTTTTAAATTTAAATTATTACTACAGTTAGGTTTACGTTTAAAAATATTCAGACTCTGTTGCTTAATAGTTTTCGAAGTAGTTCTTACTCCGTTGTTATTAATAAAAAGAGTAAGCAATTTATTCAGAAGAAAAGTTCTCGAGAGCGCCGCCATCCAGTACTAACACACACACACACACACACACACACACATATATATATATATATATATATATATATATATATATATATACCCTCAGTCCGTGTATTGAATAATGTTGCCATATCTGGTCTGGTGCTCCTGCTATCTCGGTGTAGTCGACAAAATCCAAAATAAATTTTCTAATGTAATCCATTCTGATTTATCAGCTTGAGTATCAGTCACTTTCTCACCGACAGGATGTGGCTTCCCTCTGTCTTTTTTACAAATATTTTCATGGCTTCTGCTCTGACGAATTTGTCTTCTTAGTGCCCCGTCCATAAGAATTTACTCACGTTACTAGATTAGCCATTAGGTCCCACCCTTTTACAGTAAAATGTAAACGCCAATTCTACTCTGTTATTTTCTTTTCTCCTACTTCCCGCTTGTACTTGCTTTTTTCCTCCAAAAGTTGAAGAGCAACATCATACCATCTTTTATCTTTTTAATTCCCATTTTTTCTTTTCCATTCTCCGACATTTCTAATGATTAACCAATTATTGGTCAGAGACAATTTAAGCTAGTAAACAATTGTATTAAAAAAAGTGCCAAATACAGGTTTAAAAAGATTTTATATATTCTAATACGGAAGTTCAGCCGATTAGCCTACCTTGGTGTCAAGTTTTCGGTATCTTCAGGCGTTTCATTGTGGTGCAGTGGATATCGGCTCTCGGAACAAGAAATCGGCGAGAATTAGATACACACAGGGCGGATGGAGGGAGAGACAGGAAGAAAACCAGCGCGTGACATTGTTGATGAATGGAAGCGCATGGTTCGGGAGAAATAAACATAAGAAAGATGTGGAGAGCCATGTTCACCTACTTTCCTGATGGGACACGGCACATAAAAGATTTTGGAGAGAATAGTAACAAGAAAGAAACAATTAAAATCATGAAGAGAATGCTGAAGATTTTGCGACACGTAATGACGAATGAAGTCTTGGAGAATCAGATACACACAGGGCGGATGGAGGGAGAGACAGGAAGAAAACATACGCGTGACATTGTTGATGAATGGAAGAGCATGGTTCGGGATAAATAAACAGAACAAAATATATTAAGAGAAACAAAGATAAGAAAGATGTGGAGAGCCATGTTCACCTACCTTCCTGATGGGACACGGCACATAAAAGATTTTGGAGAGAATGGTAACAAGAAAGAAACTTATATTAAAATCATGAAGAGAATGCTGAAGTTTCTGCGACACGTAATGGCGAAAAAAGTCTTGGAGAATCAGACACTCACAGGGCGGATGGAGGGAGGGACAGGGAGAAAACCAGCGCGTGGCATTGTTGATGAATGGCAGAATTTTTTTATGAATGGTTTGGGAGAAATAACAGAACAAAATATATTTAGAGAAACAAAGAGAAGGGTGAGGTGGAGGGCCATGATCTCCTACGTCCTGACGGGACACAGCACATTAATGAAGAAAGAATGTTTGCGACAAAGCAGCAAAGTAAATGTATTGGATAAAGAACTGTCAAAGAGCACACAAAGTGTCACATATTTCTTTCAATGATTTTTCTACAGACATTGTACAAAAAACAAACACTAGGCTATACAGCAGTGAAATCAAACGTCAAACCAAATGAAATAATTGTCTGACTCCGGCTTTTGACAGGTTTGCCCGGCTAAAACTCTACCCAGAGTACTCAACCTGGCAATTAAAATGTCATTGTCACTTTAACAGGATTTTTCCTATCACGCTATGAGTTGAATATATAGATCGAAATCTAAGAAGGTGATAGAAGCAAAAAATAAAAATAAAAAAAATAAAAAAGACCAAAAGAGGAAACGTATCTCAATCTAACATGTTTCACTTTTATTAAAACTTCTTTAGAGACGAAGAGAAAAATTTTAAAAAATATCAAATGAGTTAAATATATGGAACGGAATCCGACAAGACGATAGAATAATGTAAAAGAACAAAATAGGAAACGTATCTCAATCTTACAACTTTTAATTTTCTTAAAGCTTCTTCAGAGAGCAAGGTAGAAGTAGTTTTACAAATGATACTGGTATGTTGTGATTTGGGATTGTTCTTATTGATGATATATGTTTCACGTGTATTAAAGCAATTAATAGTTATTTTTAAAAGTACAGCCTTGCGCCAATTAATTGAAACAAAACGAACAATGTCTTCCTTGGATTTTGCAAACTTTCTCTGATCACGTATACGTCGTCTCTTGGCGTTGTTTTTCTTTTCCAACCGCATTTTCCTTTACGTTTTGGACTGAGATAGATAGATTGATAGATAGATAGATAGATAGATAGATAGATAGATAGATAGATAGAAACAGATTGAGATAGATAGATAGATAGATAGATAGATAGATAGATAGATAGATAGATAGATAGATAGAAACAGACTGAGATAGATAGATAGATAGATAGATAGATAGATAGATAGATAGATAGATAGATAGATAGATAGATATGCATTTGTGCAAAGTAACTAAAACGAAATGAATAACGTCTTTTTAGCATATTTCAAACATTCCCTGTTCAACTATACATCGTTTCTTAACGTTGTTTTTCTCTTCCAACCGCATGTTCTTTTACGTTTTTGACTGAGATAGATAGATAGATAGATAGATAGATAGATAATGAAAGATAGATAGATAGATAGATAGATAGATAGATAGATAGATAGATAGATAGATAGAAATCCCCAAAAAATGAGCAAATAGGTAAAATCCCAAAATCCGATCCTATTAATATTAACTTTATTAATATTAAAATTGATCCAGGTGACCATCCAACGAAATAAAATTTCGAATTTTTTAAATTATATATATATATATATATATATATATATATATATATATATATATATGTCACCTTGATCAATTTTAATATTAATAAGCTTAATATTAATAGGATCGATTTTGTAATTTTACCTATTTGCACAAATTTTTTTTAGATTTCATATATATCTACTATTCGAAATATATATATCTATCTATCTATCTATCTATCTATCTATCTATCTATCTATCTCAGTCTGTTCATATCTATCTATCTATCTATCTATCTATCTATCTATCTATCTATCTATCTCAGTCTGTTCATATCTATCTATCTATCTATCTATCTATCTATCTCTAGTCTGTTCATATCTATCTATCTATCTATCTCAGTCTGTTCATATCTATCTATCTATCTATCTATCTATCTATCTATCTCAGTCTGTTCATATCTATCTATCTATCTATCTATCTATCTTTCTATCTATCTATTTAACTAACACTTTTCAATTAGTTCATATCTATCTATCTATCTATCTATCTATCTATCTATCTATCTCAGTCTGTTCATATCTATCTATCTATCTATCTATCTATCTATCTATCTATCTATCTATCTCAGTCTGTTCATATCTATCTATCTATCTATCTTTCTATCTATCTATCTAACACTTTTCAATTAGTTCATAGCTATCTATCTATCTATCTATCTATCTATCTATCTATCTATCTATCTCAGTCTGTTCATATCTATCTATCTATCTATCTTTCTATCTATCTATCTAACACTTTTCAATTAGTTCAGTAGCTATCTATCTATCTATCTATCTATCTATCTATCTATCTATCTATCTATCTATCTATCTCAGTCTGTTCATATCTATCTATCTATCTATCTATCTATCTATCTATCTATCTATCTAATTCACTTTTCAATTAGTTCATATCTATCTATCTATCTATCTATCTATCTATCTATCTATCTATCTCATGTACATACTTCTAAACACATTTCAAATGGTGGGGAAGAAATGGCTCTTAATCATTCAATTCATTTTAACCCTTTTATCATCCACGAGCTGAGCCTGTTTTTTCTCCAATTTTAATTATCACTGTTACTTTCAACGAGAATCTTTGCTGTTATAGTCGACTAGCAGCATAGCCCGGCGTTGCTTGGGTGGAATGAATGCTTTAAAATTAATCCGTGGTCCTGGAGCTCAGACTCAGCCTAAAGAATATTTGTGTGAAGTTTGATGAGAATCGGATAAAAATTGTGGATTTGTACAAAGGTTATACAGACAGATAAACAGACACACACACAAACATCTTGCTTTTTATATATATATTATCGATTTTCTGCACTATTGTAAGAATTTCAACATTGAAACTTCTGAATATCGTTTCTTATGTCTTTGTGTATGAGTGTATCAAATTTGATTAAAATCGGACCACTCCTTCTATAACCCGATTTTTTCGATTATCGATTTTTGATATTTATCGGGGTACCTCGACACAAAGCCTAGCTAAGAACACTCGCAGAAGCTTATAGCACAACTGTGTAAATTTTCAAGAAAATCGGTTCAGCTGTTTCGGAGCCTATATGTAACAGACACACACACATGTACATACACACACAGAGACAAAGTTCCATTTATAAATAAGTTTAGATTAGAAGCAAATAGTTATTTTTGTTTTTTATTGTTAATCTATTATATTTATCTTGATATTCTTTTTTATTATTTTTATCTAATTCTTTCGTCTTAGTGGCTTTATTGCCTTGCTTGCGGTAAAATGATATATTTAAAATGTCAAGCACATTGCAGCAGTAAAGTGTAGCTTCTATATATGACTCACATCTATTAAATCTGGAAAAAAAGAAATTTGCTCGGTAGCTTGTACCTATCCAGGTAGTAACTAACAACATCTGTCATGTTCTATCTTTGCAAATACCAGATCAGATAAAAAATGAGGCTCATATGCCATATCGCCGCCCAAATCTCATTTTATATCCGTGACAGGGTTTAAATAGCGTTTACATAGCTTTGTGATGATAAATTATTTTCTATCCGACGCCCTACAATCGTGTTACGGGACGATGCTAGTGGATAGATAATCTATCGCAACTTTCATGGCAGATGGGATCTACCTGAGAGTGTTTCTTTAGGTATTTATCCATTGGGTTGCCCGAAAAGTTCGTATATATACTACCGGCCATAATTATTAGGCCACCCCAGATTTTAAAGGAAATGATGTATTTCATACTATGTTTAGTATTTATTGCCAAGTGGATAATTCTAAATGAAAATATAGTGTTTTTTTTTTGTTATTATTAATTTGCAAAATTTTACAAGGCAAATAGCGACAATTTACCCATCGCACCCTGTAGATTTGTTATATATATATATATATATATATATACACTACTGGCCATAATTATTAGGCCACCCCAGATTTTAAAGGAAATGATGTATTTCATACTATATTTAGTATTTATTGCCAAATGAAAATAGAATTTTTTTTATGTTATTTCTTTGCCAAATTTTAAAAGGCAAGGAAGCAAAGATAAACTCCTCCGAAACATCCTAAATTTTCTTCATTCTTTCATTGCTGAAACTGCAATATATGTAATTATTTAATATTTATAAATTCATTTGATGCACATGTTATTGTGCAATATTAACAAAAGAACCATTCTATTTTCATTTACAATTGTTTACTTGGCACTAAATACTAAAAAGTAGTATGAAATATATAATTTTTTAAAACAGTGCTGTTGCCTAATAATTATCGCCGGAAATATATATATATATATATATATATATATATATATATATATATATATATATATATATATATATATATATATATATATATATATATATATATATATATATATATATATATATATATATATATATATATATATATATATATATATATATATATATATATATATATATATATATATATATATATATATATATATATATATTATATATATATATATATATATATATATATATATATTGTGTATATATATATATATATATATAGTCATCCTCAGACAGATCTGTTTCGCTGTATCACAGCTCATCAGTACTGTTAGACATTCGATTCCTTTCTACCCAGGATTGAAACCCGACCGAAGTGGCATCAGTCGGCGATTCTACCTCTGAGAAGGTAGAAGGAGGCAGATTTTTTAGCGTCTATATTATCATTATACACGCCCAATAGCTTAGAGTGTTCTAATTTATTGCTGAATGAAAGTTGCGCATATGCTAGAGTAGCTACTGTTTTTCAAAGTCTACCATTCTTCCAGAGTGCTCAACCAGGGTGTGAGAGCGTAAATAGTCATCCGCAGACAGATCTGTTTCGCTGTATCACAGCTCAGTACGCTTAGACATCCGACTGCTTTTTACCTAGGATTGAAACCCGACCAAATTGGCGTCAGTCGGCGATTCTACCTCTGAGCTATATATATATATATATATATATATATATATATATATATATTGGGCTGTCCGGAAATTTTATACTGAGTTTTAGTCGTTCATGTTACAACACGTTAGAGCACGTCAAATTTATCGACAAGTATAATATGCTTACATTTCCGATTAGAGAAAAACTTCAAACTTAAGAAAGAAAGTTTAAAATTACTTAATTCGTGTCAATTTTGTGCCTCTATGAAAATGGAAATTTATAAGCTGCCTTTCAGACTCTTCATACTTTTTCATTACCTGAAAAGCAATCAAGAAAAAAGACATGTGCCGTGTACAGTGAAGGACTTTATAAAATCAGATCGCTATGTTTAGATTAGGTAAATGTAGACACATTGATGAAGAGCGCTAAGGCAGAACCCCACACCACTATTACAGATGAGATCAAAATTAAGACATTTATTGATAAATAATGAGGGATGTGCGTTGTGGTACAGTGGATATCGGCTCCGAACGAGAAACCGGGGAGCCGAGTTCGAATTCCAGTTGAATCCATTGTATTCACTTATGCGCAAATACCCTTGGGAAAGGTATTAATCCGTCTCTTCCTTCCACTTATGGGTTAAATAGCAGGACAGATTGGGTTCTATAGCCTTGGTCGGCAACCAGTCTACCGCAGAAAGCAATGGCAACCTACTGCGGGATAATCTTCTGCCCAGTCAGTCATGTCTCTTTCGAGACATGATCGCCCAAGCGTGTATCACGTATGGCACTTGACTGACTTGACTGACTGATTGATAATGGCCCTCATTACATAACTCAGAAATTAGCAGAAGTTTAAAATTGCTTGTCAATTTTGCGTCCAATGTTTATAAAGGTCATTTACGACTTGATTGTTTTTTTTTAGTGTGACGACAAAAATGCCTCGCAAGCAACAAACCTATGCACTATACCGCGAAGGTGCTTTATCTGACAGAAACGTACGGACGTGATTCACTAAGTTTAAAGTTGTTTATTGTAGCTTTATTGTTTACGACTGCTCAGGCAGACCCAACCCTCAGTATAGATAACGAACAAATCAAGACATTGATTGAGATAATCCATATTACACGACGTGGGAATTGGCAGAAACGCTAGATTTATCAAAATCCACCAATCCATGAGCAATTAGTGAAGCTAGGGTACTCAAATCCTTAAGATGTTTGAGTACCACATAAACGGAGTGGAAAGAATATTTGGGGTCGCTTTTCTATCTGTGATTTGCTCTATAAACGCAATGAAAATATTCCCTCTTTTAATCAAAGTGTAACAGGTACTTACTTGTACTTGTAACGGCATTCACGCGAAGTGGGTTGAGCCAGCTGCAATGGAGTTAACCTCATCGCGCGTCAAGGCCATCCACCCTCGCAGAATCGGCGGTATGATCTAGCCATTCGTGGTTTCAGTGTCGGACACCAAAAACACAAGGACCGGACATGAGTCGATCACCTCGGCGTTTCCTCCAACCAGTGGCTGCATTGGGCGCCACCAGTTTACGGACGAATTCATCACCGAGCCGGCGCAGCACTTGGTCAAACCACCGGAGTCTTCTTTTAAGCATAGTTTCTTCCAGGCCAAGGATGTTACCACTAGAGCGGATGGTCGAGTTGGGGATCCGGTCGGAGAGGCGAACGCGCAGGATACAGCGAAGGCAGTAGTGACCGAAGACCTCAAGTTTATGATGATCCTCTCTGCGCAGTGGCCAGGTCTCACACCCATAGAGAAGAATTGTTCTGACCATGGCCTAGTAGATTCGCAACTTCGTGGATCGTTTTATCTCCTAGCGAGACCAAAGTCCTTTTTGAAGACGAACAAAGGCAGCTCTAGCTAGATTGATACCCCCTACCAGACCGAGTGGCTATAACCCTCGATGATGAAGCTCTAGAAGAGGTCAAAAGCTTCAAATATCTTGGGGCCAATTTTACAGCTACTGTTCAAACAAAAGATGAAATTACCAACCCTTAGTTTAACAGGCGATGAGAAATGAATCGTTTACAACAATGTTAATCGAAAATTCATCTTTGACTAAGCTACATGAGCCATTTTTAGACACCCCAAATGCAGATCTTTATCTTAAGAATGTCATTCGGTGCATCTGTTGCGATTGGAAAGGAATCCTGAACTATGAATTTCTGCCAACTAACCAGTCAATTCAATCTGAAAAGTACACCTCACATTCGGAGAAATGAAATGCAGTCATTCAAGAAAATGCCCAGAATTGGCGAAAAGGAAAGGCGTTGTTTTCCGTCTGGATAATTCCAGACATTACATTTCTTTATCGAGCCGGCAAACATTTTTTCAGCTTGGCTGGGATGTGTTACCGCATCCCCTATAGTCACTAACCATTGCTCTTTCGGATTTTCATTTATTTATGTCCTAGCAAAATAATCTCAATGGTAAAAAGATACATTAAAAAACAAAAATTTAATGAGATCTTTGGCGAGAAACCACCCAAAATCTGGGAAGACGGAATCTTTAATTTGAAGGAAGAATAGCAAACGGTTTTACATAGAAAATCGTTCATTTTTAGTTGAATAAATATTTAAAAGAATAATTTTATTTTGTGTTTTAATTTTCCTTAAAAAATCAGCGTGAACTTTCCGGACAATCTAATAAAATCTTATATTAATTCTTTCAGCTCGAGTTGCTCTCGTGCCTTGTATCGAGCGAACAATGGTATAAAAAGTTAACAGTACATGCGTCTGAAAATGTGATAAACACAGGTGTTTTATAATCAGTCTCCACTCACACCTAACTTAATTATAGAATAATAAAACCAGTTGGCACAGTGCCTGTTCGAATCCTGAATGGCGAGGACTTGCCACGAATATTCTTATACATTTTATTATAATGGCAGGAAGAACAGGCTTTTAATCAGTCAACACACCTAAAAGGAAACGAGTTACGTTTCATCTTTACCGAGCCGATATAAAAGGACTGTGTGTGTTAAAAACAGGAAAAGGTATTGGAGGCAAAATAATAAAGAAAGGGAGATAGATATTGAGAAGGTGAAGAAATCAATGGAGAAAGAAAGAAAGAAAGAAAGAAAGAAAGAAAGAAAAAAGAAGAAAGAAAGAAAGAAAGAAAGAAAGAAAGAAAGGAAGGAAAGAAAGAAAAAGAAAAAGAAAGAAAGAAAGAAAGAAAGAA
>JBBBDQ010001423.1:4615000-4697500 GCA_037127315.1 Ascarosepion bandense
AGATAGATAGATAGATAGATAGATAGATAGATAGATAGATAGACAGTGAGAGAGACCTAGATCGACAGATCTTTGAATATAATTGAACAGACTTAGACATGAACTCATAAATAAATTATGAGGAACAGACAAATTGATTATCAAGAAGAGACTTCTAGATACAACTGCAGCTTTTAATCTAAGTAAAAACATATTGAAACTTATTTGTTCGAATTTATTTGTCCTACTTTCGCAAAAACCTCGCGGAAAGAGCAACTTGTAATTAGAAGAGACCTTACGCATATATCTTCAGTGATGGAATTGAAAAACGCTTTCTTTTCCTCATTACTTTCCCGATTTAAGTGAATCGAAAATCAAACCGCCATTCTAAGAGTCTATCAAATAATTTAAGAGGTCTGATCAAAAAATACTTGAACTAGTGCTATAAAAAGAAAAATTGAATACTGCTGCCATATCTGGTCGGGTGCTACTGCTATCCACCTAGGCGTCCTTGACAAAATCCAACGCAGTATTTGTAATATGATCGATCCCTACTTGGCATCCGCCCGTGCATTGAATACTGCTGCCATATCTGGTCGGGTGCTCCTGCTATCCACCTGTATGTCCTTGACAAGATCCAACGGAGAATCTCTAATGCTAGTCTTCCTGAAAGTAAAATACTGCGCCTCCTCGGGTTAACTCTCACAACAAATTACAAGTGGAATGACTATACAGAATCCCTAGCTAAATCCGCTGCTAAGAAAGTCGATTCTCTGTGTAGGGCCAAGAAATTCTTCCCGTCTGAAACAAACCTGCACATATACAAATCCACCATCCGCCCTTGCATTAAATACTGCTGCCATGTCTGGTCCGGTGCCCCTGCTATCCACCTCGGGGTCCTTGACAAAATATAATGAAACATCTGTAATGTGATAAATCCCGACTTAGCAGCTCAGATACAGTCACTTTATCACCGGCGCAATGTGGCTTCTCTGTGTCTCTTCTACAAATACTTTCACGGCTTCTGCTCCGATGAACTTAACGCACTGGTGCCCCCTATACATAAATTTACTCAAGCCACAAGATTAGCAACTAGGTCCCACCCTTTTACTGTAAAACTAATAAATTGTAAACGCAAATTCTACTCCAACAGCTTCTTTTCTCGCATTTTCCGCTTGTGGAATTCCCTCCCGTTTACTCGCTTCCCCTACAGCTATAATTTCCAAGAATTTAAATGTAAAGTCAATAGTCATCTCCTATCTCACTAACCTGCATCCTCTCTCTCTCATGCTCCTTTCTCCGTCCATTCCACTCTCATCAGTATTCTCATCGTTCTCTTATCAGCTTCTTGACACTCCCTATAACCTGTCACTCTTTCTCATAACTTTCCTCCTATGTAAACACCTGCTAAACAGTGGCAGTAAAATGCCTTGCTTGGGGCGATATGATTATAAAAAAATAGATAGATAGATAGATAGATAGATAGTCAGTATTCTCATGTTTCTCTTACCCACTAAAATAAAAATTTCTATACTATTATAATGTGGATATAAAGTGGGGGATCAATTCTGCATTAAAATCAATATATAAACTGAACCCTTACTTTATGGTCGCAGTCATCCTTCTCTCATGCTCTATTCTCATCGGTATTCTCATCCTTCTCTTACCCACTTCCCGACACCCCTTATAACCTGTCACTCTTTCTCATAACTTTCCTCCTATATTACCCCCTGCAAAACAGTGGCAATCAAATGCCTTGCTCAGGGTGATATGATTATAAAAAAAAAAAGAAACAAAAAAGAAGACTAGAACACATATCTTGTCACCCATTAATCTTCCTCGGGTAGTCTCCTTATAATGCCATACAGTGTATTTATCGTCGTGTCCATTGATGGAAGAATTCCTAGAACTTTCTTCGAAGGGGATAACAAGCTGTTATCTAGTCGCATTCTCTTGAATTTCATCGGTGTCTTGAACTTTTTTCCTTTCAATTGAGATTTGATTTTTGAAGATGAAAATCTTAAATAGGTAAGAATGTATGTAGCTAGCTCTCTCTCTCTATATATATAATAACAAGACCGACTCTGTAAGTATCTAAATCCTAAAATTATACGAAAATAAACTTTGAGGACAACAAATAACAGACAGAATCTCACTCCGTTATTGTCCGTCGCTATAAGGCGTTGGACAAGAGGTGGGAAAAAAAAGAAAACTGCGGAATACAGACAATACATACAATATCCCGTAGTAAAGAAAAAAAACCCAACCGGAACCAACCACAAAGAAAGAAAAAGTGCTCGATACAGAACTAACCAAAGCGGAATAACAAAGAGGAAGCAATGTAGAGCAAAGACACGTAAAAAAATCACAAGATCGCCAAAACCGATCTTGTGATATTTTTACGTATCTATATATATATATATATATATATATATATATATATATATATAAATTTTTAAACAGAAATATTTCTGTCCGCTCACATTAAAAAATATCGAGACTGGTGCTTTTAAACGATAGCTACAGTCAGTCAGTTAAGTGCCATACGTGATACACGCTTGGGCGATCATGTCACCAAAGAGACATGACTGACTGGGCAGAAGATTATCCCGCAGTAGGTTGCCATTGCTTTCTGTGGTAGACTGGTTGCCAACCAAGGCTATAGAACCAAATCTGTCCTGCTATTTAGCCCATAACTGGAGGGAAGAGACGAATTATTACCTTTCCCAAGGGTATTTGCGCGTAAGTGAATACAATGGATTCAACTGGAATCCGAACTCGGCTCCCCGGTTTCTCGTTCCGTGCCGATATCCACTGTACCACCACGCACATCCTAGCTACAACGCATATTAATTCAGCTATTTATTTACATCGAAGTAGTTCACGTCTGAAGTCACGCACATTATCCACCATCCTTTCCATTAATGAAAAAATTTTTGAATCTCCGTTTTTTGGGGTAGCGGGCAGCTATCTCGTGGCATTCTCCTGGATTTCATCGATAAAGCTTTATTCATTTCAAATGGGATTTGGTTTTTGAATATGAGAAAGTCGGAAGGGATAAAACCTGAGAAAATGCAATTGTTGTGAAACCTGTGGATGTCAGTCAGTCAGTAAAGTGCCATACGTGATACACGTTTGGGCGAACATATCTCTCTTTCGCTCCATGTAAATGATTTTCCAGAGGTAGGTTGTCATTTTTTTAATCGTATTAACCCGAGTAAAGCAGTAACGCCACTAATGTGCAGGGGGCTACATAAGAGTAAAAAGATTAGATAGAAGAGAGTGAAGAGAAAGATGAATCAGTTAGAAAGGAGCAAGAGAAGAATAGGAATACAGATGTGATGACAGTTGCAAAAGTAGAGAGAAAGGAAAGGATATACAGGGTGGAGTAGAAAGAAGTTGTTAAGAGATGAGTATTGACATTGCATTTAAATTCCTGTAAGTTGTATCCGTCAGGAAAGCAAGAATATGGTAGCGAGTTCCACAGGCGGGAATTACGAGAAAAGAAGCTGAAGGTGTAGAATTGTCGTCTGCATTTGGTTGCTCTAAATGTGAATGGGTGAGACCCAGTTGTATTTCTTTATGCGGTAGGCTGGTGTATAGAATTCAATCAGTCCTGCTATTTAACACATATCTGGAGGAAGAAGTGATGGATTCCTACTTTTCCTAATGTTTTTTGGGCGTAAATGTTTGCAAAGAATTCAACTGGAAG
Source organism: Ascarosepion bandense (assembly GCA_037127315.1). Classification (NCBI taxonomy): domain Eukaryota; kingdom Metazoa; phylum Mollusca; class Cephalopoda; order Sepiida; family Sepiidae; genus Ascarosepion; species Ascarosepion bandense. The sequence continues at coordinate 4,618,692 of JBBBDQ010001423.1, forward strand.
TCAAACCCGGCTCTATGATTTTTTATTCCGAGGCGATATCCATAGTACCACAGTGTACATCCTGAGGAAGGTAGTCAGTTAAGTGCCATACTTGAAACACGCTTTGGGCGATCATATATCGAAAGAAACATGACTGACTGGGCAGAAGATTATCCCGCAGTTGGTCGCCATTGCTTTCTGCGGTAGACTGGTTGCCAACCAAGGCTATAGAATCCAATCCGTCCTGTTATTTGACTCATAGCTAGAGGGGGAAGAGATGTATTATATTATTACGTAGTAATTAGTGGGGGATCAATTTATTACTTCATAACAATAGAAAACCGACTCCCCACTTTATGACCAGTAGAAGTTTTAATTATGGTTCTAACTATTATATTGAGTCAGTCAGTTAAGTGCCATACGTGATACACGCTTGGGCGATCATGTCTCGAAAGAGACATGAATGACTGGGCAGTATCAGGACTGTGGCTGTGGCAACGGAACAAATTCCGATTAGCGCAGATTGACATTTGATCTATGTTGAGCATGCTCACTAAGTTCTATAGCTTCCACCCACTTGTTTACAGCAATGCTCAGCAGGAAAGTGTAGAGAGTGTGGTCGCCTAATTCTCTCACCCACTTTTTTATAACAGCACTTATATGGAAGGTGTGTAGAATTCGGTTATCTCTCCACACAACATCGCTTGCACTGAAGTTTTTGATTGCATTCACTTACGCGGAAATACCCTTAGGAAAGGTATTAATCCGTCTATTCCTTCCAGTTATGGATTAAATAACAGGACAGATTGGATTCTATAGCCTTGGTCGGCAACCAGTCTACCGCAGAAAGCAATGGCAACCTACTGCGGGATAATCTTCTGCCCAGTCAGTCATGTTTCTTTCGAGACATGATCGCCCAAAGCGTGTGTCACATATGGCACTTTACTGACTGACTGAATACAATAGTTGAAAACATGATTAAGGCTTCCACTGGGCACAAAGTGGGGGATAGGTTTTATATTGTTATGAAGCAATAAACAGATCCCCCAATAATGACTACTTAATAATAAAATACATTTCTTCCCCCTCTTGGTATGAGTCAAATAACAGGATAGATTGGCTTCTATAGCCTTGGCTGGCAACCAGCCTACCGCAGAAAGCAATGGCAACTTACAGCGGGAGAATCTTCTGCCCAGTCATTCATGTCTCTTTCGAGACATGATCGCCAAAAGCGTGTAGCACGTATGGCACTTTACTGACTGAATGGGATGTAAGTTTTTTGTATATTATATCGGGCATAAGATCGGGAGCAATTTTTATTGGTATTAGTAGTAGTAGTAGCAGTCGTCGTCGTCGTCGTAGTAGTAGTAGTATCCATTGTTTTGTGTCTTGTTCTCGCTTGACATTTTTTCTGATTTTGGATAAAGTTTTCGCAGTTTGTGCAGGAATGTCGAATCTCACCAGTCTAAAAAATCAAATTGCTCTGTAAGATGGCGTCGATATTGACTTGAAGGGAGAGAAGGACACAAATGAGAGCAAAATGATGTCACGATTTTAAAGAAATTCACTCGAACACAATTTTAAAGTGAAAGTGAAAATGAAAGTGAAAGTAAAAAAAAAAACAAAATAGTGTAAGAATGAAATCGTGGCTCCCAAAAGTCGATTCTTGTATTTTCTTTTAATATTTGTTTCGGCAAGAAAATTTAGCATGTTAACATGCAACGCTTCAATACCCAAAAAACAAAATAAGTTTATAAAGATAAAAGAAAAAACACATCCAGCTAAGTAAACGATCCGGTTTTAATAAACTGTCCAATCGAATGAACTGATTTTTTTCTCTACTTAATAATATGCTTGCAAGTCAAATACATGACAAAGCTTTTTTTTATGATACATTTGTCTTGTTGTGCTGTAAAAACAACGACATGATAAAAGACAACTGAATTATATTTCTATGAATGAACACTAAAATTTAAAATATGTTTAACCATTTCATTTCGGTAGACACATTTAAGCGATTTTCCATACATTAGTAATGAGGTAAGTCTGTTTTAATTAGTAACAATTTTAAGGACAAATCTCGTTAAAACAGCGTTTGTTTTTTGAAGTTAAGCAAAGTCAAGACTGATTAGTGCCTAAATGGGTGACCGCATGGGAAACCAGGTGCTGTGAGCTGAGATATGGTAATGGTGTACTGGACCTCAGACGGAGAAATGGAAAAGCGGAGTTCAAATTCAAGTTGAGTTTGTTATATTGATTTAGTCGTAAATAATTTTGGGAAAAGTATGTCCTGTTATTTAACCCATAACTGGAGAGAAGTGACGGATATGGGTTTAATAACAGATTTGGTTCTATAGCCTTGGCTTGCCATAAATAAAGTCACGATTTTATGTTCTTAGAATCCCTTTCCCGTATTCATACACACACACACACACACACACACATATATATATATATATACGCTCTCACACCCTGATTGAGCACTCTGGAAGAATGGTAGACTTTGAAAAACAGTAGCTACTCTGGCATGTACGCATCGCTCATTCAGCAATGAATTAGAGCACTCTGGCTATTGGGCGTGTATAATGATAATATACACGCTAAAAAACTTCTACCGAGCGCACATAGTCCAGAGGTAGAATCCCCGAGTGACATCAATTCGGTCGGGTTTCAATCCTGGGTTAAAAGCAATCGGAGTCTAACCGTACTGATGAGCTGTGATACATCGAAACAGATCTGTCTGCGGATATATATATTTATTAATAAATATACATCTCCTCTAAGTTTAATGTATTACCCTTTCTTAAGTTAATGTGGTTATAAATACCTTAATTTAGGAAACGCTAAAACCTAAAAAATTAAAATCTATTAAAGTATCAGTTTGGAAAAGGTACCTGATGATTGCATAACTTTTTTTCAAATAGTAAGACAGGTTAGGGTCTTATAGCCTTGGTTGGCAACTAGTCTACCGCAAACTGTAATGGTAGCCTGCTGTGAGAATTCTTCAACCAACTCAATCCGGAATCGAAAAAATATATGATCTTCCAAGCGTTTATCCCACAGAGTAGTTAAGAAAAAAAAGTACGAGTATATGGTGATAAGATTTTTTAGTTGGTTGTTTTGTTTTTATGGCATATCAACATCGGCGAGTCATTTATTACCAACTAAATTTTATTTATTTATTGCTGGTAATACCTTTTTCTTTCAACAATTTATTGTTGTCTTTATATAAGTTTTGTGTCTAGTAATACTTCTTTTCTTTTCGAGTATCAAGATTCATTGGGATTTGTTTTTAAGGTCAGGGTCCCCAAGTCCTACCCTTGTTATTTAACTCATAACTGGAGGGAAGGGACGGATTAATGCCTTTCCCAAGGGTACCAGTGCTTAAGAGAATGCAGAGTATTCAACTGGAATTCGGACTCGGCTCACCGATTTCTCTTTCCGAGCCGATATCCACTGCACCACAACGCACATCCGTCACTAAACGCTTACAGCACCTTGTATTCCCAAGCGGTCACCCATCTAAGTATTGACCAGGCTCAACGTTGCTTAACTTCGGTGATCCCAAATCCGAAATGATAGAAGAGGATCAATAAATCCGTAGTCTGATTTGTTAATTTTGAGCTAAAATGTCCACAGAATTATGTGCGATCTATGTTATTAATTATGAGTAGTAGTAGATTAAGACTGCACATATGTTGGAAACTAATTATATCCTCCGGTCCTTATCGTTATATCAAGTCTCACGCCTAGGAGAACGTCCTGGGTATAACAATAAACTACATCCTAAAGACAGGCCTCTGATCGGAACATTTTGAGGAGAGTGGAGCCACATCTTCATTCCTGTTTTTCCCAGGCCCACGCCGACCTGGAGTGGTAGCACCTGTTACGGTCCCAGGCAGGTGAAGATAGTTAATTCCCAAACAGAGTTCAAAACACTATGAAAGTATGAGAATATAGTTTTACAATGAAAATAGTCGCTTTGTCGTATACAGGAGTCTAAATGCTGGCAGTAGAACATAGCGAGATCAAGATTTGTTGTTTTCGTTCCGCTTCCAAAGTGAGTTAGAAAATTCTGGTCAAACAACTATATGTTCAACATTGATTCATGCAGTGAATATTGCTATTTCATTTGGTCTGGTACTTCAGCTTAAAAATCTAACGGAGCCTAATTATTCTCCCTTTATGAGTCGTAGAATGTGCGTTGTGGTGCAGTGTATATCGGTTCGGAGCGAGAAATCGGAGAACCGAGTTCGAATTCCAGTTGAATTCCTTTCATTCACTTACGCGCAAATACCCTTGGGAAAGGTATTAATCCGTCTCTTCCTTCCAGTTATGGGTTAAATAACAGGACAGATTGGGTTCTATATCCTTGGATGGCAACCAGTCTACCGCAGAATATAATGGGAACCTACTGCATGAAAATCTTTTGAACAGTCAGTAGTCTCTATTTCGAGACATGATTGCCCAAGCGTGTATCTTAACTGACTGACTGAATATAATAGTTGAAAACATGATTAAGGCTTCTACGAGGCATAAAGTGGGGGATAAGTTTTATAGCGTTATGAAGTAATAAACTGATCCCCCACTAATTACTACTTAATATAATACAGGTCTTCCCGCTCTAGCTATAAGTCAAATAACAGGACATATTCGGTTCTATAGCCTTGGCTGGCGACCAGTCTACCGCAGAAAGTAATGGCAACCTACTGCATGAAAATCTTCTACGCAGTCAATCATGTCTCTTTCAAGACATGATCGCCCAAGCGTGAATCACATATAGCACTTTACTGACTGACTGAATATAATAATTGAAAACATGATTAAGGCTTCTACTGGCCATAAAGTATGGGATCAGTTTTATATCGTGATAAAGTAATAAAATGATCCCCCACTAATTACTACTTAATAATATAATACATTTTTCCCCCTATATCTGTGCGTCAAATAACAGAACAGATTGGGTTCTATAGCCTTGGCTAGCAACCAGTCGACCCCAGAAAGTAATGACAACCTACTGCATGAAAATCTTCTACCTTGTCAGTCATGTCTATTTCGAGACATGATCTCCCAAGCATGTATCACGTATGGCACTTAACTAACTGATTATATGTCGTGTCCATTCAAGGCGTAGGCTATCATGGCTCTCACGTTCCTGTACCTTGAAGCTTTTAATAAATTTTGTGATTTAGTTTTATTCTCAAAAAAATTCTGTTTTCGCATCCATTTGCTAACGCTCATCAAGTACGTTGCTTTCATCTGTTACACCTTTCCTCAATCTGTCTTGCGAGTGTCAAATTTCCCAAGCCTTCTTTTGTCATTACGTACCCCAGAAATTTTAACTACCTCTTTTTTTTTTTTTTTTTTCATCATATCACCCCAAGCAAGGCGATAATGCCACTTATACGCAGGGGCTACGTAAGGGTAAAAAGATTGGAAAAGAGAAAGCCGGAAACCACATCCTAAACAGGGAACAAGGGATGAGCCTCTTCACCTGTTCAATAGATGTGGGTGGAGTGTGAACCGGGCGATAGTTTAGTCTATCTACTCCAATTGAAAAAAAATAAAAGAAGAGAGTGAAAAGATTGGAAAAGAAAACCGGAAACCGCATCCTAAACAGGGAACAAGGGATGGGTCTCTTCACCTGTTCAATAGATGTGGGTGGAGTGTGAACCGGGCGACAGTTTAGTCTATCTACTCCAATTCTTCTTGATGTAAAGTATAAGTCTCTATTTTCTCTAAAATCTAGTTGCTGTTCGCGTATTATGTTCCCGATACCCACAGTCAGTCAGTTAAGTGCTATACGTGATACACGCTTGGGCGATCATGTCTCAAAAGAGACATGACTGACTGGGCAGAAGTATCCTTTTATAAAACCACATTTCTGATACCTCAGATATCTTCTTTTCAGGTGATTCTCTAGCATTTTTCTGCTATACGGAAGAACTGATATCATGTCGCAATTTACTACTCTGTGTGTTTAACGAATTTTTTCTGTCTAAATTCGAGTTTTTGGGGACGCATTTTCGACCGTCCTAATACGTTCTCGGATCTGTGTCGAAATGTCCACATTTCGTCAGAACACTTCTCAGATATTTAAATTTCTGTACTTGTTTTATTTCGGTATCGTTGATTTGTAATTTTCATTTTGGGATCATCATATTACTGATAACCAGCCTTTGAAATTTCACTCGCCCGATCGACTCAGTCGATTAAAAACTTAATTGAGCGATTAAAGTTTATTGCTTTACACGCTCGCGGTCGATTAAAAATCTCGCAATGAAACGCGTCCCTTTAAATATAGAACAAAGAAATCTGATTCCTTTTACAACCCAAAAGCATGCCATTGAAGATTCACAAGTTAATTAGAATGACCTTCAATGACATTATTGAACTCTTTGGTCTTATGCATGGCACCTGATTTACATCGAAATGTGTGGATAAACAAAAGACAATGACATCCCGCAATCATCAAAGCAAGATCTAACAAATGAAATTTAGATTGACAAGCTCCTGTCTCACTATCATCTTCTCGGTCAGAGTAAATATTCGTCTAATTAACGCATCCAGACTGGAACCAAAATGTGTCTGTAGCCCAGATTAAAGACGCTCACAGATTTTTAGAAACTCATTTGGAAAAATATTATCTTTAACTCGACATCTAGATTTCTTCCCCGCTTACGAAAAGTAATATCGATTATTTGAAAGAAAGAAAAAAAATACTCATACTTTTTTCAACCAAGCACCGAAAAACAAATTATACAAGTAATTTTTTTATAGAAAATTGTTGAGAAAATCAGATTTGTTATTTTTTTATCATCTATGATATGGAGGTTGTAGTCAAACAGAAGAAAGAAACTACGAATTTAGGTACCTCCACTCAATTGCCAAAACAAAAAAAACAGCATATCATGATGTTAAAAAGCCTAAAATTTAATAAAGACAAAGTTTTATTATAAAAATGTTTATGCTATTATTAAGAGAATATATCAGGTTTTGATATTAGTTTTTAAATTCTTTCTAACACGTTTGAAATTTGAATTAAAATGTCATTTTTTGTTTTCCGTCAGCGGTTCACACTATGTTTACATTAAGAAAATGAGTCGGTTGAGTAAAATGATTTTGGGCCGAGTAAATTTTTCCTCGCTCTTAACCGCCGGTCGAGTGATTTTTATTTTCAAATCTCAAAGGCTGCTCACAACCTTTCATTCTATCTTCTAGTTTTTACTTTGTTTCTTCTTCTCGCTTTGCTTTGCTACGCTCTCCTATCAACAATATAGTATATGTATATCTTATATTGTTATGATTATGGCCGTCAGTAATGAATCTAGGACTTCTTATTCACTCAGAATTGTCTCACAGTATAGGCCAAATAAATCCAGTTAGAAAATACATTCTTGTCTGACACCCCTTTCTATATTGGGTACTAGCAGTATAGCCCGGCGTTGCTCGGGTGTAATGAAAGCTTTAAAACTAATCCATGGTCCTGGAGCTCAGACTCAGCCTAAAGAATATTTGAAATAATAAAATAATTGCGACAATTTACCAATCGCATCTAATATCTATCTATCTATCTATCTATCTATCTATCTATATATATATATATATATATATATATATATATATATATATATATACACTAGCAGTATAGCCCGGCGTTGCTCGGGTGTAATGAAAGCTTTAAAACTAATCCATGGTCCTGGAGCTCAGACCCAGCCTAAAGAATATTTGAAATAATAAAATAATTGCGACAATTTACCAATCGCATCTAATATATAACTATCTATCTATATATATATATATACACTAGCAGTATAGCCCGGCGTTGCTCGGGTGTAATGAAAGCTTTAAAACTAATCCATGGTCCTGGAGCTCAGACTCAGCCTAAAGAATATTTGTGTGAAGTTTGGTGAGAATCGGATAAAAATTCTCTATTTTTTATAAAGGACATACAGACAGATAAACAGACACACACACAAACATCTTAGCTTTTATATATATATATATATATTATTGATTTTCTGCACTATTGTAAGAACTGCAACCTTGAAATTTCTGAATATCGTTTCTTATGTCTTTGTCTATGAGTGTATCAAATTTAATTAAAATCGGACCACTCCTTCTATAAACCGATTTTTTCCATTATCGATTTTCGATATTTATCGGGGGTACCCCGACACAAAACCTAGCTAAGAACACTCGCAGATGCTTATAGTAGAACTGTGTAAATTTTCAAGAAAAGCTGTTTCGGAGTCTATAGACACAGACACACACAAACACATACACACACAGACAAAGTTCCATTTATAAATAAGTTTAGATTAGATCTTCTGAGCGTAGTTATATCCGTACGCAGTATAAATCGAACGATACGTTTCCTTATAAGGGAAACATGCAACAAACAATTATTTCTGAGTATAATTTCTATTAATGTGAATATATTTAATGCGTTCGTTATTTATATTGATCGGAATAGACAGATAAAACTTCTACTAAAACTTGTTTCAATCTACGAAATTATTGATTCATTCTGTTTAATTCGTTTCAACGGTCTGTCAGTCATCAGCATATTCAGTTATCATAGATTTATTCACAAAACGCGTTTCGTACCGGGTGAGACTTCCACAGATATTAAACAATTTAAAGCAGAATTTGAAGTATCGATGAAAAGATGAGGTTTACAAAGAATTCAAACTACTAAAATAAGCCTGGCGTATTTTCGCACAAAACCGTATTTTTTTTCCATGAGCACCGAGAATCAATTTAACAATAAAAGCATCCTCTTCTAACATTTCTACTTTGCCAATCCCGGTATTGTACAATTTGGAGAGAATTGATATTGGTGGACGTGAATTGTACCGAAAAACAGAAGCCGAGAATAGGAGTTTTGTGAACATGAAGGTAGGGACGCGTTTTCAAATTTCGACGGAAAGAAAATAAAACCCTTATGTTTCAGGAAATAGAAAAAAAAGAGGAATTAAATTATAGAAAGGGTTGGTAACCAGAAACATGGAATTACACTACCGGTCATAATTATTAGGCCACCCCAGTGTTTTAAAAAAATAATGTATTTCATACTATGTTTTAGTATTTAAAACTGATTGCATCGTCATCAGCAAAAGATACAACCCAAAATGCCAAATACAGGTGGGAGATAACAGAATCAAGCAAGTACAGAATTTTAAATACCTAGGAAGTGTTCTAACAGGAGATGGAAAGTGCGACACGGAGATCCGAAGGCGAATTGGCATGGCAAAGGACGCGTTCCAGAAGATGAGCAAAATATTAACACACAGGAAAATCTCAATAGAAACAAAGAAAAGAGTGCTGGACTGCTACCTGATGTCAGTTCTTCAATACGGAAGTGAATGCTAGACAATATCATCGAAAATGAGGACAAAACTGGAAGTGGCCGAAATGTGGTTCTACAGAAGGATGCTACGGATATCGTGGACTGAGCATGCAATCAACGATGAGGTGTTGGAAAGAATAGCAACAAAAAGGAAATTGATGCTGAGCATCAGGAAGAGACAACTGAAATTCCTGGGACACGCAATGAGGAAGGAGAGCCTGGAGAACCTGATACTGACTGGTCAGATAGAAGGAAGGAGAGACAGAGGAAGGCAGCGGATAATATATTTGCAGGGTTTGATCAGGTGGATGACGGAACGGGGGTTGCCAGGAGCAAACATACTAAGAGCCACAAGGGATAGGGAGACATGGAAAACCATGATCGCCTACGTCCTGAAGGGATAGGGCACATAAAAGAAGAAGAAGAAGAAGAAGAAGAAGAAGAATTGTAAATGAAAATAGAATGGTTCTTTTGTTAATATTGCACAAATGTGCATCAAATGAATTTATAAATACTTAATTGTATTGCAGTTTCATCAATAAAAGAATGAAATTTAGGGTGTTTCGGACGAGTTCATCTTTGCTTCCTTGCTTTGTAAAATTTTGCAAAGTTATAATAACAAAAGAACCATTCTATTTATTTATATATATATATATATATATATATATATATATATATAGCAAATCTACAGGGTGCGATGGGTAAATTGTCGCTCTTTGCATTGTAAAATTTTGTAAAGTAATAATAACAAAAGAACCATTCTATTTTCATTTAGAATTATACACTTGGCAATAAATACTAAAAATAGTATGAAATACATAATTTCTTTAAAAAAAAACTGGGTGTTGCCTAATAATTATGGTTGGTAGTGTATTTTGCAGGTTCATTTCTTACTTCTTTCGAGGAACAGTACTGAACTCAACGCAAAAGCCGCGGTTTGATGTGATAAGTCAATCTGTTAAGTGCCATACGTGATACACGCAGGGGCGATCATGTCTCAAAAGAGACACGACTGACTGGGTAGAAGATAATCTCGTAGTACGTTGCTATTACATTCTGTGATAGACTGGTTGCCAACCAAGTCTATAGAACCCAATCTATCCTGTTATTTAACCCATAACTGGAAGGAAAAAGAGGATTAATATTTTCCCCAGAGGTTCAATTGGAGTAGATAGACTAAACTATCTCGCGGTTCACACTCCACTCACGTCTATTGAACAGGTTAAGAGGCTCATCCCTTGTTCCCTGTTTAGGATGTGGTTTCCGGCTTTCTCTTTTCCAATCTTTTCACTCTCACGTAGCCCATGCACATCAGTGGCGTTACCGCCTTGCTCGGGTTGATATAATTAAAAAAAAAGTTATTTGCGCGTAAGTGAATTAAAGAAATTTAAATGAAATTCGAACTCGGTTCCCCGATTTCTAGTTGCAAGCCTATATCCACTACACCACAACGCACATTCACGGTGTTGTTAGTGACATTAAAAATTAGGTTCCTGGTTGTTACTAATTTTTGAGCATTCGGTGTTAAAGATAGTCTTGAAAAATCTACAGTAATACCTAATTTCCGGAAGTCATTGCTGACAAATTGACTTTAAATTTTTTCTATTTCAAGAATTAAATTTTTTTCTATTTCAAGAATTAAATTTTTTCTATTTCAAGAATTAAATTTTTTCTATTTCAAGAATTAAATTTTTTCTATTTCAAGAATTAAATTTTTTTCTATTTCAAGAATTAAATTTTTTCTATTTCATGAATTAAATTTTTTCTATTTCAAGAATTAAATTTTTTCTATTTCAAGAATTAAATTTTTTCTATTTCAAGAATTAAATTTTTTCTATTTCAAGAATAAATCAAAATAAAGTTGGCATCTTTTGCATTAGATTCATTGAATGGAAAATATACTTAAACCAAATTTTTATTTATGTGTTACTCCAAGGAAAATATTTGATTTTTGTGACTGTATTCGATAAGTTAAAACTGGAATAGAATAATAAAAAATTCCAAAAAGGCTACTCATTGAATAAAAGTTTTTAGATAATTTATTGCACCATAAATAATGAAAACAAACAACAGATAAAAGTTTATATAACGACTAGCATCATATCCCGGTGTTGCCCGTGCAACTCGGAACATTTTAGTAGTAGAAGAAGATGCCAATAAGATGAGTAGATGGAAATTATATATTGAAAGTTGGAAAGGAGAGCTGAGGCTGTTAGTAATCATATTCAGCATTAAGAAGAAGGCATTGAATGCATGTTGCTGTAGGATTCGAACGGAGTAGCAAGTGCTCAATTACTTGGAATGCAATATTTACAATATTAACACAAACATCAAATCTCGTGATGCAATAATGTTTATAATATTAAATGGATGAATTTCTTTATATAAAAAAATAATTATACAAAAAATTGTTTTTTGCAAAACTGTTCAAAAATTCCATTAAAAGATCTATTTTCTTTTGTTTTGCGTAAAAGTGATTTGATGTTTTGTGTGAAATTGTAAACACTGCGTTTGCTTTTGTTTCAAAATTACGGGGCAAAATATTTACATTTTTTGTTGACTAAATGAATTTAACATAAAAATAAAAATTATTTATTTCGTTTTACTGAAATTAGAAATATTAAAATTATTACGCCCTCAGTTCAGAAATTTTTGAAGAATATTTAAAAATGTAGACATTTAATTTAAAAGGAAAATATTACATTAATGCCACACGAATAACAGACAGCTGATTTCCTGCATTAAATATTTAGTGAAAAAAAGGTTTATTTATTTTATTTTATTTTTTGAAGTATGAAATATCATTTTTGAAAAAAAAGAATTAAATAATTAAATTAACCATTGGCACTTTTTTTTTTTACACATTTTGCTTTTATTTGAAAAAGCTCCATTTTTTCAAATATTTCTTTTGTTTCAAAATTACGGGGAAAAACATTCACATTTTTTGTTGACCAAATGAATTTTAAAACGTCATTTTTTTTAATAAAAAATATTTTAGTCACGTTTGACACGTGTGATTCGATTTCTGTGACGTAATTAAGCAACCATCTTAGATCTTTTACGGATCAAATGTAAACAATCGGCTCCATTGGCCAAAAAGTTCAAAAGGGAAAATTGCTGAACTTGAACTCAAAAAGTATGTGCCGACCTGGCTTCCCTGTAGATGTGTATCTCTAGAAAGGTTGAATGGCGTAGCTTTAAAAATGTAGGCGTGCATAGGGAACAGTCACACACACACTCACAGATTGCCTTTTATATATATAGATAGAACATCCGGGCACAAGTTATGACAAACTGTTTTAAATTTATTGAAAATCACACTAACAGTACTGCACTGTCTGATATTAAATAATAATAGAGCTAATCTTATAAGTATAATTTCTTTTTAAAATCAATGTAGGTCTTAACTGACAGCACAATGATTTAGTAATAATGTGTTTGTACCCTGCATCTTGTCCATAGACAATTTGTAAAGTTTCAGTAAATTAGATATATAGGGCTGTGCTCTCAGCCTTTCACTGCTGGAATAAAATTCTAACGGTACGATTTTAAATCTAAACTTAATTTTTAAAACAGTTTCCTGAAAAAAAGCAAACGATGTGAAAAAAGTATTTTTGTTTTTATGTATAATGTAAAACACGAACTTTTTAAATTGAGAGCAAAATCAACCTGCCCTAAAGTGCGGTAAAAAGCATGGGTTAGCATAGAAAGAAAAATGAAGAGTGAATCATCAACGCTGATGAAAAATTAAGGATATGGTGAGATTTCTTTGCTTGGTTGTTTTTGTTTATCGGAATATCAACACCTCTATTTATTACTTAAAGCAACTAGAGCAACACACTGTGCCTACTTGGTCTCACGTTTTCAACAGACTTGAAGTGAAGAAGAAACTTCTTCTTCTTCTTCTTCTTCTTCTTCTTCTTCTTCTTCTTCAGTGTGCCCTGTTCTTTCAGGACGTAGGCGATCATGGCGTTCCACGTCTCCCTATCCCTGGTGGCTCTTAGCACGCTTTCTCCTGTTACACCACCCAAGCCCCGCTCTGCCATCCACTAGCTGAAGTACATAAATCTAGACTATAAATGTATAGAAACTAGCATGGCCACAAAATGAGGGATCAGTATATATTTAGATTATAACAAGGAATTGATCTCCCATTTTATATCCACATTATAATTTCTTATGAACAGTTGGCTTATATATTCTTTTTCTATGTGCCCTGTCCCTTCAGGACGTAGGCGATCATGGCGTTCCACGTCTCCCTATCCCTTGTCGCTCTTAGCACACTTTCTCCTGTAACACCACCCGAACCCCGCTCTGCCATCCACTAGCTCAAGCCCACAAATCTAGAATATAAATGTATAGAAACTACCATGGCCACAAAATGAGGGATCAGTTTATATATTGATTATAATATAAAATTGATCCCCCATTTTATATCTACATTAAATTTTCTCATAAACACTTGGAATATATATTCCTCTTCTATGTGTCTTGTACTTTCAGAACGTAGGCGATCATGGCCTTCCACGTCTTCCTATCCCTGGTGGCTCTTAGCACGCTTTCTCCTGTAACATCTCGCAACCCTCGTCCTGTCATCCACCTGTTCAGGCCCTTTAAGTGCGTTATCCGCTGATTTCCACCGTTTCTTGTTCTCCTCTATCTGGCCTGTTAGTATCGGGTTTTCCAAGGTTCTTCAATCGTATTACTTCTTGTATTGCTAACGATGGAGGGCATGTAGAAACTTTTTAAAAATTTCAATTTTTGAAAGTGCACATGAACTTTATGGACACCTTGTATATCTTCTTAGAATGGCCAGAGGGAAGACAGGCAATGTCGATGAGAAAGTGACTATAGTCGAGATGCCAAGTCAATACCGATGACGTAGCGGATCCTTCTTTGGATTTTGTCCAGAATTTCGAGGTTGATAGCAAGAGCATTCGACCAGATATGGTAATTGTTATGGTGCCCTACTTACATTGGAATGAACTCTTCCTCCTTCATAAATACTAACCTTCGAGACTTCCTAGACGAGGCAATCGAGACGCAGAGTAACTTGACAATTCGGACGGATACGTTTCTCTGTTGACTAATAACACTCGCCTACGTCCTGAATGGCGATTGGCCAATAAAGAAGAACCTTGGAAGAATGCTTGGGGGTGAAGTAATTTTTTAAAAAGAAAAAAAAATAACCCAAAGAGCTTGTTAACTTTCTTCGATTTGGAATTTATTTTTTTCTTCTAAATGCATTTGATTGGCAAAATATAACCGAGAATTGTCTATGGTTAACGGGAAAGACTGCAAACAATGTCACATCCCCAAAAGCATATATACATATACACACACACAAAAGTATTATTTTACAGAAATATAATTAAATACAAGCAAAAGGTGGCTTTCAAAATGGATGCATATTCGTTTAAAGCTTAATCTTATTCTACATGCGTAAAATGGGGGATCAATTTTATATTATAATCAATATATAAAAGTGTGAGTGTCATACGTGTAACTTTGAATGTTGGTTAGTGAAAGAGATCCAAAGTCATTGGCTTACGCATGCGTGTGGACATGCGCAGTTAGGCGTGAAGCGAAACCTCTACTGAGAATTGAAATTTTCTTTTCATCGGAGCTAACTTAAATACTACTGGCGACCAACACTGAACAGTCTACCAATCAAATATCAGGATATTTGCAAAAAGAAAATTTATATCAGGATGATTGGAAAAGAATATATATATTAAATATCTTCACTTTTTCGCTAAAAACCGCCTAACATGATGAAAAATGTCCCCCAACATAATAAAAACAAAGTTGTATAGTCAAAGTATGTATGTTGGTATTAAGAAGGAAGACCAAAGTAGTAGTTTGTATTATTTTAAATATTTTTCATCGTTTCTAACACATTCAAAATTTTGGTTAAAAATCTTGATTTGGATTTTTTTTTTTTACTTTAGGAATTTCTGCGTTTTTGTTACCAGTGAAAATCACATTAATTTGAAAATTCTTGAAAAAAAAATCAAATAAGTGTCAAATTTGGTGAAACGTTAAGGATTTATTAAAAAATAATTTAATTTCTTTATGATATTATTTTTATAAAATATTTTGTTTTACATCCGTTACTCCCTCCCAACTTAATTTTATAAATTTTTAGAAATTAAATTCTGTTTGCAAAACTTTGTTTCATTGCTTAAATGCAGGACTCCTTAGAAAACATAAATCATCTAATTTGTTTTCAAACAGTTACTCCTTTCCCGAAAATTATATACAAATTTTTAATTAAAAAAATTAAATGAAGTATGACATTATTAAATTAGATAAGCAAGGGAGAGAACAGTTAAAAATTCAAATTTTAAAATAATTCAGAAGGTTCTCCATGAACTATAGATGAGGACTTCCAACAAGCAGGGAAACTGAAGGCAGAAAAGCAATAGTTGTAGTGTTTAAGAGGACTGGAGCCAGTTCTGGCGTACATTTTTTGAGGGCGATGAAGGGGATTCAGTCACCTCCGCTTGACTTGGGAATCTAATTTAGAAATGATTTCCGAGTCCAGAGACGGGGATAACCCCGTCTCTAGACTCGGAAATCATTTACCTTGAAATCCACGAAAGAGTCCACTATTATCATATGATATATATATATATATATATATATATATATATATATATATATATATATATAGAGAGAGAGAGAGAGAGAGAGAGAGAGAGTTAGAATCGCCGACTGACGCCTATTCAATACACTACCGGCCATAATTATTAGGCAACCATAGTTAAAAAAAGATTATGTATTTCATATTATTTTTAGTATTTATTGACAAGTGGATAACTCTAAATGAAAATAGAATGATTCTTTTGTTAATACTGCACAATAACATGCATTCATTCCGAGGAGAGACAAAGAGATGTCTATTGTAATAAGACATATCACTTCTGTACACACATAGGAGAACCAATGAGATTAACGAAATTTAATTTGAAATTTCCTGACACCCAAAATTACCTATTTATCCCAAAATTATGTATGTCTATCTAAACATATTTATGAATGGAACTTTGTGTGTGTGTATGTGTCTGTGTGTGTCTGTGTCCGTTACCTATAGACTTCGAAACGGCTGAAACGATTTTCTTGAAAATTTACACAATTGTACTATAAGCGTCTGCGAGTGTTCTGAGCTAGGTTTAGTGTCGCGGTACCCCCGATTGATATCGAAAATCGATAATCGAAAAAATCGGGTTATAGAAGGAGTGGTCCGATTTTAATCAAATTTGATACACTCATAGACAAAGACATAAGAAACGATATTCAGAAGTTTACAGATTGCAGTACTTACAATAGTGCAGAAAATCGATAATATATATATATAAAAGGCAAGATGTTTGTGTGTGTGTCTGTTTATTTGTCTGTATGTCCTTTATACAAATCCACATGTTTTAACCGATTCTCACCAAACTTCACACAAATATTCTTTAGGCTGAGTCTGAGCTCCAGGACCATGGATTAGTTTTAAAGCTTTCATTTCACCCGAGCAACGCTGGGCTATACTTCTAGTATATATATATATATATATATATATATATATATATATATATATATCGGTTGAGTTTCGATCCCGGCCGGATGCAAGTGGATGTGTCTAGCCAAACTAATGAGCTGTGATACAGCGAAACAGACTTGTATGTGGATGACTAATATATATTATAGTATATCATATATCATATACATATATATATATATATATATATATATATATATAGTCACGTGTAATAATGAATATACATATGAAAGTACACACTTGTGTAGTTTTTGTCTATTTAAATTTTAATATTTTTTAAAAAACAGGTAACTTGAAGTTATAAGATTTATATATATATATATATATATATATATATATATATATATATATATATATTCAAACAATGTATATAGACGAAAAAATTGCAGAAGGATTTAAAATAATTAAGTAATTCATAGAGTTTTTATTAGACCTCAACAGAATGCAGAAACACTAGACGGCTGTTTCGTCCTATAATTGGGGCTCCTCAGCAGTTCTCATTCACTACCAGGAAATAAAACCCATACAATTACGTTATTAAACAAACGTCATACCAACTGTCCCGCGGTGACAAATCCTCCTACAATTTCTGGTCTGTATATCGTTGCTTGGACCGGCTTTTCTCAGAAGCATATTTGTTTTCGGACAGGGACACAGCTGAGCCGCTCTTTGCCGGGAGACAAAGACGCAACTGAGAGAGTGACGTGTGATATACAACACAAACATTAAAAATGAATGAGGTTGTCGGATACCTATACCTTGAAATCCACGAAAGAGTCCACTATTATCATATGGTATATATATATATATATAGACAGAGAGAGAGAGAGAGAGAGAGAGAGAGAGAGAGAGAGAGAGAGTTAGAATCGCCGACTGACGCCTATTCAATCCTGGGTAAAAGCAATCGGGTGTCTAACCGTACTGATGAGCTGTGATACAGCGAAACAGATCTGTCTGCGGATGACTATATATATATATATTTTATCGAGGCAGCAGATAATTTTCTAAACATATATTGTTAAGTATAACAGACAATGAATGTCTGTAATGTTTAATCATGAGCCGTTCTAAACATCGTATTTTGGCTTTAATTTCAGGTGAAAATAAAGACAAAAAATTGTCCAACATTAGGATATTTTTTAATTATACTCTTTCATATATATATATATACATATATATATATATATATATATGTATGTATATATATATATGTGTGTGTGTGTGTGTGTGTGTGTGTGTGTGTGTGTGTGTCTGTGTGTGCGTAAGCTGAAATCCATCAGTAATATCTATTATTTACAATGAGTATATCCTGACATTTTAACAAATATCGATTCAGTTATACCTATTTTATTGACTTACTTCGTAAAACGTGCGATGACTATATGAGTACATTAAATTGGCAAACCAAATTAAATATAACGTTGACTGTAATAAGCAAAATTGTAGAACATGTGATGTTTATGTCCTGTGAATATATATCAGAGGCGTCATTAAGAGTTGACACGGAGGAAAAGGTCAGATTTTATTAATCGCCACAGACCGGACATTGGAAGCAAAGCCGCATTTACGTTTCACAAATAAGCTAAAATAAAGTTTATATTGTAAAGAGCTCGATGAGGACCCTAGATGCTATGCCAGGACTTGTTATCGGAGCCCACAATTTGAACAACATATGCAGATGATACAGTGCTGATTGCAGACACCGAAAGAAAATTTCAAGACCTCCTACAGAAGGTAGCTGAAGAGAGTGACAAAAAATACTACAAATAAACAGCAAGAAAACTGAATGCATGGTCATCAGCAAAAAGAGCAAACCGAAATGCCAAATACAGGTAAGGGGATACGAAAATCAAGCAAGTACAAAAATTTAAATAACTGGAAGTGTTCTAACAGGAGATAGAAAGTGCGACACAGAGATCCGAAGGCGAATTGGCATGGCAAAGGATGCGTTTCAGAAGCTGAGTAAAGTATTAAGACACAAGAAAATGTCACTAGAAACAAAGAAGCGAGTGCTAGATTGCTATGTGATGTCAGTTCTTCAATATGGCAGTGAATGTTGGACAATTTCATCGAAGATGAAGGAAAAACTTGAAACAACTGAAATGTGGTACTACAGAAGGATGCTGCTGATATCATGGACCGTGCATGTGAGCAATGATGAGGGTTTTGGAAAGGATGGAAACGAAAAGGAAATTAATATTGAGCATCAGTAAGAGACAGCTGAAGTTCCTGGGACATGTAATGAGGAAGGAGGGCTTGGAGAACCTGATACTGACAGGCCCGATAGAGGGGAAAAGAGACAGAGGAAAGCAGCGGATAACATATTTGAAGGGCCTGAGCAGGTGGATGACGGAACCGGGGTTGCGTGTTGTAAGAGGAGAAAACGTATTACGAGCCACCAGGGATAGAGAGAAGTGAAAAGCCATTTTTTATCCGATTCTCATCAAACTTCACAAAAATATTCTTCAGGCTGAGTCTGATCTCCAGGACCATGGATTAGTTTTAAAGCTTTCATCATTACACCCGAGCAATGCCGGGCTATACTGCTAGTCTCAGAACACTCTCATCTACCCAACCGTCATTCTCAGTATCCTTACCCGCCTATCACCCAGCCTCTGACATTTCCTATATTTAATCAGCCTTTCTCCACTCTACGTAGCCCCTGCGCAGTAGTGGCAGTGACATGCCTTGCTCGGGGTGAAACGCTTATAAAATATATATATATATATATATTGGTAAATTGGTAAATTGCGATTGGTAAATTGTCGCAATTATTTTATCATTTCAAATATTCTTTAGCCTGAGTCTGATCTCCAGGACCATGGATTAGTTTTAAAGCTTTCATTACACCCGAGCAACACCGGGCTATACTGCTAGTTTATAATAAAATTAACAACAATACATTTTTAAAAGAGAATGACTAGCAATACATTTTACCTTCAGCATACAACTGCGTTCAAAATATTTGGATCTAGGCATTAAATAACCCGTAGAGGTTAATATTCTGCTAAACAATAACAACCAATCAACTCTGGTCTTCTGAAAAGGAGTAGATGTTTTTTATACCTTATTTCCGGCCTAGGAGTGAATTTCCGCTTCTTTCTCATGTCTACTTCAACTCTAGATTTCTAATTCATTCGCCTAAACTCTGAAATTTTATTTACTGCATATTTATTCATTTTTCATTAATAGGAATGGATGGGTTCGACTAGCGTCCAATTCACGCACATCCCGATCTTTTGAACAGGAGCAGGGGTTTATTTATTGTTATGATTGGGTTTCTGATTTATTATATATTCTTTTCCTAATATTTCATTCCCAGTAGCCTCTTGCGTCTTAGTGGCATTATCTCCTTGCTTAGGATGATTCAGTTAAAACAATTATATAAATGAATAATTTTCTTAAAAACGCGAGTAACTTTTGCTGATTTTTAGAAACAGTATGTTTCTTTTATCCGCAATTTTTGTCCCGAAAAAACGCAAAAAAAAAAACCGACGAATAAAAACTCACGTTAAATATGAACAAAAACATTCACTTGTAATTGGAGGTGGTAATATCAGTTCTAGACAAGACTTATTCGTTAGCTGCAGGATTCCTTCCATTGGAGGCGTATGTCTTATTTTTCTCTGTACAAAGCTTTGTTATTTCGCTGCGGGTGCTTCTTATTTGGCCAGATTTTTACATAATTTTTTTTTGTTTTTGGATAAACACGTCTACAAAGCATGTTTCCCTTTTCACGTTGAATGTTATGTCATAAATGTGCAGAAAAAAAGTCGGACTTTCCTCCGTTTCAAAAAACGACCTATAACGTTGATAGAAAATTCAGCGTCAGGCACGTGACATGGAACTAATCCTACTTATTAGAAGAAAGATAAACACACAAATAGATAGATAGATAGATAGATAGATAGATAGATAGATAGATAGATAGATAGATAGATAGATAGACTCTATTATGTAGTCTCTTTTGATCTATCTATCTATCTATCTATCTATCTATCTATGTAGATAAAGAAAGATAGATAGATAGATAGATAGATAGATAGATAGATAGATAGACTCTCTTATGTAGTCTCTTTTGATCTATCTATCTATCTATCTATCTATCTATGGAGATAAAGAAAGAAAGAAAGAAAGATAGATAGATAGATAGATAGATAGATAGATAGACTCTATTATGTAGTCTCTTTTGATCTATCTATCTATCTATCTATGTATCTATGGAGATAAAGAAAGATAGATAGATAGATAGATAGATAGATAGACTCTCTTATGTAGTCTCTTTTGATCTATCTATCTATCTATGGAGATAAAGAAAGAAAGAAAGAAAGAAAGATAGATAGATAGATAGATAGATAGATAGATAGATAGATCAAAAGAGACTACATAAGAGAGTCAATCTATCTATCTCTCTATCTATCTTTCTTTCTTTCTTTCTTTCTTTATCTCCATAGATAGATAGATAGATAGATAGATCAAAAGAGACTACATAAGAGAGTCTATCTATCTATCTATCTATCTATCTATCTATAGAACAAAACAGACTGAGAATTTCTTAATCATTTCACCCCAAACAAGGCAGTACTGCCACTGGTGCACAGGGGGCTATGTAAAATAAGAGTACAGGTTTACATAGGAGAGGAGCAAAAAGAAAGAGGAACCGGATACAGAGCGTGTCGGAGAACAGGCAAGAGAAGATCCAGAATAATAGTTTGAAGAGAGCTGCGTGAGAATAGAGTGAAAAAGAGAGAACAACATGATTCAGCCGGTGTGGTTTTTTTTAATCGTATCACTCCGAGCAAGGCGGTAACGCCACTGATGTGCAGGGGTCTACGTAATAGTGAAAAGATTGGAAAAGAG
The DNA here is from genome assembly GCA_037127315.1 of Ascarosepion bandense. Taxonomy (NCBI): domain Eukaryota; kingdom Metazoa; phylum Mollusca; class Cephalopoda; order Sepiida; family Sepiidae; genus Ascarosepion; species Ascarosepion bandense. The sequence continues at coordinate 4,640,432 of JBBBDQ010001423.1, forward strand.
AAAGCCGGAAACCACATCCTAAACAGGGAACAAGGGATGAGCCGTGTTGAGGAAAGAATAAGAGAAGTATAAGAGTCAAGGCGTTAAGGGATGGCAATTGACGTTGTATTTAAACTCTTAGAGATTGTAGCTAAGTGGGACGCAAGGGAGTTCCACAGGCGGAAAGTGCAAGGAGAGAAGCTGGTAGAGTAGAATTTGCGGCTGCATTTGGTAATTTTAGGCGTAAAAGGGTGGGAACTTGTTGCCGGTCTGGTTGCTCGAGTAAATTCTTGTAGATGGGGGACCAGGGGGGGGGGCTAAGCTCGTAGGAGCAGAAGTCATGGAAATATTTATAGAAAGGACAGAGATAAGCCAGATCCCGTCGGTGAGAAAGTGGCTAAAGCCGAGCTGCCAGGTCGGGACCTATCACATTGCAGATTCTCTTCTGAAGCCTGCCGAGGATCCCAAGATGAATAGCAGAGGCGCCTGACCAGATTTAAAAACAGTATTGAATGCATGGGCGGAGGTTTGATTTGTATAAGTGGAAGATGGACTCAGGCGAAAGAAAATTTCTGGTTCGACACAGTGACCCAAACTTCCTAGCATTGGATTCAGTTATTTATTTAGAGTAGTTCTATCTATCTATCTATCTATCTATCTATCTATCTATCTATCTATCTATCTATCTCAGTCTGTTCATATCTATCTATCTATCTATCTATCTATCTATCTATCTATCTATCTATTTCTGATTCTCTGTCAACCACTGTTGAAATATATATATATATATATATATATATATATATATATATATATATATATGTATAGGAAAGAATATTAAAACGTTTTGAGTTTGAAAATGTTTTTTGACAGTATTTGTTTATTTCTACTATTTTTAATAGTAGAAATAAACAAATACTGTCAAAAAAACACATTTTTTTAAATAGTAGAAATAAATAAATACTGTCAAAAAACACATTTTCAAACTCAAAACGTTTTAATATTCTTTCCTATACATATTAAGACAGTTTACGTGGATCATCACTATGCTCTCTCTCTCTCTTTCTATATATATATATATATATATATATAGTCATCTGCAGATAGATCTGTTTCGCTGTATCACAGCACATCAGTACGGATTGACTCTGACCGATTGCTTTTAACCCAGGTTTGAACCTGACCGAATTGGTGCCGTCGGCCATTCTCCTCTAGATCGGCAATGGGAGAAAGAGAAGGACGTCTTAGTGTGTACATTATCATTAATAATGCCCAATAGTCGGAGAGGTTCTGGAATTTTATGTTGAATGAACGATGGGAAGTCATAGATAGCTACTGATTTTCAAAGTTCACCATTCTTCCAGAGTGCCTCAATCATATATATATATATATATATATATATATATATATATGTATGTCTATCCATCATCTATCTATCTGTCTGTCTATATCTATCTATCTATCTATCTATCTATCTATCTATCTATCTATCTATCTATCTATCATAAGTCTGTCTATATCTATCTATCTATCTATCTATCTATCTATAAAGATAGATAGATAGATAGATAGATAGATAGATAGATAGATAGATACGAACATGCTAAGAAAGAAAGAAAGAAAGTAAAAAAACTGCTTCTTAAATCATTTTTTATTCTCTTGGCACCGTGTGATAAGAAATACATGAATCAGCATGAAGAATATTCATGGCGACAGTCCGACACGCAAAATATAACCAGTCTGTATAGATCACGGTGTGCGTCACGAGAAGGATTCGGCTGTAGACGTCGTCTTTTTGTAATAGGAATGTCAACTAGAATGATATTTCGTCATTTCAATATGTCCCCGCAGAGAAATATTATTGGTCAATGGAAAAGCTGAAAGAAACAAAAATAAAAAGACTTCTATTTGAATGTGTCAATTATTGAACACTTCATTAATATAAACAGATAAATATGGAAAAGAAAACTCGAACATTGAAAAAATCGATAAGATCGCTAACCCAGACATAGTCAGGCATAAAGTCACAAGTGTAGAGCTCTCGATATGGATCGAATTCACATTCGTAATGGGGAGTAATGCGAGATTACTAAGAATCTGAATATTCAGGTCTAAGCTTGGCTTTCTCTGGCTTAACAGTGAGATTATAGTGAAGATTAGATCCAAAATAAATCTTAGTGATGGTAGTTCTATTTGTATGACATAATCTTCATTTCACAACGTGAGAAGATATATAGATTAGTGTGAAAAGAGTGGGATATCTGCAAGACAGAAAGAAAATGAACATAGATAGATAGATAGATAGATAGATAGATAGATAGATAGATAGATAGATAGATAACAAAAAGGAAACGTTTATCAATCTAACATGTTTCACTTTTATTAAAACTTCATCAGAGAATGAGATATGGAGAAATGAAGAAAGAAATATATAAGATAACGAACAAAAAGGAAACGTTTATCAATCTAACATATTTCACTTTTATTAAAACTTCATCAGACAATGAGATATGGAGAAAAAGAAGAAAGAAATATACGATAAGATAAAGAACAAATAGGAAACGTTTATCAATCGAAGATGTTTCACTTTTATTAAAGCTTCATCAGAGAATGAAATATGGAGAAAAAGAAGAAAGAAATATACGATAAGATAAAGAACAAATAGGAAACGTTTAATCAATTTCGAACATGTTTCACTTTTATTAAAGCTTCATCAGAGAATGAAATATGGAGAAAAAGAAGAAGAAATATACGATAAAATAAAGAACAAATAGGAAACGGTTATCAATCGAACATGTTTCACTTTTATTAAAGCTTCATCAGAGAATGAAATATGGAGAAAAAGAAGAAGAAATATACGATAAAATAAAGAACAAATAGGAAACGGTTATCAATCGAACATGTTTCACTTTTATTAAAGCTTCATCAGAGAATGAAATATGGAGAAAAAGAAGAAGAAATATACGATAAAATAAAGAACAAATAGGAAACGGTTATCAATCGAACATGTTTCACTTTTATTAAAGCTTCATCAGAGAATGAAATATGGAGAAAAAGAAGAAGAAATATACGATAAAATAAAGAACAAATAGGAAACGGTTATCAATCGAACATGTTTCACTTTTATTAAAGCTTCATCAGAGAATGAAATATGGAGAAAAAGAAGAAGAAATATACGATAAAATAAAGAACAAATAGGAAACGTTTATCAATCTAACATGTTTCACTTTTATTAAAGCTTCATCAGAGAATGAAATATGGAGAAAAAGAAGAAAGAAATATACGATAAGATAAAGAACAAATAGGAAACGTTTATCAATCTAACATGTTTCACTTTTATTAAAGCTTCATCAGAGAATGAAATATGGAGAAAAAGAAGAAGAAATATACGATAAAATAAAGAACAAATAGGAAACGGTTATCAATCTAACATGTTTCACTTTTATTAAAGCTTCATCAGAGAATGAGATATAGAGAAAAAGAAAAAAGGAATATACGATAAGATAAAGAACAAATAGGAAACGTTTATCAATCTAACATGTTTCACTTTTATTAAAGCTTCATCAGAGAATGAAATATGGAGAAAAAGAAGAAAGAAATATACGATAAGATAAAGAACAAGTAGGAAACGTTTATCAATCTAACATGTTTCACTTTTATTAAAGCTTCATCAGAGAATGAAATATGGAGAAAAAGAAGAAAGAAATATACGATAAGATAAAGAACAAGTAGGAAACGTTTATCAATCTAACATGTTTCGCTTTTATTAAAGCTTCATCAGAGAATGAGATATGGAGAAAAAGAAGAAAGAAATATATGATAAGATAAAGAACAAATAGGAAACGTTTATCAATCTAACATGTTTCCCTTTTATTAAATGTTCATCAGAGAATGAGATATAGAGAAAAAGTAGAAAATAATGTTAGTATTTTTACATTTATGTTGTTTAGATTTCATTGGTTAATCATGGTTTCAGTGCATTCGATTTGTTCAACAAACGTTAGTATAAATTATGGCGTCCCAAATTCAAGTAGAGACGACACGTTTTATCGATGGATCTCAACGGATCTCAAGTCTAACTGGAAATACGCAAATATTGCTTCATATATTTAAGTGTATAATAATTGTAGTTTATCTCCATGTGATTTAGATTATAATATATATTCGTAAGGTAGATAGAGAGAGAGAGAGAGAGAGAGAGAGATAGATAGATAGAGAGAGAGAGAGAGAGAGAGAGAAAGAATGTGTGTGTCTTTGTGAAGTAGACATTGTTTTTGTTGTTTTTTTGCGTGTTGATTTGTCAACGCTTTTACGTATATACCGTTATATATATATATATATATATATATATATATATATATATATATATATATATTTAAACGCGTTTTAGGCCGAAGAATTCGTCGACACCTTAAGCTTTATGAAAAGTAACCAGTACAGGCGCAGTTCAAAATCGAAACACGTGGCTGTTTGAAAACGACATTCACCGCCGTTCCAAAATCCTTGATACTTTACACTTTTAGTTTTGTGTAACGGCATATCAACACCTCTGTGGGTTATTTAATGCCACAAAGTTATGTTTTTAAGGTAATTTTTTAATGTTCAGTTACAATGAGAAGGTGGATTTAGTCAGATTTTGACAAAAGAAATTAATTTTTTTTTCTATTTTCGAAAACGGAAGATATCTTCTAGTTTTATATTCAAAAATACTTTGCCGGTAATTTTTTTTCCTTCAAAAGTATACTCTGGTAATAATTGTATCTTTCCTTCAAAACTGAGTTATGCCAATAATTTTTTTCCTTGTTAATATTTTTCCTTCAGATACGTATATTTTTTTTTTGTAAAAGTCTATTTTGATGTATCTTCTTCTTCTATGTGCCCTATCCTTTCATATAACCGAATCTGTTCGGTTATATGACTCATAGTTAGATGGGGAAGAGATGTAATATAATATTAAATAGTAATAAGTGAGGGATCAATTTACTATTTCTTAACAATATTAAACTGATCCCCGTCTTTATGCCCAGTATAAGCCTTAACCATGTTTTCAACTATAATATTGAATCAGTAAGTTAAGTTCCATGCATGATACAGATTTTGGGCGATCATGTCTCGAAAGAGACATGACTGACTGGGCAGAAGATTATCCCACAATAGGTTGCCATTGCTTTCTGCAGTAGACTGGTTGTCATCCAAGGCTATAGAACCCAATCTATCCTGTTATTTAACCCATAACTGGAGTAAAGAGACGGATTAATACCTTTCGCAAGGGTATTAGCGCGTAAGTGAATGCAAGGAATTCAACTGGAATTCGAACTCGTCTCCCCGTTTTCTCACCGCACCACAGCGCACATCCTGCACCATAACGCACATCCGGGAATATATAGTCAGTCAGTCAGTTAAGTGCCATACGTGATACACGCTTGTGCGATCATGTCTCGAAAGAGACATGACTGACTAGGCAGAAGATTATCCCGCAGTAGGTTGCCATTGCTTTCTGCGGTAGACTGGTTGCCAGCTAAGGCTATAGAACCCAATCTGTCCTGTTATTTAACCCATAACTGGAAGGATTAATACCTTTCCCAAGGTTATTTACGCGTCAGTGAATGCAATGAATTCAACTGGAATTCGAACTCGGCTCCCCGATTTCTCGTTCCGAGCCGATATCCACTGGACAACAACGCACGAATATATAGTACCCAGCGCAAATGACGCCATTTTAATTACAATTTTCAGTACCTGATTTTCTTGTCTAAATAATGTTTTTTCAGTTCCTATTAATGTTAACTCAAAGTACAAATTGTGAACTGCCTGCATGTAAATTATTTCAAATAAGATTTATATTTAATATTTTTTTGATATTTTCAAATCGGGTATGTTGTACCCATGGTTAGTAGTGATGTAACCTTAATTGATGGTTAGTGTTCCAGGTTTAAGCATGCTTCTAGATTGGAATAAGTGCCCCACTCATTTACCATCGAAATAATGAAAGGCAACCACTTCTACTTTAATGGTTTCTTTTCTCGCACTTCCCGTTTGCGAAACTCCGTTCGGTTTACTCGCTCAGATAACTTCTTTTTCTATGTGCCCTGTCCGTTCAGGACGTAGGAGATCATAGCTTTCCACGTTTCCCTATCCATGGTGGTTCTGAGCATGCCGTTACACCATACAAACCTCGCTCCGTCATCCACCTGATTAGATCCTTCAAATATGTTATCCCTTGCTTTCCCCTGTCTCTTCTCCCCTCTATCTGTCCTGTTAGTATCATGTTCTCCAAACCATCTTTCCTCATTGCATGTCCCAGCTGTCTCTTCCTGACGCTCAGTATTAATTTCCTTTTTGTTTCCATCATTTCCAAGACCTCATCATTGCTCACATGCTCGATCCATGATATTCGCAGCATCCTTCTGTAGAACCACATTTCAGTTGCTTCAAGTTTTTCCTTCATCTCTGATGATATTGTTCAGCATTCACTGCCATATTGAAGAACTGACATCACATAGCAATCCAGTACTCTTTTCTTTGTTTCTAGCGAAATTGTCCTGTTTCTTAATACTCTTCTCAGCTCATGGAATGCATCCTTGTGCTTTTGTATCTCAGGAATATAAATGTATAGAAACTGATGTGACCACAAAGTGAGGGGTCAGTTTATATATTGATTGTAGTATGGAATTGATCCCCCGCTTTATATCCATTATACTTCTGTAGAACCACATTTTAGCTGCTTCAAGTTTTTCCTTCATCTTTGATGATATTGTCCAATATTTACTGCCATATTGAAGAACTGACATCACATAGCAATCCAGTTCTCTCTTCTTTGTTTCTAGCGAAATTGTCCTGTTTCTTAATACTTTACACAACTTCTGGAATGCTTCCTTCGCCATTCCAATTCGCCTTCGGATCTCTGCGTCGCACTTTCCGTCTTCTGTTATAACGCTTCCCAGGTATTTAAATTTTTGTACCTGCTTGAATTTAGTATCCCCGACCTGTATTTGGCATATTGGATTGCCCTTTTTTCTGATGACCATGCATTCAGTTTTCTACAATCTCCAAAAGTTTAATTACAACTTCAATTACTATTTTCAATTTCCTTGATTGTCACCGTTCTCTTATAATTTCTTCGATATCCCCTCCACTTCGTTTTTTTTTTCGTTTTTTTTGTGGGAGTGGGGAGGAGTTCTGTTATTTCATCTGCTTGCGAAACCAGAAGCGCTTCTGTCTTGCTTGGGGGTGAAATGATTATATCAAATAAAATATAATAACTATACTCTCTCTCTCTTTCTCTTTCTCTCCCTCTCTCTCAATAAATTGCAATTTCTCTCTTTCATTCTCTCTCTTTTTTCTTTGTGGTATTATTCCATATCATTTTCTTTTATTTTTAAGCGGATATTTTTTAATTATATCTCCTTTCATTAGAAATTTTCTTTTATATTTTTAACAGGCTATCATTTCTCACCGTCGCCATTAGGATGGCGATTACCCCAAACTCACACTCTCGTCATTTCCCGCGAGACGAGCACAAAAACAGGCCAACCGGCAAGCTACCAGTGTTCTTGTCTGCAGCAATGTCTACATGAATGCGTTTTGTCTTTTCGAATGGTGATCTTGGGTCGTTAACGAAAATCCCACGTGAATCTACCATCATCTCGACCATGCAAGAAACTGCCGCTTCCAAGCCGTGTCCTATCACGTCATTCTAATTCCGGTTTCAGAAAATCAATGGCGTTCGACTACATATCAGAACAGCCGTATACACAAGAAGAGACCAACTGTCAGCATAATTGTTTTTCAACCAGTAAGAACTCGCATCTTTTCCTGTTCCAGAGAATTAAAATTCTTCGAGAATTTGTTACGAAGTGTGTCGATAGTATAAAATAACGAATATTCTACCAACGGGAAATTTTGTAAATTTTATAATTAAAAAAAACTTGCTCAAAAATACGGACAGTTTCCATTAACCAACAATGTATAATATTCCCCACCACTGGAGCGAGATGTGACACAAGGTCTTTTTTAAGGTGGGGACCCGACCGCGTACGGACAGGCACAAGGACAAAAATTCCCCAGTCCTCTCCACCGTTGGTTGAACAGACCTCGGTGATGAACACCTCTGTTGCAATGGGGTGGTGCAGCCGAGGGACACTGTTCCCCGGGACCGGGCATCTATCAGTGTAATCAGATGTAACCCTGCCCTCACGGACGGAGCTACATCTGAGCCGCACTCTGTGTTCGAGGACAGAGACGCAACTGAGAGATGATTTGGGTCCCTAACCGACACAAAAATGTGGCAGGTAATTATTATACTTAATATAATAATGTAACCAACCATGTATTATCACCCATGCATTAGAGAATCTTTATTAATCAAAAAGGTTTGGCAAGCTTAGATTTTCGTTCCAGCTAAAAAAACAGAGTTTGAAAAGTTTTTTTAATTTTTTTCTGTTAACACTGTGACCATATTAACTTCACTCCTCGGCAACGTTTATTGCTTCAAAAAGCGATTATGAGAATTAAAAAATAAAAACCTCAACATACGATGAAAGTAAATATATATATATATATTGTCTTTGTTCTTGACAATATATTTCATTTTTAATCATATCACCCCGGGCAAGGCGGCAAGGCCACTGGTGTGCAGGAGGCTACGTAAGAGTGAAAAGATTGGAAAAGAGAAAGCCGGAAACCACATCCTAATCAGGGAAGAAGGGGTGAGCCTCTATACCTGTTCAATAGACGTGGGTGGAGTGTGAACCGGGCGATAGTTTAGTCTAGGTACCCCAATTGAAAAAAAAGAAAAAGAAAAGAGTGAAAACATTGGCGGTAAGGCCACTGGTGTGCAGGGGGCTACGTAAGAGTGAAAAGATTGGAAAAGAGAAAGCTGGAAACCACATCCTAAACAGGGAACAAGGGATGAGCCTCTAGACCTGTTCAATCGACGTGGGTGGAGTGTGAACCGGGCGATAGTTCAGTCTATCTACTCCAATTGAAAAAAAATAAGGAAAAGTGAAGATTAGAAAAGAGAAAGCCGGAAACCACATCCTAAACAGGGAACAAGGGATGAGCCTCTACACCTGTTCAATAAAAAATAATAATAGAGACTATTTATCTATTAGGATGTGCTTTGTAGTGCAGTGGATATAGACTCGGAACGATAAATCAGAGAGCCGAGTTCGAATTCCAGTGGAATTCTTTGCATTCACTTTCGCACAAATAACCTTGGGAAAGGTATTTATACGACTCTTCCCTTCAGTTATGAGTTAAGATATACGCGATCATGTGTTTCGATCCATGACTGACTAGGCAGAAGATTTTGCTGTAGTTGGTGACCATTTCATTTGGGGTAGACTGGTTGCTAACCAAGGTTATAGAACCCAATCTGTTCTGCTACTGAACTCATAGCTAGAGGAAGAAGGGACGGATAAATCAGTCAGTTAAGTGCCATACGTGATACCCGCTTGAGTTATCATGTCTCGAAAGAGACATAACTGACTTTGCAGAAGATTATTCCGCAGTAGGTTGCCATTGCTTTTTACAGTAGACTGGTTGCCAGCCAGGTTATAGAACCCAATCTGTCTTATTATTTAATCCATAACTAGAGGGAAGAGACGGATAAATACCTTTCCCAAGGGTATTTGTGCGTAAGTGAATGCGAGGAATTCAACTGGAATTCGAACTCGGCACCCTTTTTTTGTCGTTCCGAGTCGATATCCACTGCACCACAACGCACATCCCTGGATGGATAAATACAGTTCCCCAAAATTTGCGCGTAAGTGAATGTAACGAATTCAACTTGAATTCGAACTCGACTCTTCGATTTTTAATTCCGATATCTATGACACCACAACGCACATCATTTAAAGAAAATACAAAAGCCATATTTATAAGAGAAAAATAAAGACGCTGCGATTATTTTCAAAGCAAATCCCCGGTTAAGATAAACGCAGAAAAAGATATTTGAAAAGAGGAGTCGCGAAAAACATATTCCATTCTGTAGAAACAGTTATAAAGGTAAACTAAATGTGCATAGGCTGACAATGAATCAATTATGACAAACCTGTAAAAGCTTGCACATATTAATGTCAACTCTTATCAACAATATTTGCATTTTTTTCATTAAGGTAAACCAATCAATAACTTTAAGGTAAACCAATAAATAACTTGCAAATATTAATGTCAACTCTTCTCAACAATATTTGCATTTTTTTCATTAAGGTAAACCAATCAATAACTTTAAGGTAAACCAATAAATAACTTGCAAATATTAATGTCAACTCTTCGCAACAATATTTGCATTTTTTTCATTAAGGTAAACCAATCAATAACTTTAAGGTAAACCAATAAATAACTTGCACATATTAATGTCAACTCTTCTCAACAATATTTGCATTTTTTTCATTAAGGTAAACCAATCAATAACTTTAAGGTAAACCAATAAATATATTGCAAATATTAATGTCAACTCTTCTCAACAATATTTGCATTTTTTTCATTAAGGTAAACCAATCAATAACTTTAAGGTAAACCAATAAATAACTTGCAAATATTAATGTCAACTCTTCTCAACAATATTTGCATTTTTTTCATTAAGGTAAACCAATCAATAACTTTAAGGTAAACCAATAAATACCTTGCACATATTAATGTCAACTCTTCTCAACAATATTTGCATTTTTTTCATTAAGGTAAACCAATCAATAACTTTAAGGTAAACCAATAAATACCTTGCAAATATTAATGTCAACTCTTCGCAACAATATTTGCATTTTTTTCATTAAGGTAAACCAATCAATAACTTTAAGGTAAACCAATAAATAACTTGCACATATTAATGTCAATTCTTCGCAACAATATTTTCATTTTTTCCATTAAGTTAAACCAATCAATAACTTTAAGGTAAACCAATAAATAACTTGCACATATTAATGTCAACTCTTCGCAACAATATTTGCATTTTTTCTATTAAGGTAAACCAATCAATAACTTTAAGGTAAACCAATTAATAACTTGCACATATTAATGTCAACTCTTCGCAACAATATTTGCATTTTTTCCATTAAGGTAAACCAATCAATAACTTTAAGGTAAACCAATAAATAACTTGCACATATTAATGTCAACTCTTCGCAACAATATTTGCATTTTTTCCATTAAGGTAAACCAATCAATAACTTTAAGGTAAACCAATAAATAACTTGCACATATTAATGTCAACTCTTCGCAAAAATATTTGCATTTTTTCCATTAAGGTTAACCAATCAATAACTTTAAGGTAAACCAATAAATAACTTGCACATATTAATGTCAACACTTCGCAACAATATTTGCATTTTTTCCATTAAGGTAAACCAATTAATAACTTTAAGGTAAACCAATAAATAACTTGCACATATTAATGTCAACTCTTCTCAACAATATTTGCATTTTTTCCATTAAGGTAAACCAATCAATAACTTTAAGGTAAACCAATAAATAACTTGCACATATTAATGTCAACTCTTCTCAACAATATTTGCATTTATTCCATTACGTAACCAATCAATAACTTTAAGGTAAACCAATAAATAATCCTGTACATATTAATGTCAACTCTTTCTCAACAATATTTGCATTTTTCAATTAAGGTAAACCAATCAATAACTTTAAGGTAAACCAATAACAACTTGCATATTAATGTCAACCTTCGCAACCATATTTGCATTTTTTCTCTATTATGCATACCAATCAATAACTTATAAACCAATAAATAGCTTGTACATATTAATGTCAACTTTTCAACAATATTTGTATTTTTCTCATTAAGGTAATCCAATCAATACCTTTTAAGGTAAACCAATAAATATATTGCAAATATTAGCGTCAACTCTTCAACAATATTTGTCTTTTTTTCATTAAGGTAAACCAATCAATAACTTTAAGGTAAACCAATAAATAACTTGCAAATATTAATGTCAACTCTTCCTCAATAACATTTGCATTTTTTTCTATTACAAATCCAATCAATAACTTTAGTAAACCAATAAATAATCCTTGCAATATTAATGTCAACTCTTCTCAACAATATTTGCATTTTTTTCATTACAAACCAATCAAATAACTGGTTGCAAAAAAACCAACAACACTAAAAATATTATCATAATCCTTCGCAACAATATTTGCATTTTTTTTCATTACGTAAACCAATCAATAACTTTAAGGTAAAACCAATAAATAACTTGAAGCATAATATCAGCCAACTCTTCAACAATATTTGCATTTTTTTCATTAAGGTAAACCACTAATAACTTTAAGGTAAACCAATAAATAACTTGCAAATACACTTAACTCTTCTCAACAATATTTGCATTTTTCCATTAAGGTAAACCAATCAATAACTTTAAGGTAAACCACAACAACTTGTACATATTAATGTCAACTCTTCGCAATAATATTTGCATTTTTTCATTAAGGTATACCAATCAATAACTTTAAGGTAAACCAATAAATAGTTTGCAATAGCATTAATGTCAACTCTTCTCAACAATATTTGCATTTTTTCCCATTAAGGTAAACCAATCAATAACTTTAAGGTAAACCAATAAATACCTTGCACATATTAATGTCAACTATCTGCAACAATATTTGCATTTTTTCTATTAAGGTAAACCAATCAATAACTTCATGTAAACCAATAAAAACTTGCACATATTAATGTCAACTCTTCGCAAAAATATTTGCATTTTTCCATTAAGGTAAACCAATCAATAACTTAAGGTAAAACCAATAAATACCTTGCACATATTAATGTCAACTTCTTCGCAAATACGGCTTGCATTTTTTCCATTATTAAAACCAATCAATAACTTTTTTGCTGTAACCACGAATAACTTGCAGTGTTGCTATTAAATAAGTCAACTCTTTCGCAACAATATTTGCATTTTTTCCATTAAGGTAAATCCAATCAATAATCCTTTAAGGTAAACCAACAATAACTTGCACATATTAATGTTAACCTTCGCAACAATATTTGTATTTTTTCCATTAAGGTAAACCAACCACAATTTAAGGTAGATCAATAAATAACTTACAATATTAATATCAACTCGGGCAATAATGTTTACATTTTTTCCATTAAGGTAACCAATCAATAATTTACAAACCAATAAATAACTTGCACATATTAATGTCAACTCTTTCAACAATATTTACTTTTTCCATTAAGGTAAACCAATCAATAACTTTAAGGTAAACCAATAATAACTTGCACATATTAATGTCAACTCTTTCAAAATATTTACTTTTTCCATTAAGGTAAACCAATCAATAACTTTAAGGTAAACCAATAAATAACTTGCACATATTAATCAACTTTTCAAAATAATATTTGTGAATACTTTTTCCACAAGGTAAACCAATCAATAAACTTTAAGGTAAACCAATAAATAACTTGCACATATTAATGTCAACTCTTTCTCAACAATATTTGCATTTTTTCCATTAAAGGTAAACCAATCAATAATTTTAAGGTAAACCAAATAAATAACTTGCAATATTAATGTCAACTCTTCAACAATATTTGCATTTTTTCAATTAAGGTAAACCAATCAATAAATTTTAAGGTAAACCAATAAATAACTTGCATATACAATGTCAACTCTTCGTAACCATTTGCATTTTTTTCATTAAGGTATACCAATCAATAACTTTAAGGTAAACCAACAATAGCTTGTGTACATATTAATGTCAACTTTCTCAATAATATTTGCATTTTTTTCCATTAAGGTAAACCAATCAATAATCTTAAGGTAAACCAATAAATATATTGTAAATATTAATGTCAACCTCTCATCAATATTTGCCTTTTTTCATTAAGGTAAACCACCAATAACTTTAAGGTAAAACCAATAACAACTTGCAAATATTAATGTCAATCTCCTTCTCAACAATATTTGCTTTTTCATTAAGGTAAACCAATCAATAACTTTAAGGTAACCAATAAATACCTTGCAAACATTAATGTCAACTCTTCGCAACAATATTTGCATTTTTTTCATTAAGGTGAACCAATCAATAACTTTAAGGTAAACCAATAAATAACTTGCACATATTAATGTCAACTTTTCGCAACAATATTTGCATTTTTTCCATTAAGGTAAACCAATCAATAACTTTAAGGTAAACCAATAAATAACTTGCAAATATTAATTTCAACTCTTCTCAACAATATTTGCATTTTTCCATTAAGGTAAACCAATCAATAACTTTAAGGTAAACCAATAAATAACTTGCACATATTAATGTCAACTCTTCGCAACCATATTTGCATTTTTTTCATTAAGGTATACCAATCAATAACTTTAAGGTAAACCAATAAATAGCTTGCACATATTAATGTCAACTCTTCTCAACAATATTTGCATTTTTTCCCATTAAGGTAAACCAATCAATAACTTTAAGGTAAACCAATAAATAACTTGCAAATATTAATGTCAACTCTTCTCAACAATATTTGCATTTTTTTCATTAAGGTAAACCAATCAATAACTTTAAGGTAAACCAATAAATAACTTGCACATATTAATGTCAACTCTTCTCAACAATATTTGCATTTTTTTCATTAAGGTAAACCAATCAATAACTTTAAGGTAAACCAATAAATACCTTGCAAATATTAATGTCAACTCTTCGCAACAATATTTGCATTTTTTTCATTAAGGTAAACCAATCAATAACTTTAAGGTAAACCAATAAATAACATGCACATATTAATGTCAACTCTTCGCAACAATATTTGCATTTTTTCCATTAAGGTAAACCAATCAATAACTTTAAGGTAAACCAATAAATAACTTGCAAATATTAATTTCAACTCTTCTCAACAATATATGCATTTTTCCGACCAAGGTAAACCAATCAATAACTTTAAAGGTAAAACCAATAAATAACTTGCACATATTAATGTCAACTCTTCATAATATTTGCATTTTCATTAAGGTATACCAATCGAACGCTTTAAGGTAAACCAATAAATAGCTTGCACATATTAATGTCAGCTCTTCTCAACAATATTTGCATTTTTTCCATTAGGTAAACCAATCAACAGCACTTTAAAGGTAAACCAATAAATACCTTGCACATATTAATGTCAACTATTCGCAACAATATTGCATTTTTCTATTAAGGTAAACCAATCAATAACTTTAAGGTATTCAATAAAAAACTTGCACATATTAATGTCAACTCTTCGCAAAAATATTTGCATTTTTTCCATTAAGGTAAACCAATCAATAACTAAAGGTAAACCAATAAATAACTTGCATATTAATGTGTCAACTCTTCGCAACAATATTTTCCATTAAAGATAACCAATCAATAACTTTAAGGTAAACCAATAAATAACTTGCACATATTAATGTCAACTCTTCGCAACATTATTTGCATTTTTTCCATTAAGGTAAACCAATCAATAACTTTAAGGTAAACCAATAAATAACTTGCACATGTTAATGTCAACTCTTCGCAACAATATTTTTTCTTCTAAAGTAAACCAATCAATAACTTTAAGGTGAATCCAATAAATAACTTGCCCGCTAATATCAACTCTTCGCAACAATGTTTACATTTTTATTAAAAGGTAAACCGACCAATAACTTTAAGGTAAACCAATAAATAACTTGCACATATTGGTATCAACTCTTCGCAACAATATTTACATTTTTCCATTAAGGTAAACCAATCAATAACTTTAAGGTAAACCAGCCAATAACTTGCACATATTAATGTCAACTCTTCTCAAAAATATTATTTGCATTTTTTCCATTAAGGTAAACCAATCAATAACTTTAAGGTAAACCAATAAATAACTTGCACATATTAATGTCAACTCTTCTCAACAATATTTGCATTTTTTCCATTAAGGTAAACCAATCAATAACTTCATAAGGTAAACCAATAAATAACATACGCAGTAATGTCAACTCCTCCTCAACAATATTTGCATTTTTTCCATTAAAGGTAAACCAATCAATAACTTTAAGAATGACAATAAATAATTTGCACATATTAATGTCAACTCTTCTAAGCAATATTTGCATTTTTTCAATTAAGGTAAACCAATCAGCAACTTTCAGGTAAACCAATAAATAACTTTTTATATGTTGTCAACTCTTGCTGCAACAACTGTTGCATTTTTTTCATTAAAAGGTATACCAATCAATAACTTTAATGTAAACCAATAAATAACACATATTAATGTCAACTCTTCTCAACAATATTTGCATTTTTTTCCATTAGATAAACCAATCAATAACTTTAAGGTAAACCAATAAATAACTTGCACATATTAATCGCTCAACTCTTCTCAACAATATTTGCATTTTTTCCATTAAGGTAAACAATTCAATAACTTTCAGGTAAACAAATAAATAACTTGCCTGTTGTTATCAACTCTTCTCAACAATATTTGCATTTTTTTCACATTAAGGTAAACCAATCAATAACTTTAAAGGTAAAAATAATAAATATATTGCAAATATTAATATCAACTCTTCTCAACAATATTTGCATTTTTTCATTAAAATAAATAATCAATAACTTTAAGGTAAACCAATAAATAACTTGCAAATATTAATGTCAACATCTTCTCAACAATATTTTGCATTTTTCATTAAGGTAAACCAATCAATAACTTTAAGGTAAACCAATAAATAACTTGCACATATTAATATGTCAACCTCTTCTCAACAATATTTGCATTTTTTTCATTAAGGTAAACCAATCAATAACTTTAAGGTAAACCAATAAATACCTTGCAAATATTAATGTCAGCTCTTCGCAACAATATTTGCATTTTTTTCTGATAAGGTAAACCAATCAATAACTTTAAGGTAAACCAATAAATAACTTGCACATATTAATGTCAATTCTTCGCAACAATATTTTCATTTTTTCCATTAAGTTAAACCAATCAATAACTTTAAGGTAAACCAATAAATAACTTGCACATATTAATGTCAACTCTTCGCAACAATATTTGCATTTTTTCCATTAAGGTAAACCAATCAATAACTTTAAGGTAAACCAATAAATAACCTTGCACATATTAATGTCAACTCCTTCGCAACAATATTTGCATTTTTTCTAATTAAGGTAAACCAATCCAATAACTTTAAGGTAAACCAATTAATAACTTGCACATATTAATGTCAACTCTTCGCAACAATATTTGCATTTTTTCCATTAAGGTAAACCAATCAATAACTTTAAGGTAAACCAATAAATAACTTGCACATATTAATGTCAACTCTTCGCAACAATATTTGCATTTTTTCCATTAAGGTAAACCAATCAATAACTTTAAGGTAAACCAATAAATAACTTGCACATATTAATGTCAACTCTTCGCAAAAATATTTGCATTTTTTCCATTAAGGTTAACCAATCAATAACTTTAAGGTAAACCAATAAATAACTTGCACATATTAATGTCAACACTTCGCAACAATATTTGCATTTTTTCCATTAAGGTAAACCAATCAATAACTTTAAGGTAAACCAATAAATAACTTGCACATATTAATGTCAACTCTTCTCAACAATATTTGCATTTTTTCCATTAAGGTAAACCAATCAATAACTTTAAGGTAAACCAATAAATAACTTGCACATATTAATGTCAACTCTTCTCAACAATATTTGCATTTTTTCAATTAAGGTAAACCAATCAATAACTTTAAGGTAAACCAATAAATAACTTGCACATATTAATGTCAACTCTTCTCAACAATATTTGCATTTTTTTCATTAAGGTAAACCAATCAATAACTTTAAGGTAAACCAATAAATACCTTGCAAATATTAATGTCAACTCTTCGCAACAATATTTGCATTTTTTTCATTAAGGTAAACCAATCAATAACTTTAAGGTAAACCAATAAATAACTTGCACATATTAATGTCAACTCTTCGCAACAATATTTGCATTTTTTCCATTAAGGTAAACCAATCAATAACTTTAAGGTAAACCAATAAATAACTTGCAAATATTAATTTCAACTCTTCTCAACAATATTTGCATTTATCCATTAAGGTAAACCAATCAATAACTTTAAGGTAAACCAATAAATAACTTGCACATATTAATGTCAACTCTTCGCAACAATATTTGCATTTTTTTCATTAAGGTATACCAATCAATAACTTTAAGGTAAACCAATAAATAGCTTGCACATATTAATGTCAACTCTTCTCAACAATATTTGCATTTTTTCCCATTAAGGTAAACCAATCAATAACTTTAAGGTAAACCAATAAATACCTTGCACATATTAATGTCAACTATTCGCAACAATATTTGCATTTTTTCTATTAAGGTAAACCAATCAATAACTTGAAGGTAAACCAATAAAAAACTTGCACATATTAATGTCAACTCTTCGCAAAAATATTTGCATTTTTTCCATTAAGGTAAACCAATCAATAACTTAAGGTAAACCAATAAATAACTTGCACATATTAATGTCATCTCTTCGCAACAATATTTGCATTTTTTCCATTAAGGTAAACCAATCAATAACTTTAAGGTAAACCAATAAATACCTTGCACATATTAATGTCAACTCTTCGCAACAATATTTGCATTTTTTCCATTAAGGTAAACCAATCAATAACTTTAAGGTAAACCAATAAATAACTTGCACATATTAATGTCAACTCTTCGCAACAATATTTGCATTTTTTCCATTAAGGTAAACCAATCAATAACTTTAAGGTAAACCAATAAATAACTTGCACATATTAATGTCAACTCTTCGCAACAATATTTGCATTTTTTCCATTAAGGTAAACCAATCAATAACTTTAAGGTAGATCAATAAATAACTTGCACATATTAATATCAACTCTTCGCAACAATGTTTACATTTTTTCCATTAAGGTAAACCAATCAATAACTTTAAGGTAAACCAATAAATAACTTGCACATATTAATGTCAACTCTTCGCAACAATATTTGCATTTTTTCCATTAAGGTAAACCAATCAATAACTGTAAGGTAAACCAATAAATAACTTGCACATATTAATGTCAACTCTTCTCAAAAATATTTGCATTTTTTCCATTAAGGTAAACCAATCAATAACTTTAAGGTAAACCAATAAATACCTTGCACATATTAATGTCAACTATTCGCAACAATATTTGCATTTTTTCTATTAAGGTAAACCAATCAATAACTTGAAGGTAAACCAATAAAAAACTTGCACATATTAATGTCAACTCTTCGCAAAAATATTTGCATTTTTTCCATTAAGGTAAACCAATCAATAACTTAAGGTAAACCAATAAATAACTTGCACATATTAATGTCAACTTTTCGCAACAATATTTGCATTTTTTCCATTAAGGTAAACAAATCAATAACTTTAAGGTAAACCAATAAATACCTTGCACATATTAATGTCAACTCTTCGCAACAATATTTGCATTTTTTCCATTAAGGTAAACCAATCAATAACTTTAAGGTAAACCAATAAATAACTTGCACATATTAATGTCAACTCTTCGCAACAATATTTGCATTTTTTCCATTAAGGTAAACCAATCAATAACTTTAAGGTAAACCAATAAATAACTTGCACATATTAATGTCAACTCTTCGCAACAATATTTGCATTTTTTCCATTAAGGTAAACCAATCAATAACTTTAAGGTAGATCAATAAATAACTTGCACATATAAATATCAACTCTTCGCAACAATGTTTACATTTTTTCCATTAAGGTAAACCAATCAATAACTTTAAGGTAAACCAATAAATAACTTGCACATATTAATGTCAACTCTTCGCAACAATATTTGCATTTTTTCCATTAAGGTAAACCAATCAATAACTTTAAGGTAAACCAATAAATAACTTGCACATATTAATGTCAACTCTTCTCAAAAATATTTGAATTTTTTCCATTAAGGTAAACCAATCAATAACTTTAAGGTAAACCAATAAATAACTTGCACATATTAATGTCAACTCTTCTCAACAATATTTGCATTTTTTCCATTAAGGTAAACCAATCAATAACTTTAAGGTAAACCAATAAATAACTTGCACATATTAATGTCAACTCTTCTCAACAATATTTGCATTTTTTCCATTAAGGTAAACCAATCAATAACTTTAAGGTAAACCAATAAATAACTTGCACATATTAATGTCAACTCTTCTCAACAATATTTGCATTTTTTCAATTAAGGTAAACCAATCAATAACTTTAAGGTAAACCAATAAATAACTTGCACATATTAATGTCAACTCTTCTCAACAATATTTGCATTTTTTCCATTAAGGTAAACCAATCAATAACTTTAAGGTAAACCAATAAATACCTTGCACATATTAATGTCAACTATTCGCAACAATATTTGCATTTTTTCTATTAAGGTAAACCAATCAATAACTTGAAGGTAAACCAATAAAAAACTTGCACATATTAATGTCAACTCTTCGCAAAAATATTTGCATTTTTTCCATTAAGGTAAACCAATCAATAACTTAAGGTAAACCAATAAATAACTTGCACATATTAATGTCAACTTTTCGCAACAATATTTGCATTTTTTCCATTAAGGTAAACCAATCAATAACTTTAAAGATAGCTTAATAAATACCTTACGTAATGTCAACTCTTCACAACAATATTTGCATTTTCCATTAAGGTAAACCAATCAATAGCACAAGGTAAACCAATAAATACTTGCATGTTAATGTCGCTCTTGTAACAATATTTGCATTTTTTCCATTAAGGTAAACCAATCAATAACTTTAATTAAACCAATAAATAACTTACACATGTTAATGTCCAACTCTTCACCAACAATATTTGCATTTTTTCCATTAAGGTAAACCAATCAATAACTTTAAGGTAGATCAATAAATAGCACACATGTTAATATCAACTCTTCGCAACAATGTTGCATTTTTTCCATTAAGGTAAACCAATCAATAACTTTAAGGTAAACCAATAAATAACTGCACATATTAATGTCAACTCTTCGCAACAATATTTGCATTTTTTCCATTAAGGTAAACCAATCAATAACTTTAAGGTAAACCAATAAATAACTTACACATATTAATGTCAACTCTTCTCAAAAATATTTTTATTTTTTCCATTAAGGTAAACCAATCAATAACTTTAAAGGTAAACCAATAAATAACTTGCACATATTAATGTCAACTCTTCTCAACAATATTTGCATTTTTTCCATTAAAATGAAGCCAATCAATAACTTTAAGGTAAACAATAAATAACTTGCACATATTAATGTCAACTCTTCTCAACAATATTTGCATTTTTTCCATTAAGGTAAACCAATCAATATTTCAAGGTAAACCAATAAATAACTTGCACACCGTAGTATCAACTCTTCTCAACAATATTTGCATTTTTCAATTAAGGTGACCAATCAATAACTTTAAGGTAAACCAATAAATAACTTGCACATATTAATGTCAACTCTTCGCAACCATATTTGCATTTTTTCATTAAGGTATACCAATCAATAACTTTAATGTAAACTGGCGTAAATAGCTTGCACATATTAATGTCAACTCTTCTCAACAATATTTGCGTTTTTCCCATTAAGGTAAACCAATCAATAACTTTAAGGTAAACCAATAAATATATTGCAAATATTAATGTCAAATCTTCTCAACAATATTTGCCTTTTTTTCATTAAGGTAAATAATCAATAACTTTAAGGTAAACCAATAAATAACTTGCAAATATTAATGTCAACTCTTCTCAACAATATTTGCATTTTTTTCATTAAGGTAAACCAATCAATAATAAGGTAGGCAATAAATAACTTGCACATATTAATGTCAACTCTTCTCAACAATATTTGCATTTTTTTCGTTAAGGTAAACCAATCAATAACTTTAAGGTAAACCAATAAATACCTTTAAATATTAATGTCAACTCTTCGCAACAATATTTGCATTTTTTTCATTAAGGTAAACCAATCAGCCTTTAAAATCAAACCAATAAATAACTTTTATGTGTGTCAACTCTTCGCAACAATATTTGCATTTTTTCCATTAAGGTAAACCAATCAGCGCTTTAAGGTAAACCAATAAATAACTTGCAAATATTAATTTCAATTTTCTCAACATGTTGCATTTTTCCATTAAGGTAAACCAATCAATAACTTTAAGGTAAACCAATAAATAACTTGCATATTAATGTCAAATCTTCGCAAAAATATTTGCATTTTTTTCATTAAGGTATACCAATCAATAACTTTAAGGTAAACCAATAAATAGCTTGCACATATTAATGTCAACTCTTCTCCAACAATATTTGCATTTTTCATTAAGAGGTAAACCAATCAATAACTTTAAGGTAAACCAATAAATACCTTGCAAATATTAATGTCAACATCTTGTAACAATATTTGCATTTTTCATTAAGGTAAACCAATCAATAACTTTAAGGTAAACCAATAAATAACTTGCACATATTAATATCCTTCTTCGCAACAATATTTGCATTTTTTTCCATTAAGGTAAACCAATCAATAACTTTAAAGGTAAACCAATAAATAACTTGCAAATATTAATTTCAACTCTTCTCAACAATATTTGCATTTTTTCAAGTAGGTAAACCAATCAATAACTTTAAGGTAAACCAATAAATAACTTGCACATATTAATGTCAACTCTTCGCAAAAATATTTTATTTTTTCATTAAGGTATACCAATCAATAACTTTAAGGTAAACCAATAAATAGCTTGCACATATTAAGTATCGCTCTTCTCAACAATATTTTGACTTTTTCCCATTAAGGTAAACCAATCAATAACTTAAGGTAAGCCAATAAATACCTTGCACATATTAATGTCAACTATTAGCAATATTTGCATTTTTCTATTAAAATAAACCAATCAATAACTTTAATGTAAACCAATAAAAAACTTGCACATATTAATGTCAACTCTTCGCAAAAATATTTTTCCATTAAGGTAAACCAATCAATAACTTAAAGGTAAACCAATAAATAACTTGCACATATTAATGTCAACTCTTCACCCAACAATATTTGCATTTTTTTTCCATTAAAATAAACCAATCAATAACTTTAAGGTAAACCAATAAATACCTTGCACATATTAATGTAATATTCGCAACAATATTTGCATTTTTTCCATTAAGGTAAACCAATCAATAACTTTAGGTAAACCAATAAATAACTTGCACATATTAATGTCAACTCTTCGCAACAATATTTGCATTTTTCCATTAAGGTAAACCAATCAATAACTTTTGAGTAAACCAATAAATAACTTGCACATATTAATGTCAGCACCATAACAATATTTGCATTTTTTCCATTAAATCATTCAATCAATAACTTTAAGGTAGAATCAATAAATAACTTGCACATATTAATATCAACTCTTCGCAACAATGTTTACATTTTTTCCATTAAGGTAAACCAATCAATAACTTTAAGGTAAACCAATAAATAACGCATATTAATGTCAACTCTTCGCAACAATATTTGCGTTTTCCAGTAAAATGCAACCAATCAATAACTTTAAAGGTAAACCAATAAATAACTTGCACATATTAATGTCAACTCTTCTCAAAAATATTTGCATTTTTTCCATTAAGGTAAACCAATCAATAACTTTAAAATACAAACAATAAATAACACATATTAATGTCAACTCTTATAAACGTATTTGCATTTTTTCCGTTAAGGTAAACCAAGTAATAACTTTAAGGTAAACCAATAAATAACTTGCACATATTAATGTCAACTCTTCTCAACAATATTTGCATTTTTTCCATTAAAATGAAACCAATCAATAACTTAAGGTAAACAATAAATAACTTGCACATATTAATGCTCAACTCTTAACAACAATATTTGCATTTTTTTTTCCATTAAGGTAAAACCAATCAATAACTTTAAGGTAAACCAATAAATACCTTGCACATATTAATGTCAACTCTTCGCAACAATATTTGCATTTTTTCCATTAAAGATGAAGCCAATCAATAACTACGAGAGTAAACCAATAAATAACTTGCACATATTAATGTCAACTCTTCGCAACAATATTTACATTTTTTTCCATTAAGGTAAACCAATCAATAACTTTAAGGTAAACCAATAAATAACTTGCACATATTAATGTCAACTGTTTAACAATATTTGCATTTTTTCCATTAAAGGTAAACCAATCTATAACTTTAAGGTAAACCAATAAATAACTTGCACATATTAATGTCAACTCTTCTCAACAATATTTGCATTTTTTCCATTAAGGTAAACCAATCAATAACTTTAAGGTAAACCAATAAATAACTAGCACATATTAATGTCAACTTTTCTCAGCAATATTTGCATTTTTTCAATTAAGGTAAACCAATCAATAACTTTAAAAGGTAAACCAATAAATAACTTGCGCATATTAATGTCCAACTCTTCGCAACCATATTTGCGTTTTTCGTTAAAGGTGTTATGCCAATCAATAACTTTAAGGTAAAACCAAGCGAAAGTAACGCATCGTCGTAATGTCAACTCTTCTCAACAATATTTGCATTTTTCCCATTAAGGTAAAAAATACAATCAATAACTTTAAGGTAAACCAATAAATATATTGCAAATATTAATGTCAACTCTTCTCTGACAATATTTGCCTTTTTCATTAAGGTAAACCAATCAATAACTTTAAGGTAAACAATAAATAACTTGCAAATATTAATGTCAACTCTTCTCAGCAATATTTGCATTTTTTCATTAAAGGTAAACCAATCAATAACTTTAAGGTAGAGCAATAAATAACTTGCATATTAATGTCAACTCTTCTCAACAATATTTGCATTTTTTTCATTATGGTAAACCAATCAATAACTTTAAGGTAGAGCAATAAATACCTTGCAAATATTAATGTCAACTCTTCGCAACAATATTTGCATTTTCATTAAGGTAAACCAATCAATAACTTTTAAGGTAAACCAATAAATAACTTGCACATGTTAATGTCAACTCTTCGCAACAATATTTGCATTTTTTCCATTAAGGTAAACCAATCAATAACTTTAAGGTAAACCAATAAATAACTTTCAAATATTAATTTCAACTCTTCTCAACAATATTTGCATTTTTTCCATTAAGGTAAACCAATCAATAACTTTAAGGTAAACCAATAAATAACTTGCACATATTAATGTCAACTCTTCGCAACAATATTTGCATTTTTTCATTAAAGTATACCAATCAATAACTTAAGGTAAACCAATAAATAGCTTGCACATATTAATGTCAACTCTTCTCAACAATATTTGCATTTTTTTCCCATTAAGGTAAACCAATCAATAACTTTAATTAAACCAATAAATACCTTGCACATATTAATGTCAACTATTCGCAACAATATTTGCATTTTTTTCTATCAGGTAAACCAATCAATAACTTTAAGGTGAGCAATAAAAAACTTGCACATATTAATGTCAACTCTTCGCAAAAATATTTGCATTTTTTCCATTAAGGTAAACCAATCAATAACTTTAAGGTAAACCAATAAATACCTTGCACATATTAATGTCAACTCTTCGCAACAATATTTGCATTTTTTTCCATTAAGGTAAACCAATCAATAACTTTAAGGTAAACCAATAAATAACTTGCACATATTAATGTCAACTCTTCGCAACAATATTTGCATTTTTTCCATTAAGGTAAACCAATCAATAACTTTAAGGTAAACCAATAAATAACTTGCACATATTAATGTCAACTCTTCGCAACAATATTTGCATTTTTCCATTAAGGTAAACCAATCAATAACTTTAAGGTAGATCAATAAATAACTTGCATTATTAATATCAGCTCTTCGCAACAATGTTTACATTTTTTCCATCGAGTAAAACAATCAATAACTTTAAGGTAAACCAATAAATAACGCACATATTAATGTCAACTCTTTTCAACAATATTTGCATTTTTTCCATTAAGGTATACCAATCAATAACTTTAATGTAAACCAATAAATAACTTGCACATATTAATGTCAACTCTTCTCAACAATATTTTGCGTTTTTTCCCATTAAGGTAAACCAATCCGTAACTTTAAAATGTAAACCAATAAATAACACACATATTAATGTCAATATCTTCTCAACAATATTTGCATTTTTTTCCATTAAGGTAAACCAATCAATAACTTTCAGGTAAACCAATAAATAACTTGCACATATTGATGTCAACTCTTCTCAACAATATTTGCATTTTTCCATTAAGGTAAACCAATAAATAACTTTAACGTAAACCAATAAATAACTTGCACATATTAATCGCTCATCTCAACAATATTTGCATTTTTTTCATTAAGGTAAACCAATCAATAACTTTAAGGTAAACAATAAATACCTTTTAAATATTAATGTCAACTCTTCGCAACAATATTTGCATTTTTTTCATTAAGGTAAGCAATCAATAACTTTAAGGTAAACCAATAAACGCTTGCACATATTAATGTCAACTCTTCGCAACAATATTTTCATTTTTTTCATTAAAGATACCAATCAATAACTAAGGTAAACAATAAATAGCTTTTGCTCAATAAATGCAACTCTTCTGCTTAATGTTGCATTTTTATTAAAATTGACAATCAATAACTTTAAAGGTAAACCAATAAATACCTTGCACATATTAATGTCAACTATTCGCAACAATATTTTTCTATTAAGGTAAACCAATCAATAACTTTAATGTAAACCAATAAAAAACTTGCATATTAATGTCAACTCTTCGCAAAAATATTTGCATTTTTTCCATTAAGGTAAACCAATCAATAACCAAAGTGAACCAATAAATAACGCACATATTAATGTCAACTCTTCGCAACAATATTTGCATTTTCCATTAAAATGAAGCAATCAGCGCTTTAAGGTAAACCAATAAATACCTTGCACATATTAATATCAACTCTTGTAACAATATTTGCATTTTTTTCATTAAGGTAAACCAATCAATAACTTTAAGGTAAACAATAAATAACTTACATATTAATGTCAACTCTTCATAACAATATTTGCATTTTTTCCATTAAGGTAAACCAATCAATAACTTTAAGGTAAACCAATAAATAACTTGCACATGTTAATGTCAACTCTTCATATTAATATTTGCATTTTTTCCATTAAGGTAAACCAATCAATAACTTTAAGGTAGATCAATAAATAACGCACATATTAATATCAACTCTTCACCAACAATGTTTACATTTTTTCCATTAAGGTAAACCAATCAATAACTTTAAGGTAAACCAATAAATAACTTGCACATGTTAATGTCAGCTCCTTTATAACAATGTTGCATTTTTTCCATTAAGGTAAACCAATCAATAACTTTAAGGTAAACCAATAAGTAACACATATTAGTATCGCTCTTCTCAAAAATATTTGCATTTTCCATTAAGGTAAACCAATCAATAACTTTAAAGGTAAACCAATAAATAACTTGCACATATTAATGTCAACTCTTCTCAATAATATTTGCATTTTTTCCATTAAGGTAAACCAATCAATAACTTTAGAGTAAACGCAATAAATAACTTGCATATTTAATACTCCAACTCTTCTCAACAATATTTGCGTTTTTTCCATTAAGGTAAACCAATCAATAACTTAAGGTAAACCAATAAATAACTTGCACATATTAATGTCAACTCTTCGCAACTTAATGTTTGCATTTTTTCCATTAAGGTAAACCAATCAATAACTAAGGTAAACCAATAAATACCTTGCATATTAATGTCAACTCTTCGCAACAATATTTGCATTTTTTCCATTAAGGTAAACCAATCAATAACTCTAAGGTAAACCAATAAATAACTTGCACATATTAATGTCAACTCTTCGCAACAATATTTGCATTTTTTCCATTAAGGTAAACCAATCAATAACTTTAAGGTAAACCAATAAATAACTTGCACATATTAATGTCAACTCTTCGCAACAATATTTGCATTTTTTCCATTAAGGTAAACCAATCTATAACTTTAAGGTAAACCAATAAATAACTTGCACATATTAATGTCAACTCTTCTCAACAATATTTACATTTTTTCCATTAAGGTAAACCAATCAATAACTTTAAGGTAAACCAATAAATAACTAGCACATATTAATGTCAACTTTTCTCAGCAATATTTGCATTTTTTCAATTAAGGTAAACCAATCAATAACTTTAAGGTAAACCAATAAATAACTTGCACATATTAATGTCAACTCTTCGCAACCATATTTGCATTTTTTTCATTAAG
This sequence comes from Ascarosepion bandense, assembly GCA_037127315.1. Classification (NCBI taxonomy): domain Eukaryota; kingdom Metazoa; phylum Mollusca; class Cephalopoda; order Sepiida; family Sepiidae; genus Ascarosepion; species Ascarosepion bandense. The sequence continues at coordinate 4,668,723 of JBBBDQ010001423.1, forward strand.
GTATACCAATCAATAACTTTAAGGTAAACCAATAAATAGCTTGCACATATTAATGTCAACTCTTCTCAACAATATTTGCATTTTTTCCCATTAAGGTAAACCAATCAATAACTTTAAGGTAAACCAAGAAATATATTGCAAATATTAATGTCAACTCTCTTTGGTCAATATTTGCCTTTTTTCATTAAAAATATCCACCAATAACTTTATGAAATTCAACAAATAACTTGCAAATATTAATGTCAACTCTTCAACAATATTTGCATTTTTTTCATTAAGGTAAACCCAATCAATAACTTAAGGTAAACCATACATTAAATAATCAGCATATATTAATGTCAACTCTTTCAACAATATTTACATTTTTTTTCATTAAGGTAAACCAATCAATAAATTTTTTTAAGGTAAACCAATAAATACCTTGCAAATATTAATGTCAACTCTTCGCACAATATTTGCATTTTTTTCATTAAGGTAAACCAATCAATAACTTTAAGGTGGTTCAACAACAACTTGCACATATTAATGTCAACTCTTCGCAACAATATTTGTATTTTTTTCATTAAGGTATACCAATCAATAACTTTAAGGTAAACCAATAAATAGCTTGCACATATTAATGTCAATCTCCTTTCTCAAATAATATTTATTTTTTCCCATTAAGGTAAAACCAATCAATAACTTTAAGGTAAACCAATAAATACCTTGCACATATTAATGTCAACTATTCGCAACAATATTTGTATTTTTTTCATTAAGGTAAACCAATCAATAACTTTAAGGTAAACCAATAATACCTTTAAAATAGACAATTAACAATCCTTTCGCAACAATATTTGGTATTTTTTTCATTAAGGCATAAACCAATCAATAACTTTAAGGTAAGTCCAATAAATAACTTGTGGCATTATCGTCAACTTCTTTCGCAACAATATTTGCATTTTTTCCATTAAGTTAAACCAATCAATAACTTTAAGGTAAAACTAATAAATAACTTGCAAATATTAATTTCATCCTTTCTCAACAATATTTGCATTTTTTCCACAAGTAGAATCCAATCAACAATTGCTTTAAGGTAAACTAATAAATAACTTTGCACATATTAATGTCAACTCTTCGCAACAATATTTGCATTTTTCTGTCAAGGTATACCAATCAATAACTTCAAGAAACTAAATAGCTTGCACATATTAATGTCAACTTTTCTCAACAATATTTGCAGTATTTTTTCCGCTATAAAAACCTAATCAATAACTTTAATAAGGTAAACCAATAAATACCTGCACATATTAATGTCAATTTATTCATACAATATATTTGTATTTTTCTATTAAGTGTAAACCAATCAATAACTTTAAGCAAACCAATAAAAATCCGTACATATTAATGTCATCCTTTCGCAAAAATATTTGCATTTTTTCCATTAAGGTAAACCAATCAATAACTTAAGGTAAACCACAAATAACTTGCACATATTAATGTCAACTCTTCGCAACAATATTTGCATTTTTTCCATTAAGGTAAAAACCAATCAATAACTTTAAGGTAAACCAATAAATACCTTGCACATATTAATGTCAAATCCTTTCGCAACAATATTTGCATTTTTTCCATTAAGGTAAACCAATCAATAACTTTGGGCAAACCAATAAATAACTTGCACATATTAATGTCAACTCTTCGCAACAATATTTGCATTTTTTCCATTAAGGTAAACCAATCAATAACTTTAAGGTAAACCAATAAATAATTTGCACATATTAATGTCAACTTCTTCGCAACAATATTTGCATTTTTTCCATTAAGGTAAACCAATCAATAACTTTAAGGTAGATCAATAAATAACATGCACATATTAATATCAACTCTTCGCAACAATGTTTACATTTTTTCCATTAAGGTAAACCAATCAATAACTTTAAGGTAAACCAATAAATAACTTGCACATATTAATGTCAACTCTTCGCAACAATATTTGCATTTTTTCCATTAAGGTAAACCAATCAATAACTTTAAGGTAAACCAATAAATAACTTGCACATATTAATGTCAACTCTTCTCAAAAATATTTGCATTTTTTCCATTAAGGTAAACCAATCAATAACTTTAAGGTAAACCAATAAATAACTTGCACATATTAATGTCAACTCTTCTCAACAATATTTGCATTTTTTCCATTAAGGTAAACCAATCAATAACTTTAAGGTAAACCAATAAATAACTTGCACATATTAATGTCAACTCTTCTCAACAATATTTGCATTTTTTCCATTAAGGTAAACCAATCAATAACTTTAAGGTAAACCAATAAATAACTTGCACATATTAATGTCAACTCTTCTCAACAATATTTGCATTTTTTCAATTAAGGTAAACCAATCAATAACTTTAAGGTAAACCAATAAATAACTTGCACATATTAATGTCAACTCTTCGCAACTATATTTGCATTTTTTTCATTAAGGTATACCAATCAATAACTTTAATGTAAACCAATAAATAACTTGCACATATTAATGTCAACTCTTCTCAACAATATTTGCATTTTTTCCCATTAACGTAAACCAATCAATAACTTTAAGGTAAACCAATAAATAACTTGCACATATTAATGTCAACTCTTCTCAACAATATTTGCATTTTTTCCATTAAGGTAAACCAATCAATAACTTTCAGGTAAACCAATAAATAACTTGCACATATTGATGTCAACTCTTCTCAACAATATTTGCATTTTTTCCATTAAGGTAAACCAATCAATAACTTTAAGGTAAACCAATAAATACCTTGCAAATATTAATGTCAACTCTTCGCAACAATATTTTCATTTTTTCCATTAAGTTAAACCAATCAATAACTTTAAGGTAAACCAATAAATAACTTGCACATATTAATGTCAACTCTTCGCAACAATATTTGCATTTTTTCCATTAAGCTAAACCAATCAATAACTTTAAGGTAAACCAATAAATAACTTGCACATATTAATGTCAACTCTTCGCAACAATATTTGCATTTTTTCCATTAAGGTAAACCAATCAATAACTTTAAGGTAAACCAATAAATACCTTGCACATATTAATGTCAACTCTTCGCAACAATATTTGCATTTTTTCTATTAAGGTAAACCAATCAATAATTTTAAGGTAAACCAATTAATAACTTGCACATATTAATGTCAACTCTTCGCAACAATATTTGCATTTTTTCCATTAAGGTAAACCAATCAATAACTTTAAGGTAAACCAATAAATAACTTGCACATATTAATGTCAACTCTTCGCAACAATATTTGCATTTTTTCCATTAAGGTAAACCAATCAATAACTTTAAGGTAAACCAATAAATAACTTGCACATATTAATGTCAACACTTCGCAAAAATATTTGCATTTCTTTTTCCATTAAGGTAAACCAATCAATAACTTTAAGGTAAACCAATAAATAACTTGCACATATTAATGTCAACTCTTCAAAATAAATATTTGCATTTTTTCCATTAAGGTAAACCAATCAATAACTTTAAGGTAAACCAATAAATAACTTGCACATATTAATGTCAACTTTCCCAAATAACATTTGCATTTTTTCCATTAAGGTAAACCAATCAATAACTTTAAGGTAAACCAATAAATAACTTGCATTAATGTCAACTCTTCTCCAACAATATTTTGCATTTTTTCCATTAAGGTAAACCAATCAATAACTTTAAGGTAAACCAATAAATAACTTGCACATATTAATGTCAACTCTTCTCAACAATATTTGCATTTTTTCAATTAAGGTAAACCAATCACAACTTTTAAGGTAAACCAATAAATAACTTGCACATACAATGTCAACTCTTCGCAACCATATTTATTTTTCATACCAATCATTAATAATCTGGCGTAAACCAATAAATAGTCAAAAGCCATAGTTAATGCTTCACTTTCTCTCAACAATATTTGCATTTTTTCCCATTAAGGTAAACCAATCAATAACTTTAAGCGGTAAACCAATAAATATATTGCAAATATTAATGTCAACTCTTCAACAATATATTGCCTTTTTTCATTAAGGTAAACCAATCAATAACTTTCAGGTAAACCAATAAATAACTTGCAAATATTAATGCCTAACTTTTCAACAATATTTGCATTTTTTTCATTAAGGTAAACCAATCAATAACTTAAGGTAAACCATTATCAAATAACTTGCAAATATTAATTTCAACTCTTCTCAACATTTAGTATTTTTCCATTACAACCAATCAATAACAACTTTAAGGTAAACCAATAAATAACTTGCATATTAATGTCAACTTTCTATAAACAACATTTGTGATTTTTTCATTAAGGTATACCAATCAAATAACTTTAAGGTAAACCAATAAATAGCTTGCACATATTAATGTCAACTCTTCTCAACAATATTTGCATTTTTTCCCAGTTAAGGTAAACCAATCAATAACTTTAAGGTAAACCAATAAATACCTTGCACATATTAATGCTTAACTCTTCGCAAAAATATTTGAATTTTTTCTATTAAGGTAAACCAATCAATAACTTTACAGCGGTAAAACCAATAAAATCTTGCACATATTAATGTCAACTCTTCGCAAAAATATTTGCATTTTTTCCACATAAACCAATCAATAACTTTAAGGTAAACCAATAAATAACTTGCACATATTAATGTCAACTCTTCGCAACAATATGATTGCATTTTTTCCATTAAGGTAAAACCAATCAATAACTTTAAGGTAAACCAATAAATACCTTGCACATATTAATGTCATCAAATCTCTTCGCAACAATATTTGCATTTTTTCCATTAAGGTAACCAATCAATAACTTAAGGTAAACCAATAAATAACTTGCACATATTAATGTCAACCTTCGCACCAATATTTGCATTTTTTCCATTAAGGTAAACCAATCAATAACTTTAAGGTAAACCAATAAATAACTTGCACATATTAATGTCAACTCTTCTTTCGCAACAGTATTTGCATTTTTTCCATTAAAATAGCCAATCAATAACTTTAAGGTAGATCAATAAATAACTTGCACGTATTAATATCAACTCTTCGCAGCAATGTTTGAAATTTTTTCATTAAATCCGACAATCAATAACTTTAAGTTAAAACAATAAATAACTTGCACATATTAATGTCAACTCGCAACAATATTTGCATTTTTTCCATTAAGGTAAACCAATCAATAACTTTAAGGTAAACCAATAAATAACGCATGTTAATGTCAACTCTTCTCAAAAATCTTGCATTTTTCCATTAAGATAGACAAATGTAATACTTTAGGTAAACCCAATAAATAACTTGCACATATTAGTAAGCTCTTCTCAACAATATTTGCATTTTTTCCATTAAGGTAAACCAATCAATAACTTTAAGGTAAACCAATAAATAACTTGCACATATTAATGTCAGTCTTCTCAACAATATTTGCATTTTTTTCCATTAAGGTAAACCAATCAATAACTTTAAGGTAAACCAATAAATAACTTGCACATATTAGTAAACTCTTCTCAACAACTATTTGCATTTTCAATTAAGGTAAACCAATCAATAACTTCAAGGTAAACCAATAAACTAACGCATATTAATGTCAACTCTTCGCAACAATATTTGCATTTTTTTCATTAAGGTATACCAATCAATAACTGTGTAAACCAATAAATAGCTTGCACATATTAATGTCAACTCTTCTCAAACATGTTTGCATTTTTTCCCATTAAGGTAAACCAATCAATAACTTTATGAGGTAAACCAATAAATAACTTGCACATATTAATGTCAACTCTTCAACAATATTTGCATTTTTTTCCATTAAGGTAAACCAATCAACTTCTTTAAGGTAAACCAGCTAAATAACGCATATTAATGTCAACTCTTCTCAAAAATATTTGCATTTTTTCCATTAAGGTAAACCAATCAATAACTTTAAAATTAAGCAATAAATAACGCACATATTAATGTCAACTCTTTCAACAATATTTGCATTTTTTTCCATTAAGGTAAACCAATCAATAACTTTAAGGTAAACCAATAAATAACGCACATATTAATGTCAACTCTTCAACAATATTTGCATTTTTTTCCATTAAGGTAAACCAATCAATAACTTTAAGGTAAACCAATAAATAACGCATATTAATGTCAACTCTTCTCAACAATATTTGCATTTTTTTCAATTAAAGGCTAAGCCAATCAATAACTTTAAGGTAAACCAATAAATAACTTGCACATATTAATGTCAACTCTTCGCAACAATATTTGCATTTTTTTCATTAAAGGTATACCAATCAATAACTTTAATGTAAACCAATAAATAGCTTGCACATATTAATGTCAACTCTTCTCAACAATATTTGCATTTTTTCCCATTAAGGTAAACCAATCAATAACTTAAGGTAAACCAATAAATAACTTGCACATATTAATGTCAACTCTTCTCAACAATATTTGCATTTTTTCCATTAAGGTAAACCAATCAATAACTTTCAGGTAAACCAATAAATAACTTGCACATATTGGTGTAAACTCTTCTCAACAATATTTGCATTTTTTTCCATTAAGGTAAACCAATAAATAACTTTAAGGTAAACCAATAAATAACTTGCACATATTAATGTCAACTCTTCTCAACAATATTTGCATTTTTTCATTAAAGTAAATGATAATAACTTTAATGTAAACAATAAATAACTTGCACATATTAATGTCAACTCTTCGCAAAAATATTTGCATTTTTTCCATTAAGGTAAACCAATCAATAACTTTAAGGTAAACCAATAAATAACTTGCACATATTAATGTCAACTCTTCACCAACAATATTTGCATTATTTTCATTAAGGTAAACCAATCAATAACGTTAAGGTAAACCAATAAATAACTTGCAAATATTAATGTTAACTCTTCTCAACAATATTTGCATTTTTTTCATTAAGGTAAACCAATCAATAACTTTAAGGTAAACCAATAAATAACTTGCAAATATTAATGTCAACTCTTCTCAACAATATTTGCATTTTTTTCATTAAGGTAAACCAATCAATAACTTTAAGGTAAACCAATAAATAACTTGCAAGTATTAATGTCAACTTTTCTCAACAATATTTGCATTTTTTTCATTAAGGTAAACCAATCAATAACTTTAAGGTGAACCAATAAATAACTTGCAAATATTAATGTCAACTCTTCGCAACAATATTTGCATTTTTTTCATTAAGGTAAACCAATCAATAACTTTAAGGTAAACCAAGAAATAACTTGCAAATATTAATGTCAACTCTTCTCAACAATATTTGCATTTTTTCCATTAAGGTAAACCAATCAATAACTTTAAGGTAAACCAATAAATAAGTTGCAAATATTAATGTTAACTCTTCTCAACAATATTTGCATTTTTTTCATTAAGGTAAACCAATCAATAACTTTAAGGTAAACCAATAAACAACTTGCAAATATTAATGTCAACTCTTCTCAACAATATTTGCATTTTTTTCATTAAGGTAAACCAATCAATAACTTTAAGGTAAACCAATAAATAACTTGCAAATATTAATGTCAACTCTTCTCAACAATATTTTCATTTTTTTCATTAAGGTAAACTAATCAATAACTTTAAGGTAAACCAATAAATAACTTGCAAATATTAATGTCAACTTTTCGCAACAATATTTGCATTTTTTTCATTAAAGTAAACCAATCAATAACTTTAAGGTAAACCAATAAATAACTTGCACATATTAATGTCAACTCTTTTCAACAATATTTGCATTTTTTTCATTAAGGTAAACCAATCAATGAACTTTAAGGTAAACCAATAAATAACTTGGAAATATTAATGTCAACTCTTCTCAACAATATTTGCATTTTTTTCATTAAGGTTTAAGGAAACCAATCAATAACTTTAAGGTAAACCAAAAATAAATTTAACTTGGCAAACCAATAATTAATTTGGTCAACTCTTCTTCAAAAATATTTGCATTTTTTTCATTAAGGTAAACCAATCAATAACTTTAAGGTAAACAAATAAATACCTTGCAAATATTAATGTCAACTCTTCGCAACAATATTTTCATTTTTTCCATTAAGTTAAACCAATCAATAACTTTAAGGTAAAACCAATAAATAACTTGCACATATTAATGTCAATTCTTCGCAACAATATTTGCATTTTTTCCATTAAGGTAAACCAATCAATAACTTTAAGGTAAACCAATAAATAACTTGCACATATTAATGTCAACTCTTCTCAACAATATTTGCATTTTTTCCATTAAGGTAAACCAATCAATAACTTTAAGGTAAACAAATAAATAACTTGCACATATTAATGTCAACTCTTCGCAACAATATTTGCATTTTTTCCATTAAGGTAAACCAATCAATAACTTTAAGGTAAACCAATAAATAACTTGCACATATTAATGTCAACTCTACGCAACAATATTTGCATTTTTTCCATTAAGGTAAACCAATCAATAACTTTAAGGTAAACCAATAAATACCTTGCACATATTAATGTCAACTCTTCGCAACAATATTTGCATTTTTTCTATTAAGGTAAACCAATCAATAACATTAAGGTAAACCAATAAATAACTTGCACATATTAATGTCAACTCTTCTCAACAATATTTGCATTTTTCTCATTAAGGTAAACCAATCAATAACTTTAAGGTAAACCAATAAATAACTTGCAAATATTAATGTCAACTCTTCTCAACAATATTTGCATTTTTTTCATTAAGGTAAACCAATCAATAACTTTAAGGTAAACCAATAAATAACTTGCAAATATTAATGTCAACTCTTCGCAACAATATTTGCATTTTTTTCATTAAAGTAAACCAATCAATAACTTTAAGGTAAACCAATAAATAACTTGCACATATTAATGTCAACTCTTCTCAACAATATTTGCATTTTTTTCATTAAGGTAAACCAATCAATAACTTTAAGGTAAACCAATAAATAACTTGGAAATATTAATGTCAACTCTTCTCAACAATATCTGCATTTTTTTCATTAAGGTAAACCAATCAATAACTTTAAGGTAAACCAATAAATAACTTGCACATATTAATGTCAACTCTTCTCAAAAATATTTGCATTTTTTTCATTAAGGTAAACCAATCAATAACTTTAAGGTAAACCAATAAATACCGTGCAAATATTAATGTCAACTCTTCATATTAATATTTGCATTTTCATTAAGATCAAACCAATCAATAACTTTAAAGGTAAACCAATAAATAACTTGCACATATTAATGTCAACTCTTCACCAACAACATTTTCATTTTTTCCATTAAGTTAAACCAATCAATAACCACGAGTAAACCAATAAATAACTTTTTTGTAATATCGCTCTGCAACAATATTTGCATTTTTTCCATTAAGGTAAACCAATCAATAACTTTAAGGTAAACCAATAAATAACTTGCATAATAGTAACTCTTCTCAACAATATTTGCATTTTTTCCATTAAGGTAAACCAATCAACAAGGTAAACCAATAAATAACTTGCATATTAATGTCGCTCGCAACAATATTTGCATTTTTTCCATTAAGGTAAACCAATCAATAACTTTAAGGTAAACCAATAAATAACTTGCACATATTAATGTCAGCTCTTGCCCAACAATATTTGCATTTTTGCCATTAAGGTAAACCAATCAATAACTTTAAGGTAAACCAATAAATAACTTGCACATATTAATATCGCTCTTCTTAACATAATATTTGCATTTTTCCATTAAGGTAAACCAATCAATGACTTTAAGGTAAACCAATAAATAACGCACGCATATTAATGTCAAATCTTCATAACAATATTTGCATTTTCCATTAAGGTAAACCAATCAATAACTTTAAGGTAAACCAACTACAATACCTTGCACATATTAATGTCAACTCGTCGCAACAATATTTGCATTTTTTCTATTAAAGGTAAACCAATCAATAACTTTGAAACAAGCAATAAATAACTTGCACATATTAACTCAATTCTTCATAAAAATATTTGCATTTTTTCCATTAAGGTAAACCAATCAATAACTTTAAGGTAAACCAATAAATAAATTGCACATATTAATGTCAACTCTTCGCAACAATATTTGCATTTTTTCCATTAAGGTAAACCAATCAATAACTTTAAGGTAAACCAATAAATAACTTGCACATATTAATGTCAACTCTTCATAACAATATTTGCATTTTCCATTAAGGTAAACAATCAATAACTTTAAGGTAAACCAATAAATAACTTGCATATTAATGTCAACTCTTCGCAACAATGTTGCATTTTTTCCATTAAGGTAAACCAATCAATAACTTTAAGGTAAACCAATAAATAACTTGCATATTAATGTCAACTCTTCATCTTGCATTTTTTCATTAAGGTAAACCAATCAATAACTTTAAATTAACGACAATAAATACCTTGCACATATTAATGTCAACTTTCTGCCAACAATATTTGCATTTTTTCCATTAAGGTAAACCAATCAATAACTTTAGATAAACCAATAAATAACTTGCACATATTAATGTCAACTCTTCGCAACAATATTTGCATTTTTTCATTAAAGGTAAACCAATCAACTTTAAAGGTAAACCAATAAATACCTTGCACATATTAATGTCAACTCTTCGCAACAATATTTGCATTTTTTCTATTAAGGTAAACCAATCAATAACTTTAAGGTAAACCAATAAATAACATAATAATGTCAACTCTTCGCAACAATATTTGCATTTTTTTCCCATTAGGTAAACCAATCAATAACGGTAAACCAATAAATAACTTGCATATTAATGTCAACTCTTCGCAACAATATTTGCATTTTCCATTAAGGTAAACCAATCAATAACTTTAAGGTAAAGCAATAAATAACTTGCATATTAATGTCAACTCTTAACTGTTGCATTTTCCATTAAGGTAAACCAATCAATAACTTTAAGGTAAACCAATAAATAACTTGCACATATTAATGTCAACTCTTCAACCATGCATTTTCCATTAAAGTAAACCAATAAATAACTTTTAAGAGTAAGCCAATAAATAACTTGCACATATTAATGTAAACTCTTCGCAACAGCCGCATTTTTCCCATTAAGGTAAACCAATCAATAACTTTAAAGTAAACCAATAAATACATACATAATGTCATCATAGCAACAATATTCATTTTTTCCTTCAGGTAAACCAATCAATAACTTTAATGTAAACAATAAATAACTTGCATATTAATGTCAACTCTTCTCAACAATATTTGCATTTTCCATTAAGGTAAACCAATCAATAACTAAAGGTAAACCAATAAATAACTTGCACATATTAATGTCAACTCTTCTCAACAATATTTGCATTTTTTCCATTAAGGTAAACCAATCAATAACTTTAAAGGTAAACCAATAAATAACGCATTAATGTCAACTCTTCTCAACAATATTTGCATTTTTTCCATTAAGTAAATAATCAATAACTTTAAAGGTAAACCAATAAATAACTTGCACATATTAATGTCAACTCTTCATAACAATATTTACATTTTTCATTAAATTATACCAATCAATAACTACTGAGAGAAAACCAATAAATAGCTTGCACATTTAATGTCAATTCTTCTCAACAATATTTGCATTTTTTCCCATTAAAGGTAAGCAATCAGCCAACTTTAAGGTAAACCAATAAACAACACATATTAATGTCAACTCTTCTCAACAATATTTGCATTTTTCCATTAAGGTAAACCAATCAATATCTTTAAAGGTAAAACTATAAATAACTTGCACATATTAATGTCAACTCTTCACCAACAATATTTGCATTTTCCATTAAGGTAAACCAATCAATAACTTTAAGGTAAACCAATAAATAACTTGCACATGTTAATGTCAACTTTCTCAACAATATTTGCATTTTTTCCATTAAGGTAAACCAATCAATAACTTTCAGGTAAACCAATAAATAACTTGCACATATTGATGTCAACTCTTCTCAACAATATTTGCACTTTTTCAGTAAGGTAAACCAATAAATAACTTTAAGGTAAACAATAAATAACTTGCACATATTAATGTCAACTCTTCTCAACAATATTTGCATTTTTTCCATTAAAGTAAACCAATCAATAACTTTAGTATGCAATAAAGCACTTGCACATATTAATGTCAACTCTTCGCAACAATATTTGCATTTTTTTCCATTAAGGTAAACCAATCAATAACTGGTAAACCAATAAATAACTTGCACATATTAATATAACTCTTCGCAACAATATTGCATTTTTCCATTAAAGGTAAACCAATCAATAACTTCAGGTAGATCAATAAATAACTTGCACATATTAATGTCAACTCTTCGCAACAATATTTGCATTTTTTCCATTAAGGTAAACCAATCAATAACTTTAAGGTAAACCAATAAATAACTTGCATATTAATGTAACTCTTCTCAACAATATTTGCATTTTTTCCATTAAATCAACCATTAATAACTTTAAGGTAAACCAATAAATAACGCATATTAATGTCAACTCTTCTCAACAATATTTGCATTTTTTCCATTAAGGTAAACCAATCAATAACTTTAGAGTAAACAATAAATAACTTGCACATATTAATGTCAACTCTTTTTCAACAATATTTGCATTTTTTCCATTAATTAAATGTTAACTTTAAGGTAAACCAATAAATAACTTGCACATATTAATGTCAACTCTTCTCAACAATATTTGCGTTACCCATTAAAGATGCAGCAATCAACGCTTCAAATGTTAATAAATAACTTGCACATATTAATGTCAACTCTTCTCAACAATATTTGCATTTTTTCCATTAAGGTAAACCAATCAATAACTTTAAAGGTAAACCAATAAATAACTTGCCTTTATTAATGTCAACTCTTCCGCAACAATATTGGCATTTTTTCCATTAAATTAACCAATCAATAACTTTAGGTAGATCAATAAATAACTTGCACATATTAATATCAACTCTTGCCAACAATGTTTACATTTTTTCCATTGGTAAAGCCAATCATGTGCTAAAGGTAAACCAATAAAATAGCACTTTTTTATAATAGTATCGCTCTTGCAGCAATATTTGCATTTTTTCCATTAAGGTAAACCAATCAATAACTTTAAGGTAAAGCAATAAATAACTTGCACATATTAATGTCATCTTCGCAACAATATTTGGTACCATTAAGGTAAACCAATCAATAACTTTAAGGTAAACCAATAAATAACTTGCACATATTAATGTCAACTCTTCGCAACAATATTTGCATTTTTTTCCATTAAGGTATTAATCAATAACTTTAAGGTAAACCAATAAATAACTTGCACATATTAATGTAAACTCTTCGCAACAATACTTGCATTTTTTCATTAAGGTAAACCAATCAATAACTTTAAGGTAAACCAATAAATACACGCCAATAAATATCAACTCTTATAACAATATTTGCATTTTTCCATTAAGGTAAACCAATCAATAACTTTAATGTAAACCAATAAACACTTGCACATATTAATGTCAACTCTACTCCATTAATATTTGCATTTTTTCCATTAAAATTGATAAATCAATAACTTTAAGTTAAACCAATAAATAACTTTTTCTCGTAATGTCAACTCTTCTCTAACATCTTGCATTTTTCCATTAAGGTAAACCAATCAATAACTTTAAGGTAAACCAATAAATAACTTGCACATATTAATGTCAACTCTTCTCAACAATATTTGCATTTTTCCATTAGGTAAACCAATCAATAACTTTAAAGGTAAACCAATAAATAACGCATATTAATGTCAACTCTTCGCAACAATATTTGCATTTTTTTCATTAAAATTATACCAATCAATAACTTTAAGGAAAACCAATAAATAGCTTGTACATATTAATGTCAATTCTTCCTAATATATTGCATTTTTACTACATTAAGGTAAACCAATCAATAACTTTAAAGGTAAATAATAAATAACGCATATTAATGTCAACTCTTCTCAACAATATTTGCATTTTTTATTAAAGGTAAAACCAATCAATAACTTTAAAGGTAAAAAATAAATAACTTGCACATATTAATGTCAACTCTTCGCAACAATATTTGCATTTTTCCATTAAGGTAAACTTAATCAATAACTTTAAGGTAAACCAATAAAAAACCTTGCACATATTAATGTCAACTTTTCTCAACAATATTTGCATTTTTTCCATTAAGGTAAACCAATCAATAATAACTTTCAGGTAAACCAATAAATACTTGCACATATTGATGTCAACTATTCTCAACAATATTTACATTTTTTCCATTAAGGTAAACAATAAATAACTTTAAGGTAAACCAATAAATAACTTGCATATTAATGTCAACTCTTCTCAACAATATTTGCATTTTTTCCATTAAGGTAAACCAATCAATAACTTTAAGTTAAACCAATAAATAACTTGCCACATATTAATGTCAACTCTTCGCAACAATGTTGCATTTTTTTCATTAAGGTATACAGTATCAATAACTTTAAGGAAAACCAATAAGTAGCTTGCACATATTAATGTCAATTCTTCTCAACAATATTTGCATTTTTTTCCATTAAAGTAAACCAATCAATAACTTTAAGGTAAACCAATAAATAACTTGCACATATTAATGTCAACTCTTCTCAACAATATTTGCATTTTCATTAGAGTAAACCAATCAATAACTTTAAGGTAAAACAATAAATGACTTTATATTAATATCAACTCTTCCGCCACTGCTAATATTTGCATTTTTCCATTAAATCAAACCAATCAATAACTTTAAGGTAAACCAATAAATACCTTGCACATATTAATGTCAACTTTTCTCAACAATATTTGCATTTTTTCCATTAAGGTAAACCAATCAATAACTTTCAGGTAAACCAATAAATAACTTGCACATATTGATGTCAACTCTTCTCAACAATATTTGCATTTTTTCCATTAAGGTAAACCAATAAATAACTTTAAGGTAAACAATAAATAACTTGCACATATTAATGTCAATAACTTCTCCGCCAATATTTGCATTTTCCATTAAAGTAAAACCAATCGCTAACTTTAAGACCGGCAATAAATAACATATTAATGTCAACTCTTCGCAACAATATTTGCATTTTTTTCCATTAAGGTAAACCAATCAATAACTTTAAGGTAAACCAATAAATAACTTGCACATCAATAATGTCAACTCTTCGCAACAATATTTGCATTTTTTCCATTAAAGATCATCAATCAATAACTTCAAGGTAGATCAATAAATACTTGCACATATTAATGTCAACTCTTCGCAACAATATTTGCATTTTTTCCATTAAGGTAAACCAATCAATAACTTTAAGGTAAACCAATAAATAACTTGCACATATTAATGTCAATTCTTCGCAAAAATATTTGCATTTTTTCCATTAAAAGGTAAACCAATCAATAACTTTAAGGTAAACCAATAAATAACTTGCACATATTAATGTCAACTCTTCTCAACTATATTTGCATTTTTCCATTAAGGTAAACCAATCAACAACTTTAGGTAAACCAATAAATAACTTGCATATTAATGTCAACTCTTTTCAACAATATTTGCATTTTTTCCATTAAGGTAAACCAATCAATAACTTTAAGGTAAACCATTAAATAACTTGCACATAGTAATGCCAACTCTTCTCAACAATATTTTTCCATTAAGGTAAACCAATCAATAACTTTAAGGTAAACCAATAAATAACTTGTCTATATTAATGTCAACACTTCTCAACAATATTTGCATTTTTCCATTAAGGTAAACCAATCAATAACTTTTAAGGTAAACCAATAAATAACTTGCACATATTAATGTCAACTCTTCGCAATAATATTTGCATTTTTTCCATTAAGGTAAACCAATCAATAACTTTAAGGTAGATCAATAAATAACTTGCACATATTAATATCAACTCTTCGCAACAATGTTTACATTTTTTCCATTAAGGTAAACCAATCAATAACTTTAAGGTAACCAATAAATAACTTGCATATTAATCGTAAGCTCTTCGCAACAATATTTGCATTTTTTCCATTAAGGTAAACCAATCAATAACTTTAAGGTAAACAATAAATAACTTGCACATATTAATGTCAACTCTTCTCAACAATATTTGCATTTTCCATTAAGGTAAACCAATCAATAACTGGTAAACCCAATAAATAACTTGCACATATTAATGTAAACTCTTCTCAACAATATTTGTTTTTCAATTAAAATTAAGCCAATCAATAATTTTAAGGTAAACCAATGAATAACACGCATATTAATGTCAACTCTTCTCAACAATATTTGCATTTTTTTCATTAAGGTAAACCAATCAATAACTTTAGGTAAACCAATAAATAACTTGCACATATTAATGTCCAACTCTTCTCAACAATATTTGCATTTTTTCCATTAAGATAAGCAATCAATAACTTTAAGGTAAACCAATAAATAACACCTGTCATTAATGTCAACTCTTCTCAACAATATTTACATTTTCAATTAAAGGTAAACAAATAATGATTTATAATAAATAATGAATAACGCATATTAATGTCAACTCTTCTCAACAATATTTGCATTTTTTTCATTAAGGTAAACCAATCAATAACGCTAAGGTAGGCAATAAATAACACATATTAATGTCAACTCTTCTCAACAATATTTGCTTTTTTTCCATTAAGGTAAACCAATCAATAACTTTAAGGTAAACCAATAAAAAACTTGCACATATTAATGTCAACTCTTCTCAACAATATTTGCATTTTTTCCATTAAGGTAAACCAATCAATAACTTTAAGGTAAACCAATAAATAACTTGCACATATTAATGTCAACTCTTCGCAACAATATTTGCATTTTTTCCATTAAGGTAAACCAATCAATAACTTTAAGGTAAACCAATGAATAACTTGCACATATTAATGTCAACTCTTCTCAACAATATTTGCATTTTTTCCATTAAGGTAAACCAATCAATAACTTTAAGGTAAACCAATAAATAACTTGCACATATTAATGTCAACTCTTCTCAACAATATTTGCATTTTTTCCATTAAGGTAAACCAATCAATAACTTTAAGGTAAACCAATAAATAACTTGCACATATTAATGTCAACTCTTCTCAACAATATTTGCATTTTTTCCATTAAGGTAAACCAATCAATAACTTTAAGGTAAACCAATAAATAACTTGCACATATTAATATCAACTCTTCGCAACAATGTTTACATTTTTTCCATTAAGGTAAACCAATCAATAACTTTAAGGTAAACCAATAAATAACTTGCACATATTAATGTCAACTCTTCTCAACAATATTTGCATTTTTTCCATTAAGGTAAACCAATCAATAACTTTAAGGTAAACCAATAAATAACTTGCACATATTAATGTCAACTCTTCTCAACAATATTTGCATTTTTTCCATTAAGGTAAACCAATCAATAACTTTAAGGTAAACCAATAAATAACTTGCACATATTAATGTCAACTCTTCTCAACAATATTTGCATTTTTTCAATTAAGGTAAACCAATCAATAATTTTAAGGTAAACCAATGAATAACTTGCACATATTAATGTCAACTCTTCTCAACAATATTTGCATTTTTTTCATTAAGGTAAACCAATCAATAACTTTAAGGTAAACCAATAAATAACTTGCACATATTAATGTCAACACTTCTCAACAATATTTGCATTTTTTCCATTAAGGTAAACCAATCAATAACTTTAAGGTAAACCAATAAATAACTTGCACATATTAATGTCAACTCTTCTCAACAATATTTGCATTTTTTCAATTAAGGTAAACCAATCAATAATTTTTAAGGTAAACCAATGAATAACTTGCACATATTAATGTCAACTCTTCTCAACAATATTTGCATATTTTTCATTAAGGTAAACCAATCAATAACTTTAAGGTAAACCAATAAATAACTTGCACATATTAATGTCAACTCTTCTCAACAATATTTGCTTTTTTCCATTAAGGTAAACCAATCAATAACTTTAAGGTAAACCAATAAATAACTTGCACATATTAATGTCAACTCTTCTCAACAATATTTGCATTTTTTCCATTAAGGTAAACCAATCAATAACTTTAAGGTAAACCAATAAATAACTTGCACATATTAATGTCAACTCTTCGCAACAATATTTGCATTTTTTCCATTAAGGTAAACCAATCAATAACTTTAAGGTAAACCAATGAATAACTTGCACATATTAATGTCAACTCTTCTCAACAATATTTGCATTTTTTCCATTAAGGTAAACCAATCAATAACTTTAAGGTAAACCAATAAATAACTTGCACATATTAATGTCAACTCTTCTCAACAATATTTGCATTTTTTCCATTAAGGTAAACCAATCAATAACTTTAAGGTAAACCTATAAATAACTGCACATATTAATGTCAACTCTTCTCAACAATATTTGCATTTTTTCCATTAAGGTAAACCAATCAATAACTTTAAGGTAAACCAATAAATAACTTGCACATATTAATGTCAACTCTTTCTCAACAATATTTGCATTTTTTCCATTAAGGTAAACCAATCAATAACTTTAAGGTAAACCACCAAATATCTTGCAAATATTAATTTCAACTCTTCTCAACAATATTTGCATTTTTCCATTAAGGTAAACCAATCAATAACTTTAAGGTAAACCAATAAATAGCTTGCAAATATTAATTTCAACACTTCTCAACAATATTTGCATTTTTCCACTAAGGTAAACCAATCAATAACTTTAAGGTAAATCAATAAATATCTTGCAAATATTAATTTCAACTCTTCTCAACAATATTTGCATTTTTCCATTAAGGTAAACCAATCAATAACTTTAAGGTAAACCAATAAATAACTTGCAAATATTAATTTCAACTTCTCAACAATATTTGCATTTTTTCATTAAGGTAAACCAATCAATAACTTTCAGGTAAACCAATAAATAGCTTGCAAATATTAATTTCAACTCATCTCAACAATATTTGCATTTTTCCATTAATGTAAACCAATCAATAACTTTAAGGTAAACCAATAAATATCTTGCAAATATTAATTTCAACTCTTCTCAACAATATTTTTCATTTTTTTCATTAAGGTAAACCAATCAATAACTTTCAGGTAAACCAATAAATAGCTTGCAAATATTAATTTCAACTCATCTCAACAATATTTTTCATTTTTTTCATTAAGGTAAACCAATCAATAACTTTAAGGTAAATCAATAAATAGCTTGCAAATATTAATTTCAACTCTTCTCAAAAATATTTGCATTTTTCCATTAAGGTAAACCAATCAATAACTTTAAAGTAAATCAATAAATATCTTGCAAATATTAATTTCAACTCTTCTCAACAACATTTTTCATTTTTTTCATTAAGGTAAACCAATCAATAACTTTAAGGTATACCAATAAATAGCTTGCAAATATTAATTTCAACTCTTCTCAACAATATTTGCATTTTTCCACTCAGTTAAACCAATCAAGAACTTTAAGGTAAATCAATAAATAGCTTGCAAATATTAATTTCAACTCTTCTCAACAATATTTGCATTTTTTCCATTAAGATAAACCAATCAATAACTTTAAGGTACACCAATAGATAGCTTGCAATATTAATTTCAACTCTTCTCAACAATATTTGCATTTTTCCATTCAGGTAAACCAATCAATACCTTTTAGGTAAATCAGAAAATAGTTTGCAAATATTAATTTCAACTCTTCTCAACAATATTTCGATTTTTTTCCATTAAGGTAAACCAATCAATAACTTTAAGGTAAACCAATAAATAGCTTGCAAATATTAATTTCAACTCTTCTCAACAATATTTTTCATTTTTTTCATTAAGGTAAACCAATCAATAACTTTAAGGTATACAAATAAATATCTTGCAAATATTAATTTCAACTCTTCTCAACAATATTTGCATTTTTCCACTCAGTTAAACCAATCAATAACTTTAAGGTAAATCAATAAATAGCTTGCAAATATTAATTTCAACTCTTCTCAACAATATTTGCATTTTTCCATTAAGGTAAACCAATCAATACCTTTTAGGTAAATCAGAATATATTTTGCAAATATTAATTTCAACTCTTCTCAACAATATTTCGATTTTTTTCCATTAAGGTAAACCAATCAATAACTTTAAGGTAAACCAATAAATAGCTTGCAAATATTAATTTCAACTCTTCTCAACAATATTTTTCATTTTTTTCATTAAGGTAAACCAATCAATAACTTTAAGGTATACCAAAATATAGCTTGCACTTATTATTTTCAACTCTTCTCAACAATATTTGCATTGCTTCCTTTGATGTAAACCAATAAATAACTTTATAAGTTTTTCTTTTTAATCATTTCACCCCAAGCAAGGCAGCCACACCATCACTGGTGCCCCGGGTTTACGTAGGAAGAAATTGCTAAGAAAGAGGTAATACTTGAGTTTTTGTTGTTTCGATATTGTCAGCAATATTTTACTATATTTTTACTATTACTTAAGACAATTTGTGATTATAATAACATCATTTCTATTGGTTTTCAGTTGAAGTAACGCCAACATCAGAATGGATACTCGCTCTGTAAATTATATTTTCTGTCATGGACTGGCAGTTTAATGAACAGGTTTTCTTATAACAATTATATTTAGTAGAATTACTATTATTTTAGAGGTTGTACATGTTTGTTTAATATCATATTGACATGCTGTGATATATATATATATATATATATATATATATATATATAAATTAGAGAAAATTTTCAAAATTCAAAGGTGTCGGATGCACATTTTGACATGGGATCTCTAACAGAGATTCCACGTCACGTCAGTGACATTGTTTTGTTCCAAATGGCGAAGGCCCTGGGGTAAAGGGGGAAGGGGCAAGGTTAACAACGGTCAAGAATTGAGAGTTCCCTTAAGGTCAGAGAAGTGGGATTTTTTTAAGCAAAACAGAAGAGATAGACGGGGTATCAAATATCAAATGGTAGAGGCTAGTGAATGATTGCAGGGGTTTGAAACGGTATATTTAAGAGAGGAAGGAATAGATTTAAATGTAAGAACTTAAAATTTTTTAATTAAGTTTATCCATTACAGGAAGTCATGAATTTAAAGTTATTAATGAAATATATATATATATATATATATATGTGTGTGTGTGTGTGTGTGTGTGTGTGTGTGTGTGTGTGTGTGTGTGTTAACAAAGGAAAAGAGGGGTTTGGTACAAGAGTCCATATTTTATAAAGATAGACAACTAAAGGAGGTAAATTACTTGGAATTTACCTTCTTTCTCTTCCACTTCGGATAAAAGAAAAACAATATATCTAAACTATCGCCCGGTTCAGACTCCACCCACGTCTATTGAACAGGTGAAGAGATTCATCCCTTGTTTCCTGTTTAGGTTGTGGCTTCCGGTTTTTCTCTTTTCCAGTCTTTTCACTCTTACGTAGCCCCCTGCGCATCAGTGGCGTTTTCGCCTTGCTTGGGGGTGATATGATTAAAATATATATATATATATATATATATATATATATATATATATATCCATCTCTCTCAATGAAATAACATGGATATAACCAATAAGGGCTTAAGGAAAATAATTACTGACGAACTATCAAAATGAAGTAAATTGGAACATAAAATTATTTATTAAAATAATTTTCTTTTTACAAAAAAATTTCACAATAAATAAATAGATTTTATAAAGCTGGGATAAGGATAGCAGGAAGTAAATAAGAAAAGAGATAGAACAAAAATGTTCATTTTTTTTTTTAATCGTATCACCCCGCGCAAGGCGGTAACGCCACTGATGTGCAGGGGGCTACGCAATAGTGAAAAGATTGGAAAACAGAAAGCCGGAAACCACATCCTAAACAGGGAACAAGTGATGAGCCTCTTAACCTGTTCAATAGACGTGGGTGGAGTGTGAACCGGGCGATAAATAGATCAAACTACTCCAATTGAAAAAAAAACCAAAGTGAGAAGATTGGCAAAGAGAAAGCCGGAAACCACATCCTAAACAGGGAACAAGGGATGAGTCTCTTAACCTGTTCAATAGACGTGGATGGAGTGTGAACCAGGCGATAGATAGATCTATCTACTCAAATTATAAATAAAAGGTTTTGAGAAAATTATAACTAGAAAAGCAAGGATAAGAAGAATAAAGTTCTTCTTTTTCTTTACTCCTCTCCTGTTCGCTGGAAGAGGAGACCAAAATGATAAGAAAGCGAAAAGGACAGTCTTGGTACTAAATGGGTACATCATATCAAAAACAATAAAACGTTTCTCTTTTCCAATCTTTTCACTCTTTTATTTTATTTTATTTTCAATTGGAGTAGATAGACTAAACTATCGCCCGGTTCACACTCCACCCACGTCTATTGAACAGGTGAAGAGGCTCATCCCTTGTTTCCTGTTTAGGATGTGGTTTCCGGTTTTTCTCTTTTCCAAACTTTTCACTCTTTTATTTTATTTTATTTTATTTTCAATTGGAGTAGATAGACTAAACTATCGCCCGGTTCACACTCCACCCACGTCTATTGAACAGGTGAAGAGGCTCATCCCTTGTTCCCTGTTTAGGATGTGGTTTCCGGTTTTTCTCTTTTCCAATCTTTTCACTCTTTTATTTTATTTTATTTTATTTTCAATTGGAGTAGAGAGACTAAACTATTGCCCGGTTCACACTCTACCCACGTCTATTGAACAGGTGAAGAGGCTCATCCCTTGTTTCCTGTTTAGGATGTGGTTTCCGGTTTTTCTCTTTTCCAATCTTTTCACTCTTACGTAGCCCCCTGCGCATCAGTGGCGTTCTCGCCTTGCTTGGGGTGATATGATTAATAAAAAGAAAAAAACAATAAAAGAGGAAAAAGAGAAAAAGATAAAATTAGCTTAAAAGCAGGTTGACATCTTGAACGTTAGGGAAGAAAAAAAAGAAAGGAGAAAAGTAAGGAAAAGGGAAAAAAGAAGAAAAGTTAGTTAGGATGTATCCTTTGGGGCCAAATTCCAAAATAAATATTCTCTCTGATTAGATAAAAGAAACATACATGTAAAATTTTATGTCTTCCTACATATATAAACAGAAAACCGAAGGTTTTTGTATTTAAATGTAAATCATTTCTGCAACCAACATCAAAAATTTCCTGATGAAAAGAATCTATCTCGAAATATAGAAATTTCCGTGTCGCAATGTACAATTAATTCATATATATATATATATATATATATATATATATATATATATATATATATCAGCATGCGGTGTAGATATAGAAGAATCCAAAGGAGAATACTGTACATACAGTGGTAGGATAACTCTCTAAGTGAGTGCTGAATATATATGTATATAAATACATATAGAGAAAATATAAGAAAACATTATGGCAGACACGCTATTTCATGGTAAATCGGAAGCATGGGCCTATTTCAGCCGAACCATCATCAGCTTCAGTCTTTATTGTACAAAAGATTTTACACGAATGAAATTCACAAAAACCTAAAAAAAAAAACGAATAAAAATAAAGGTCGCTCCCTTAAAAGAGAAAATTTAAGAAAAAAACATCATGACATTAGTTTGGCGAATATGCACACATATTCATACATAAGCATATATATATATACACAACATATAATCAAAGAGCACGCGTAAGATCGGATGTCAACTAAAATCTACAGATACATTCAGCATATCAGTTAGACTGCTGACCCGTAGATTTGAAACGTAAAGAAAGTGGGTTAGGTGTGTGTGTGTGTGTGTGTGTGTGTGTGTGTGTGTGTGTGTGTGTGTGTGTGTGTGTGTGTGTGTGTGTGAAAGAGAGAGAGGGGGGAAGGGTAAGTATTTTAAAGCATAAACGAAAGGGGAAAAACGATGTAAAGACATAGATACGAAGTTGCAAACATTGCCTTACATATCTTCTCACACTCATACGCAGTATATATATATATATATATATATACGCAGTGTGTCTTTGCATCATTTCTTGTTTTTTATCTCTTTCGCAACACTCATCTGTTTTTGTCCCTTTTTTCTTTTATATGGATGAGAAATAAAGTAAAATAGTCATATCCATTAATTCCTTTTTCACTGTTCGTTGCACAATTCCCGATTTTACGAGAAACGTATTTGAATCCATCTCCGAATAGATCAGAGACCATTTCCCGCATCTTTGCTGCCAATCGCATTTTTTGTTTTTTTCCACCGAACTGGAAGCAACGCCATTTCCGTGCATCGACATTTTCGCGACTGGACGCCATCTTGTCGTTTATGAAGCGATAGAAATGGCACCGCTAAACCTGCAGGGCTCGGGAATTTCTCTCTTCGCTTCTATCTTCGGGCAGCCACTCGCAAAAACACTCTGCCCAGCCCCAGTCACATTCATGTTTTGATAGGTTTCTTTAGGTGTTAGTAGCATTGCTTATTTTTACAGTATTGATTATACCTATTGAGACTTTGTGTTTTTGTTGTTCTTGTTATTCTTGTTCTATCTATCTATCTATCTATCTATCTATCATCAATCTATCTATCTATCTATCTATCTATCTATCTATCTATCTATAGTCATTTCATTATCTATCTATCTATCTATCTATCTATCTATCTATCTATCTATCTATAGTCATTTCATTATCTATCTATCTATCTATCTATAGTCATTTCATTATCTATCTATCTATCTATCTATCTATCTATCTATCTATCTATAGTCATTTCATATCTATCTATCTATCTATCTATCTATCTATCTATCTATCTATCTATCTATAGTCATTTCATTATCTATCTATCTATCTATCTATCTATCTATCTAGCTATCTATCTATAGTCATTTCATTATCTATCTATCTATCTATCTATCTATCTATCTATCTCTAGTCATTTCATTATCTATCTATCTATCTATCTATCTATCTATCTATCTATAGTCATTTCATTATCTTATCTATCTATCTATCTATCTATCTATCTATCTCTATCATTTCATTATCATCTAGTCATTTCTTATCTATCTATCTATCTATCTATCTATCTATCTATCTATAGTCATTTCATATCTATCTATCTATCTATCTATCTATCTATCTATAGTCATTTCATTATCCATCCATCTATCTATCTATCTATCTATAGTCATTTCATTATCCATCTATCTATCTATCTATCTATCTATCTATCTATCTATAGTCATTTCATTATCTATCTAACTATCTATCTATCCATCTATCTATCTATCTATCTATCTATAGTCATTTCATTATCTATCTATCTATCTATCTATCTATCTATCTATCTATCTATAGTCATTTCATTATCTATCTATCTATCTATCTATCTATCTATCTATCTATCTAATCTTCCCCACACCCACCCGATTCAACTAAACGCCAACCAAATTTATAAGGTTTTTTGATTGGTTGCGTAATTTTGGCACGAAAAGGGGGAAGGCAGCGAGATAGAAATGAAAAGGAAGTAAATGCCCATTAAATACAGAGGGAAAATTCGACAGATGTAGAAGTGGTAAAGAAGTTGAAAAGACTGTATAGAAAGAACAAGGAAGCGATAGGTCGATAGGAAAGGGAGGTTGAACAGACTGTGATAGATAGATAGATAGATAGATAGATAGATAGATAGATAGATAGATAGATAGATAGATAGATAGGGATGTGAACACATACATACATATATACATTCAAACGAACTAATACACTGAAACAGACTGAGATAGATAGATAGATAGATAGATAAAAAGAGAGAAAGAGAGAAAGAGAGAGAGGGTGCGTGAACGGACAGATCGATAGATGGATATATAGATATATAGAGAAGAGATGTGTACAGATAGCTAGCTAGATAGATAGATAAATTCATACATACATACATACATACATACATACATACATACATACATACATACATACAGACTGATATAGATTTTAACACACTGAGATATACTGAAACAGACTCCGATAGATAGATAGATAGATAGATAGATAGATAGATAGATAGATAGATAGATAGATAGACAGATTAGATAGATAGATAGATAGATAGATAGATAGATAGATAGATAGATAGAAAATGAGAAGGCTGATAGATAGATAGATAGATAGATAGATAGATAGATAGATAGATAGATAAGGTAGGAACAGACTTAGATAGATAGATAGATAGATAGATAGATAGATAGATAGATAGAAAATGAGAAGGCTGTGATAGATAGATAGATAGATAGATAGATAGATAGATAGATAGATCTGATTTTATGTATATATAGACATGAATAAAATGAACGAGATATATAATTATATATATATATATATATATATATATATATGTATGTATATATATATATATATATCATATGAATAGATTAATTTAGATAATTATCTGAAAACACTTTTCGAAAATGTTTCTCTGAAAGCACAATCAACTCTAAATCGAAGCGCCCGAAACATGCGACGAAATAATCCAGTGTGAGCGACAAGATTTAGCACGGCACTGAATAGGCGTCTTTCCCCGATATCGGTTATTGTTGTGGTTGGTAATTCATTTATGTGGATGGCTGCATATCGGTTTCTACATATCGTCAAGGTAATGGCTCACTGGTAAACATGTTGAACTAGGAATACATCATACGGGTCAACGTCCTTGCAAATGCATCCACTTTAATTAGTAACGCAGTAGTCTGTGTGTCCGATATATAACCGGTAAGTTAATTTGAGCGCTTCGATATCCTTTAATGGTTAGCAAGCTTATCTCGCTAGAATTATAACAACAGAATATTGAGTTCGATCTCCACTGGGTACCCCAAACTTTCGGTGTTGCCTTACATCTAAGCGGCGATTAGAAAATCACCTCATCTCCCGGGAGGTCTATTTTTTTTAAGTAACCATACCAGTTGAATTCCTTGCATTCACTTACGCGCAAATACTCTTGGGAAAGGTATTAATCCGCCTCTTTCCCTCCAGTTATGGGTTAAATAATAGGACAGATTGGGTTCTCTAATCTTGGTCGGCAACCAGTCTACTGCAGAAAGCAATGGCAACCTACTGCGAGATAATCTTCTGCCCAGTCAGTCATGTCTCTTTCGAGACATGATCGCCCAAGCGTGCATCGCGCATGGCACTTAACTGACTTACTGAACCATATCGCCCCAAGCAAGGCATTTTTTTACATGAGAGAGAGAGAGAGGATGCAAGTTAGTGAGATAGGAGATGACTATTGACTTTACATATAAATTCTTGTAGATTGTAATTGTCGGGGAAGCAAGTAATTCGAGGGGAATTCTATCTGTCTCGGACTTTTCATATCTATCTATCTTCTTTTAGTAATCATATCGCCTCAAGCAAGACATTTTACTGCCACAGTTTTGCAGGATGTTACATAGGAGGAAAGTTATGAGAAAGAATGACAGGTTATATGGGGGTGTCAGGAAGTGGGTAAGAGAAATATTAGAGACAATGAATATCTATTATGTTTAATCATGAGCCGTTCTAAACGTCGTATTTTGGCTTTAATCTCAGTTGAAAATAATGACAAAAATTCTTCAACATTTGGATAATTTTTTATTAATTTAGTTCTAAGCTTTCGGCTCACAGGATCCATCTTCAGAGAGGTTATTAAGACGGTAACACAATACCATCCACCATCACCGACGATTTTATTTTGTGTTGACATAAAACTCCGCTAGGCAACGGCAATAGTTACCAAAAATAACAAATGCAGTTCGCAAATTTGCAATGCGGTTCTATAACGTCACACCGTGTGATAGCGCGAAATGACAACAGAACCATTTTCAATTTTTATGAATCCACGGTTTTGAATACTATTTTATGAATAAAAGAGTATATTTTTAGAATATATATATATATATATATATAAATTGTTTCTAATGTTTAGCGCCAGAAAATAGAACGTTAATAGCAGTAATTTAGAGAAATGTTTTACTTAAATAATACGAAATTATGACGACTTTGAAGTTTCGTTAGGGCATCCTCTTTTCTCGTCATTGACATATATATATATATATATATATATATATATATATATATATATATATATATATATATATATAAACTAGAAAGTCACATTTATGCTTCTCTAAAGCCCTTGATGTTTCAGTCAGTTAATTAAATGCCGTACAGGAGAGAGGCTTGGCCGATCATGTCTCGAAGGGAAAAGGACTGACTGGGCAGAAGATTTCCCGTCAGTAGATTGCCATTATTTTCTGCGGTAGACTGGTTTTCAATCAAGGCTATAGATCCTAATCTGTACTGCAATATAAGGAAAGAGATAATGCTTTTTCTTAAGGGTATTTGTGCGTAAGTGAATGCAACGAATTCAGCTGGAACTGCAGGATAGATAGATAGATAGATAGATAGATAGATAGATAGATAGATAGATAGATATGAACAGACTGAGATAGATAGATAGATAGATAGATAGATAGATAGATAGATAG
Organism: Ascarosepion bandense; assembly: GCA_037127315.1. Taxonomy (NCBI): domain Eukaryota; kingdom Metazoa; phylum Mollusca; class Cephalopoda; order Sepiida; family Sepiidae; genus Ascarosepion; species Ascarosepion bandense. The sequence continues at coordinate 4,697,254 of JBBBDQ010001423.1, forward strand.
AAACAGACTGAGATAGATAGATAGATAGATAGATATGAGCAGACTGAGATAGATAGATAGATAGATAGATAGATAGATAGATAGATATGATCAGAGTGCGATAGATAGATAGATAGATAGATAGATAGATAGATAGATAGATAGATAGACAAAGTGAGATAGATAGATAGATAGATAGATAGATAGATAGATAGATAGATAGATAGATAGATATGAGCAAAGTGAGATAGATAGATAGATAGATAGA
>JBBBDQ010001423.1:4700000-4707500 GCA_037127315.1 Ascarosepion bandense
ATACAATTTCAGTTTTTTTCCAGATTCCTTTTACCACCAAAATGTTTAAATGTGGAGCCGTTTGTCCACAACATTTTATCTTTTTCTTCTTCGTCTTTGTGTCGTGTCTCCTTCCACATCTCTTTAGTTCTAGTAAATCTTAACACGCCTTCTACTGTTACCTCTCCAAAAACTCGCTCTCTCATCCATTTGCTCAAGCCCATCAAGTATGACATGCGTTGCTTTCCTCTGTCACTTTTTCTGACTTGTGAGTATCAGATTCTACATGCCGTCTTTTCTCATTACATGTCCCAGGAACTGCACCTGTCTTTTCCTGTTGCTTTCTTTTCTTTTCTATCCTCTCCAAAATCTCACTGTTGCTCACATGTTCTTCCCGTAGTATTTTCAGCATCTTTTTAACATCTTTGCTTCGGTTTTTTTCTTCATCTTTGGCGAGATTGTTCAGTATTCATTGCCATATTGAAGGAGCGAATCCAGCACCATCTTCTTTGTTTCCAGTTAAATTTTCTTGCCTCAGTTTCTGGAATGCATTCTTGGCCATCCCAAAGCACCTTCAGATCTAAGTGTCGCACATACCGTCCTTTGTTAGAAAACTAAATTATTTCAATTTCTGTTCCTGCTTGATGTTTGTATCCCCCAGAATGTAGTTGGCATTTTGGGCTCCTCATTTTACCGACAACCATGCATTCAGTTTTCCTTAGAGTGTGTATATAATCCTTTCTTTTCGCTTTTTTTGCTAAATTATGAATATTTTTATAAGAAACATTGTTTTCAGCATTAAAATTTCACTAAACTTTTTAGGATTCCGAAACATCTAGTTTTTGTTGGGATCAATGGAATTATGTAAAAAAAAAACAATATCATTTCAAACATGGTTTACGAATAATTGGGGAAAAAATCATGTTTCAACATGTCAACGACCCAAAACACACTTCTAAATTATATTAAAATCTAAAAAATTGTGGAGAGACATGATCACTCCCGTTCTGAAAAAAAATACGGCACATGAATTAAGAATTTATGTAACCAAAACTTTTGTGGAAAAATCTGTCTCTTCCGGTTTCAAGTTAGTTAAATGACAGACTAAAGCAAAACAACTATCATCAATCCTATTATCAATATTGATATCATTTTATTGTTTTATTTTTTATTTTTCAAATTTCATAAACCGTCTAAATAAATAAAAGTAAATTGAATAAATAAAACAAAAATTAAAATAGAATAGAATAGATAGATAGATAGATAGATAGATAGATAGATAGATAGATAGATAGATAGATAACTTTATAGATAGATAGATAGATAGATAGATAGATAGATAGATAGATAGAAAACTATAGATAGATAGATAGATAGATAGATAGATAGAAAAATAGATAGATAGATAAAAACTTTATAGATAGATAGATAGAAAACTATAGATAGATAGATAGATAGATAGATAGATAGATAGATAGACAACTTTATAGATAGATAGATAGATAGATAGATAGATAGATAGATAGATAAAAACTTTATAGATAGATAGAAAACTTAATAGATAGATAGATAGATAGATAGATAGATAGATAGAAATTTTATAGATAGATAGATAGAAAATTTTATAGATAGATAGATAGATAGATAGATACAAACTTTATAGATAGATAGATAGAAAACTTTATAGATAGATAGATAGATAGATATAGATAGATAGATAGATAGATAGATAGATAGATAGATAGATAGATAGATAGATAGATCATCATTGCCAGTTGATAGTGAAATCCGACAAAATTTCTGGGACGCATAATAAATAATAACGGTTTGGCGAATTTAATACACACAATATAGACTACGGGAAACATTGAATAAATTTTTTATCGAGATGATCTAAATGAAATGGTAGAAAGAGAAATGAAAAGGATAATAAGGTGATGGCGATTGCTTCGAGATACAAAGTATTTTGGATAGCTGTGATCACTCACGACATTAACGGACGTGATGCATAAATAAAGGAAATGTATTTACTGGACTTAGATTTGTCCTTTGTACGGCGCATTCCATACAGAACCGATCTGACTACACCTGTAATTATCTAATCGAGATCTCATTTCCTTTTGGGACCTCGCTTTAAGAAATATATAAATATTTAAACAGTTTTCTTTCTGCTCCACCATTATTGTCATTAGATGAAGAAAAAGGATTTCTCGGCTTTTGTTAACCTGGTTGGATTGAGATTCATGAACTAAACGAAATCTTTAGAGCATGAACTTCTCACGAGATTTCTTGAGATTTCTCGCGATATATGATTATTCGTCAGCAATAGTCAGTAGCGAATTAATGATAAAGCCTATGTGCATTTAGGTTATATAAGATGAGTTTGCAGGACAGAGGAGAGGTTAATGACAATATTCGCCAGAGGGTTGAGATGTGGAACGCGAAGTTGAATCGGTAACGCCACATTTACGAACTAAAAGAAATCGTTAAAACATGGACTTCTCACGAGATATCTCGAGATTTCTCGAGATTTCTCGAGGTATAGAATTATTCGTTAACAACAGTCAGTAGTGAATTAATGATAAAGCCTGTGTGCATGTAGTTTATATTAGATGAGTTTGCAGGACAGAGGAGAGGTTAATGACAATATTTGCCAGTGGAGTGAGATGTGGAACGCGAAGGAGAATCGGTAGCGTCACATTTTTCACGGGATTTCAATAATCGGCTGGAAGTTTTCAGTCATTATTCTTATCAGAAACATCACGTAATATTCTGAATGCCAACGACGTACTCAGTATATGATCTCATAGATCACAGAAACTTTCGCAATTAAATCTACCGTTGAATAATACTGACATATTTGCTCTGGTTCCGATTCTATAAATCTCCAGAACTTCGACAAAATTCGTTAACTCCCCCAGGAAGTCATGCCAGTATTTTGTGGAGAACCATGATCGCCTAAATACTTCCAGGAAGATACATGGTGTTCAATATTTATATTTTTTCTTACATCGATGGCACGACTTGGAGTTTCATACCTTATACAATCATCAGGTGCATTTTTCAAACTGACAGTTTAATAGATTTTAAATTAAGTTCACTCGATGTTCAGGGGAATTAAGTCTTATTGAGTTAGAAAGAAAGAAAGAAAGAAAGAAAGAACCTATTTTCACTTTATTTCCTTTCTTTCTTTCTTTCTTTCTTTCTTTCTTTCTTTCTTTCCCCTGAAAATAGTACTATTAATAAATATGAATTACGCTTCTTTGATTTAATCTCCTTGCATTTTAATACATTTAAATTCAAAATTTTAATTTCAATTAAAATTTTAATTTTAATTTTTTATCATCATGTAATCTTAGAATTTTAAATTTTTACTTTTGCTTTCAAAAAAGAAAAAACCTAGATTTATAAGATTTAACTCCCATAAATATCGAGTGAACTTAAATTCAAATCTATTAAACTGACAGTTTGTAATATGCACCTGATGATTGCATAACGCATGAAGCTTCGAGTCGTGCTATCGACGTAGGACAATATGTATATTTCTTAATATATATGTATGTGTGTGTGTGTGTGTGTGTGTGTTTGTGTGTGAAGTCTTCAAGATCATCTGAAGACACCACATGGCAGAAACCTAGGTCGAGTAATAACTCGTTTACAAATTAAGAATATTCAAAAGTTCTACAATATATTTGTATTTGAACACTTTTTAATACAATTGTGTACTTTTCTAATTTTATTTTGACTAAAAACTAAGTAATTAAATAATCAATATATATATATATATTTTTCTAAACATATGCTGTTAAATATAAGAGACAATGAATGTCTATTATGTTTAATCATGAGCCGTTCTACACGTCGTATTTTGGCTTTAATTTCAGTTGAAAATAAAGACAAAAATTCTCCAACATTTGGATAATTATTTATTGGTTTTCTTCTAAGCTTTCGGCTCACATGAGCCATCTTCAGAGAGGTAGTTCAAACTGAAATATTATAAAATCCACCATCACTGACGATTTTATTTTGTGTTGACATAAAACTCCGCTTGGCAACGGCAATTGATACCAAAAATTATAAACGCAGTTCTTAAGTTTGTGATGCGGTTTTATGACGTCACACCGCGGGATAGCGCGAAATGACAACAAAACCATGTAGTCAAATGCAATGTAATATGTTATTTCCTGTTTTAAAGTTGATTTTATTGAGTGTTGGTTGTTTCGATTTGATGTACATGGCCTCCAATATCTGCAGGTTCCTCTTACTGTGTGTATGAGTAAGGATCACCGTATTGTTGACCAAAATCTGTCTGATATTACCTACATGTTTATGTTTTTCAGAGAAATGTTGTTTAATAGTACTCAAGAACGGCTCATGATTAAACATAATGGACATTCATTGTCTCTTATATTTAACAGCATATGTTTAGAAAATTACTTGCTGCCTCGATATACTATATATATATATATATATATATATATATATATGAAAGTATTTCTATAAGTACAAATTTAATTAAGGAAATGTAATTTTATAGTTTGTTGTTATACATTATGAAATAGTAATGAAAAGCGAAGCAACCGGTTTCGCTCCCGCTCGTCAGGCCTCTACGGGAGATTTAAATTAGAATGAAAATAAAGTGCGTCATGGAAAATGAGGGGGAAACATTTATGAATGCAAAGATCTAGAGGCTAATAATATCGAGCACTAACAAATCACGCTGTTTGCACAGTGAACGTTTGTAGGATCCGATATATAAAGCCTCTAGCACCTTAAGATGGAATAAAGAGTGAGATCGGGCTACAACAGTGAACCAATCTTCACTAAAATTCGCTGCACACTATTCTTTATAAAGTGCTCACAAATGGCGGATCCGTAAGTATTTGGAACGAGTCCATTCCGAGGCAAGGTGTGGTTTCTTATTTTAGTGCGGACATGTTGCTTTATTCTCAAGATGCTGAGTTGATCTTCCTATGTAGTCAGCTCCGCAACTACAATTGTATTTATAAATAATAGAGTTAATTTGGTGGGGAAGAAGAGCCTCCTTGCGTGCAGAACATAACATGGGCCGGGTTTGAAATACTATACGTACCTCGGCCAAGAAAAAACAACAATAAACTTCAGATTAAATTTGTCTAGCCATGCTTTCACACTTTGATCTAATCCAGGGAAGTCTCAGATAAACGAGCAGTTTTTTTAACAGTAATGAGCTTATTTTTTCTGAATTCCGAAATCTTGTTACGGAAAACCAAATGAACAGTGTCGGGGGGATACCCTAAACTGCATAACGTTTCCTTCACAAAACTAATTTCATCATCCAGGAAAGACTCAGAACATATTATTAATGCCCTGTAAACTAGAGTTCCAATAATGTTTATCTTACGTTTTGTTTTAGGATAAAATGAATCCCAACGCGTATATAACCCCGCAAATGTTGGTTTCCTATAGACAAAGGTGAGAAAAGTTGTAGGTGTCCGATGTACAAGGACATCTAAAAAAGCTAGTTAAGAATTTGATTCTTTCTCAGCAGTAAACCTCAGTGCTAGATGGCTATTGTTAAGAAAAGAGAAAAACGAGTCTGCCTCAACTTCATTATCGAATAAACAAAAAGTGTCGTCCACATATCGAGAATACAGTTGAAGGCGAAGTAAATTGCTATGAATTTTCTCCTCAAAGATATTGGCAAGTGCAGGACCCAAAGAGAGCCCATCGCGACCCCGTCAATCTGTCGGTCAGTTAAGTGCCATACGTGATACACGCTTGGTCGATCTTGTCTCAAAAGAGACATGGCTAACTTGGCAGGAGATTATCCCGCAGAAGGTTGCCATTGCTTTCTGCGGTAGACTGGTTGCCGACCACGGCTATAGAACCCAATCTGTCCTGCTATTTAACCCATAACTGGAAGGAAGAGACGGATTAATACCTTTCCCAGGGGTATTTGCGCGTAAGTGAATACAATGGATTCAACTGGAATTCGAACTCGGCTCCCCGGTTTCTCGTTCCGAGCCGATACCACAACGCACATTCCACAGATGACGTAGCAAATTTCAGCAACTCCACAAAAACCGATTCAGGTATGCTAGGTGGAGACATAGAGCTACGATAAAGTAAATCGCAGCAGATATTTATTGTCTCCAAAAATTGGGGCACAATTATATAATGAACAGACATCAAAAGAACACATGAATTTGCCTGAAGAAGACAAATTTTGGATGAGGTCAACATGTAATATAACAATCTGGCCCCACCCGAGGAAGGCTGATGCAAGCGAGGGTGTTTCCGGTCGTTGAAAGGAACGGATGTCGTTTGACCTTATTTCCGGCAGCAGCGGAAATAACTACAGAGGCAAACAGAACAGGTGTCTCTGAGAATTACGTGGGCGTGCGTGGGCGAGGCAAAACCGGAAGAAAAAGTCCCGGTTCTGGAAGATTATAAAAAGACCTCGGCACACGGATTCGCCAGTAGAGTAGCAGACAGCGGCCGGTGGAAGCAGAGAGAGACAACACAGGCAGACTACACTCCCGTCAACCCATTAGAAGCGCGCTCTCTCAATTCTCTGTTCCCTATTCTACACGGTTCATTGTCATTAATAAAAATATAACTTTATATTTTTATATATATGCGTGTTTGTTGTTTGTCGATATATAACAAACAAAGGAGAAGGAATCCTTGAAACAAAATCCACTTAAATGCTGCAACCATGGTTCCAAAAGAGATGACAGTCATTTGGCTACTTTGTGTTGTGCTGATCCAACCATTGATAAAAGAGGTCTCAACGGTACTCCATCCTTATGAATTTTTGGAAGACCATATAACCAGGGATGAATGGATCCAGATGGACAAATCTCATCGGAAATTTATTTCCCTACTTTTTACCCACCTCATGAGTAATTTTTGACACTGTATTTCACTTGAGGCAGTTCGATCACACGTATCAGCAGATCCAAGCTTTGTAAGCTACACACTTTCTTTACTTTAGTATATATATATATATATATATATATATATATATATCCGAGTGAGTATAGAATGAGGAGAGAAAAAAGAAAAAATTTTTTCCGTCCAAAACATTAATTTAAAACAGTGCTCGATATATGATGTATAGAGCAGTGAGTATTTATTATAAATTATAGGAAGAAGTGTTTAAACACTGAAACAAACATATGATTGTAGGGAAGAGGACATATATAGAAGAAATTATGTACATGTTCTAAAACATAATTTAATAATAATAAAAATATATATATATATATATATATATATATATATATATAAGTAATAGCTAACCTAGAGCCAACGAACCAACCAAGGTTTCACCAAATGGATCGTCATGCCAACTTGCCCTGACGATCCATTTGGTGAAACCTAAGTAGATCCGTTGGCTCTAGGTTAGCTACTTGTTTATTTGCTCTGCTATTGTATTGCGCGCTTTACGTGTTAGGTTCCTCGTCTCGGGTTTTTTTTTCTTTCGACTCGTACTTTGACTAATGTTCAAGTTCATTTCTTTTTTTTTGTTTCCAT
>JBBBDQ010001423.1:4710000-4732578 GCA_037127315.1 Ascarosepion bandense
CACTTGCTTCTGGCCGGGATCGAAACTCGATATATATATATATATATATATATATATATATATATATATATTAGTCATCCGCATACAAACCTGTTTCGCTGTATCACAGCTCATCAGTGTGGCTAGACGCATCCACTTGCTTCTGGTCGGGATCGAAACTCAACCGATTTGGTGTCAGTCGGAGTCGCTACTCCCTAAGTCATCGACGCATGGAATCAGAGAAGGGAAATTTTAACGTGTTGTGTATAAGCTGTGTAAACACACGCAAGTCACCGAGAGAACTCAATTCATTTCTGAAGAGTCACGCATATAGCAGAACAGTATATATATATATATATATTCTAAATATATACTGTTAAATATAACAGACAATGAATGTTTATTATGTTTAATCACGAGCCGTTCTAAACGTCGTATTTTTGCTTTAATTTCAGTTAAAAATAAAGACAAAAATTCTCCAACATTTGGATATTTTTTTATGAAGTTAGTTCTAAGCTTTCGGCTCACATGAACCATGTTCAAAGAGGTTATTAAGACGGTAACACAAAAGCATCCACCATCAGCGACGATTTTATTTTGTGTTGACATAAAACTCCGCTTGGCAACGGCAATAGTTACCAAAAATAACAATCGCAGTTCGCAATGCGGTTCTATGACGTCACACCGCGTGATAGCTGATGGTGGATGAAATGATTATTTTTGATCGATACTCGTATTTAAGTAGATATTCTCTTTCTAATCGAACAGTATTATATATTAATTTCTACCAGCCTGATTATTTACGATAAACTTTTGTTTCGAAGATGTGTGTTATTCGGCAGGATTCGAAACTGCGACCCCTACCTACATAGGGGAAGCCACCAAGTGATTTGGCGCATCTTAGACTTCACGGCTACGAATGTCGATCAATCGATCGTAACAAAACTTTCTCATATATAATCACTTCGGTAGAAATAATTGTATAATACTGTTGGATTATAAGCAGAATATCTACTTAAATACGAGTGTTGATCAAAAATAATAGACTAAACTATCACCCGGTTCACACTCCACCCATGTCTATTGAACAGGTGAAGTGGCTCCTCCCTTGTTCCTTGTTTAGGATGTGGTTTCCGGCTTTCTCTTTTCCAATCTTTTCACTCCTACGTAGCCCCCTGCGCTTCAGTGGCGTTACCGCCTTGCTCGGGGTAATATGATTAAAAAAAATCATTTAAAATTGTCGGTTGTTTATAATCTGTTTTGTTAATCTTCGTTAATACCCTAACATGATGATTATCGTAAATAATCAAGCCGGTAGAATTAAATATATAATATTGTTTGGTTATAAACAGAATATCTACTTAAATACGAGTATCGATAAAAAATAATGTTCAAACAAATCATTTAAAATTGGCGGTTATTTATAATCAGTTTTGTTAATCTTCGTTAATTTCCGTAACATGATAGTTATGGTAAATAATGAGGCCGGTAGAAATAAATATATAATATTGTTTGGTTATAAACAGAATATCTACTTAAATACGAGTATCGATAAAAAATAATGTTCAAACAAATCATTTAAAATTGTCGGTTGTTTATAATCTGTTTTGTTAATCTTCGTTAATTTCCGTAACATGATGATTATCGTAAATAATCAGGCCGGTAGAATTAAATATATAATATTGTTTGGTTATAAACAGAATATCTACGTAAATACGAGTATCGATAAAAAATAATGTTCAAACAAATCATTTAAAATTGGCGGTTATTTATAATCAGTTTTGTTAATCTTCGTTAATTTCCGTAACATGATAGTTATGGTAAATAATGAGGCCGGTAGAAACAAATATATAATATTGTTTGGTTATAAACAGAATATTTACTTAAATACGAGTATCGATAAAAAATAATGTTCAAACAAATCATTTAAAATTGTCGGTTGTTTATAATCAGTTTTGTTAATCTTCGTTAATTTCCGTAACATGATGATTATCGTAAATAATCAGGCCGGTAGAATTAAATATATAATATTGTTTGGTTATAAACAGAATATCTACTTAAATACGAGTATCGATAAAAAATAATGTTCAAACAAATCATTTAAAATTGTCGGTTGTTTATAATCAGTTTTGTTAATCTTCGTTAATTTCCGTAACATGATAGTTATTGTAAATAATGAGGCCGGTAGAAATAAATATATAATATTGTTTGGTTATAAACAGAATATCTACTTAAATACGAGTATCGATCAAAAATAATGTTCAAACAAATCATTTAAAATTGTCTGTTGTGTATGACCAATTTTGTTAATCTTCGTTAATTTCCGTAATATATATAGCAAAGAATTTGTCACTTTAACTGAGCAGGCTCATGCAGACTTCGAATTTAATCCATAGCAGAAGTGGAAACTATTTTTAAAACTTTCTTCTCTAGCTCGATCATCATGATAGCATCGAGGGCAAGTGATAAAAATGCTTTTATTTACATTTGCTACGGCAGTTAATACAGGTAAACCGGTCCTCTAAAAAGCTAAATCCTCATTCGCTGGACGAATCGCTGTATTGCATCTAATAAATTTGGAACTAATGTCTACTGGTGATTCCGTATTGCCACAGTAGCCCTATTAATGCTCTGATTGGCAAAATATCCTTTTACCTGTAAACCACTGATTCCTTATATTTGAATATTTATTGTTTGTAATGTGTGTCACCTGTTCAGCATTCGGACGGAAGTGAAGATTTGAGATCGTGTCATCAAGATCTGGTGGGGCACAGTGGGTTGATATATGAAAGTTGACATTTCAGACACGCCTCTTTTCATGTCACTCACTTTAGGAACATCATCATGACATCCGTGTAATAAATGTCAACAAATATTTTGCTCAAACAGATGACTAGAAAAAAAAAAAAAAACGGGCGATACGTTAAGTTGCCAATATTGTCCAAGTCTTTGAATAAACACTGAAAATTTTAATTTATTCTTACCTAGCAGTATAGCCCGGCGTTGCTCGGGTGTAATGAAAGCTTTAAAACTAATCCATGGTCCTGGAGCTCAGACTCTTTGGACGTTGGCACGAAAGACTAAAAAGCAATAGTTGTTTCCAGTTAAAGCGAAACCGTAGACTGAAAAAAAAAATGAATGGATGAAAGTCAAATTTTGAGATCTATCTATCGCCCGGTTCACACTCCACCCATGTCTATTGAACAGGTTAAGAGGCTCATCCCTTGTTCCCTGCTTAGGATATGGTTTCCGGCTTTCTCTTTTCCAATCTTCTCACTTTGTTTTGTTTTTTTTTTCAATTGGAGTAGATAGATCTATCTATCGCCCGGTTCACACTCCACCCATGTATATTGAACAGGTTAAGAAACTCATCCCTTGTTCCCTGTTCAGGATATGGTTTCCGGCTTTCTCTTTTCCAATCTTTTCACTATTTCGTAGCCCCTGCTCATCAGTGGCGTTACCGCCTTGCTAGGGGTGATACGATTAAAAAAAAAAGTTTGGTGAGAATCGGATAAAAATTGTGAATTTGTATAAAGGACTTACAGACAGATAAACAGACACACACACAAACATCTTGCTTATATATATATATATATATATATATATATATATATATATATATATATATTATAGATTTTCTGCACTATTGTAAGAACTGCAACCTTGAAACTTCTGAATATCGTTTCTTATGTCTTTATCTATGAGTGTATCAAATTTGATTAAAATCGGACCGCTTTTTCTATCACCCGATTTTTTCGATTATCGATTTTCGATATTTATCTGGGTTACCTCGACACAAAACCTAACTAAGAACACTCGCAGACGCCTATAGTACAACTGTGTAAATTTTCAAGAAAATCGGTCCAATCGTTTTGGAGTCTATAGGTAACAGACACACACACACACAGACACACACACAGACACTCACATACACACACACAGACAAAGTTCCATTTATAAAATAATTTTAGATACGGATTTTTTTTCACTGTTTACTTTTTTTCTGTGTTCATTTTAAATTTATTTTTTGAATGATTTTACGGTCATTTTCACCTGTATGTTTATTGAGATTGTAGTGCTGGTCGATTGTACAAAGTTTTATTCAAGGCTATGAGGTGTTCACAATGGCGTGTCGTGATTTGAACAAATCGATTTCTTTTTTATTTATATTGTTTGGACTGTTGCCATCATCTTCATTGTCATATTCATGATGTTTCGGCCGTTGGCCTTCTTCAGGCGATTGAAATTTTGAAACTTGAGGACGCAGCAGATAAAAGTGTTGGTCAGTTCCAGTGGCTTCAGCTAAAGAGTTGTAAGTTCAATACCTGGCTACAGCAGTGATTAACAAATAATTTAGAGAGTTGAGTTAAAGCGTTGGTTAGTTCCAGTGACTTGACCCAAATTGTTGTGAGTTCAATTCCTAGCTACAGCAGTGGTGAACAAATACCTTGAAGAGTTGAGTTAAAGCGTTGATTAGTTCCAGTGACTGGACCCAAAGAGTTGTAAGTTCAATAATTGGCTACAGCAGTGGTGAACAAATAACTTAGCTGTGTTAAAGAGAGATAACTAGGTCATCCGGAAGTGTCATGGCTCACAGAATGAGAACAATTTATCCAGTGATCGAAATAAAGTATTCGGTTCTAAATTTATCATCACCTGACGATGTCCGGTGCGTATAACGGCCTAAACGTCGTGAATATGAGAATAAAGATGAGGACAACAGTATAAATGCTAGTCCATCTCAGAAGTATTGACAAATATCGGTTTATCCTCGTCTTGACGATTTCTTCTTTACATAATGCATGCAAATGAGCTCTGTTGTGACGTAGATTGAACACGTGACATAGAGTTTACAATATATAAAGGACTAATATCGAGTAGCGATATTTAACCGCCAAATTTTTGTGTAGTGGGTGGAGAGTACCGAATCTTTGTCCTCGAAGACAGAGTGCGGCTCTGTTGTAGCTCCGTCCGCTAGGACAGGGTTGCTTCTGAGAAAAATTACACTGAATAGATACCCGGTCCCCTGGGAACAGTGTCCTGTGGCCGCACCACCCAATTGCAGCAGAGGGGTGGACCAGGTGTTAGTCACCGGGGCCAGCTCAACCGGCGGTTGAGGGGACAGGGGAATTTTTGTCCCTGAGCACGTCCATACGCGGTCGGTTTCCCACCTAAAAAACAACCTTGTGTCACATCTCGCTCCAGTGGGGGAGTAGGGTAAATACCAAACCGAGTAGCGAGGAGGTGGAGTCGGCAGCTGACGGCTAGCACGGTCGTTGTCTACTCGGCTTACTAGTTGTTGCTGGAGAGGATTCACTTTTAGATGATCTGTAAGAAGATTGTAGTGCAGGATGTGCGTTGTGGTGCAGTGGATCTCGACTAGGAACGACAAATCAGGGATCCGAGTTCGAATTCCAGCTGAAATCCTTGCATTCAATTACGCACAAACACCCCTTTGAAAAGTTATTCATCCGCCTCTTCCCTCAAGTTATGGATTAAATAATAGGACAGATTGGGTTCTATAGCCTTGGCTGGCAACCTACTGCGGGATAATCTTCTGCCCAGTCAGTCATGTCTCTTTCGAGACATGATCGCCCAAGCGTGTATCACGTATGTCACTTAACTGACTGACTGAATATAATAGCTGGAAAAATAATTAAAATTTCTACTGGGCATAAAGTGGGGGATCGGTTTATATCGTTATGAAGTAATAAACTGAACCCCCCACTAATTACTACATAATAATATAATACATCTTTCCCCTCTAGCTATGAGTCAAATAACAGAACAGATTGGGTTCTATAGCCTTGGCTGGCAACCAGTCTATCGCAGAAAGTAATTGCAACCTACAGCGGGATAATCTTTTGCCCAGTCAGTAATGTCTCTTTCGAGACATGATCACCCAAAGCGTGTATCACGTATGGCATATAACTGATTGACTGTATGAACTTTTACCAGCTGTTTCCTTGGCGAGTAAATAAATTAGTTGGTCACCTGAACTACACAGGTTTGCAATCACCTCCACCCTTCTTTGTCATACCATTGACAGGCCATTCTGCCAAGTTATGTGGCAATGTTCGGCAACTTCCGGGAGTAGAGTGACTACCAAGCCCTCACCTTCGTTAAGTATATTTCTCGCCTATTAGCACGATGACCGACTTGTACAAGTAGGTCACCAAAAACTCTGGTGTTATTGCATCAATATATGTAAGATGAGCGGAAGAATTTACCAAAGGACATTATTGTTCATGCCAAAAGAGGGTGGGCATTAATTTAAGATGAGGTCTGTGAGCCGTTGATAAATATATCATTTTGATATTAGTGTACGAATGTATCGGTTTGCGTTATAATTTATTTTAATTTAGGAATATTTCGTTCACGTTCAAATTGAAAAACGGATAAAGTTTGATACAATTTCACTTTCTCTTAGCACGCACGCACACGCACACACACACACACACACACACACACACATACATACATACATACAAATATATAACGGTCATGTCACGTTGAATACACCGGTTCCCGCTCGATCACCGAAGTTAAGCAACGTTGAGCCTGGTCAGTACTTAGGTGGGTGACCACTTGGGAATACCAGGTGCTGTTAGCGTTCACGGATGTGCGTTGTGGTGCGGTGGATGTCGGCTTGGAGGGGGAAATCGGTGAGCCGAGTTCCAATTTCAGTCAAGCACACTGCATTCACTTGCGCACTAGTACCCTTGGGAAAGGTATTAATCCGTCCGTTCCCTCCAATTATGGGTTAAATAATTGAGGTCTGCTGTTCATGCGATCTGTGGCAGATTTCTACACCGATTGTTTGTTATCAGCAGTTCCAAAAAGTGTGGATGGTACTACACAATGGCTTCACCACTATAAACAAATCTTTGTGTGGATGTCTTACTGAGGTTAGACCCTCATACATCGAAATCGATGGGAGAGTATATATATATATATATATATATATATATATATATATAAATTATAGTTTAGAACATTTACAAATTAATATCTACTACAAAGTGTACATTTTGTTTCGACATTGAAATGACAATGTCTCATTAGATAGTGTGGAAAGGAATGGAAAGTCTCTTTCCTTATATTTGCTGCTTTCTGTGTGGGAATTGGGTGAGGTTATTGATAAGGGAATAAGTCTTGTAAATTGTCCGTAAGAATTTTGAGTGAAAAGAGGGAATAAGTAAAGGATAGTGTTGATTAATGAACGTGTCGAAAATTTTTGTAAACAGATTTAACATTAAAAGATAAGTTATAGTCTTTTATAGCTTAATGGCTGGTTTTCTTCGGGTTTGATAAAAAGTGGGGGGGGGGAAATAAGGAAATGTATAGGAGTAGATGCAATAAATAAGGAATTATAATTACCATTTTTAACCATTTTTATTACCGAAATGTACGACTATAAAATATTTTTGTATCTAAACTTAGTTTTTATAATTAATCTATTTTTGTATATTTAACCTTAATTTAAAATCACTTTTTTTATATAAAACTTGAATTTAGATCACAGTTTCTGGTATGAAATAATGCAACATCTGATGTAAGAGTGTTGTTAATATTATAAATATTCATTAAGCAACGAGATATTAAAATAAAATAAATTGGAATATAAAATCTTTATATATATAAAAAATCTTCATAATAAATAAAGGGATATTAGAAAGATGGGATAATGATTACAGGAAGTAAATTAGAATAAAAAATAGAAATGTTTTTTATATATTAAAGGTTTGGAAAAAATAGAAATAAATACGCACTGAGAAGAAGTGTAAATTTACTCAAAAGCCCCCTGAAGTTTGAACAAAAATATAAAACGTTCTTTCCTTTCTTCATCCTCTTCCCTGTTTTCTATAAGAAGAGGTCTATATATGGAGAAAGCAGAAAGGACATTTTTTTGGTAATAGAATAGATACATTAAAGGTAATACGTTATAGGGAGAAACAATAAAAATAAAAATAAGAAAGGAAAATAAAATTAGATTAAAAGTAGGTTGACACTCTTACTGTTAGGGAGAAGAAAGAAAAAAAGAAAAAAAGAAAAGAAATGTAACTATATAGAAACTACTGGCCAAATTTCAAAATGAATCTTTATTCTGATTAGTTACAAGGAACACACTGGTCCTAGGTATGACGGTAAACTGCATCCGGCAGTAAGTCCTCTAATTGGGAGGTTGTGAGGAGCATGGAACCACCTCTTAATTGCTGTTGTTCCCAGGTCCACCCTGACCCGGAGTGGTAGCACCTGTTAGGATCCCAGCTATGGGCAAATAGTTAACCCCCCAAACTGAGGTCAAAACACTATAAAAGTATAAAAATACTTTTATAGAAATATATTCATAAAAAT
This sequence comes from Ascarosepion bandense, assembly GCA_037127315.1. Lineage (NCBI taxonomy): Eukaryota > Metazoa > Mollusca > Cephalopoda > Sepiida > Sepiidae > Ascarosepion > Ascarosepion bandense. The sequence goes on from JBBBDQ010001423.1 coordinate 4,718,338, forward strand.
CGACTTTTATGGAAAATATACTTTTTTAAAGGAAAAATATTACTAATGATATATTTTTGAAAGAAAAAAATTCCCAGCAAAACATTTTTGAACTCAAAACTATAAGACATTTTCAGTTTTTAAAAATATAGAATAAAAGCAAAATTTTCATTAAAATCAGACTAAAACAACCTTTTCACTATAACCGAACATTATAAAAAAAAAAATAACTCAAAAGCCCACCTTTTTGGCATTAAATAACCCACAGAGGTTGATTTGCCGTTAAATAAAACTTAAACAAACAAACAAGGAACTCACACATAAATTCTATCCACATAGATAAATAGCAAAACAGGGTTTTTGTATTTAAATGTAAATCATTTTCACAACCAACATCCAGCATTGCTTCAGGACGAGATTCTATCTTGAAACATAGAAATTTCCGTGTCGCAATGCACATTTAATTCATAATTATATATATATATATATATATATTATCATCCGCAGACAGATCTGTTTTGCTGTATCACACCTCATCAGTACGGTTAGACTCCGACTGCTTTTTACCCAGGATTGAAATCCGACCGAAATGGCGTCAGTCGGCGACTCTATCCATCGGCTATGGGCGTTCGGTAGAAGTAGGCAGACTTTTTAGCGCATGTCATTATACGCTCCCAATAGCTAGTGTGCTCTAATTCATTTCACTGAATGAGCGATGCGTACATATGTATATATATATATATATATATATATATATATGTGTGTGTGTCTGTGTGTCTGTGTGTGTGGAGAGAGAGAGAGGGGGGAGGGATTGATAATATTGTTTTATTGAAAAGATGACGGTAATGTTTCAAAGTAAAGGAATTTGTTGATGACTTGATTTTCCAGCGTACCTCACTATTAAACAAATCATAAAGTGAAAGACTGTGTTGTATATAAACAAGACCATTTTAGAGCACCAGTCGCGGATTTGAATAGGCTACTTAGATATGCATCTGAATCTGCCGGCCGTCCAGGATATCGTATGCAAACAAATGCTCGCCGTAAAATTCCGCACGGCTCCGTCTGTTTGGAAAGAAGGAAAGATCTCGTACCGAATTTTTTTTCTTTTTTTTTTTTTTTGGTATCTTTATTGAAGTCTTTTTTAATCATATTCTTGGCGAATCTTTGTTTTATTACGAGCGTCGGCTTTAAAGAGGACGCCCTCAAGAGAAAACCATTTCGTTTTTTATGACTTCGGTTTTGTTCTTTTTCAAATCAATATTATTACTTCATACATTTGTTTTATTTACACTAAATGCTTGATAGTTGTTCATGGGATACAAGTAACAGCAAAATTCGGCGGACCTGAAGGAGACTACCACCACCTATAAATTTATTGTTTTTCGTTTTTTTTTTTACTTTTTTTAGTGCAATCTTATCGATTACACCTTAAACTTTCAGAGTGACAAAAAAAAAAAAAGTTCTGAAAAAAATTCAATATTAAAAAATTTTAGGGAGGGCTCAATTTTTCATACAACCTTATTGTTAATCGATCCCTCATATCAGAACCACTCACCGGTACGACATTACCACAACCTTATCGATCCTGTGCAATTAACTTTTTTGCTTGCGCATATTCAACAACTGAATCCTCTGCAAAATTTTTGAATAAAGACATTCTTGGAGTTTCCGAAGAAGATGCCATCGTAAGAACTGGCGAAAACTTGAAAAAGACAAAAACAAGATCAACAACTCATCCTCAAAAAAACAAAACAAAGTGACCAGAATGCTAGTGGTTTAAAAATGGAGGCTCGACTTACTATAAAGTTTTATTAGAAACTGAGTCAGTCAGTTAAATGCCATACTCGATACACGCTTTGGGCGATCATGTCTTGAAAGAGGCATGACTGACTGGGCAGAAGATTATCCCGCAGAAGGTTGTATTACTTTCTGCAGCAGACTGGTTGCCAGCTAAGGCTATAGAACCCAATCTACCCAATTATTTGACTCATAGTCAGACTGGGGAAGAGATGTATTATATTATTCAGTATTAATAGTAGTAGGGTATCAGTTTATTACTTCAGGACAATATAAAACTGATCCCACACTTTATGCCCAGTAAAAGCCTTAATCATGTTTTCATCTATGATATTCAGTCAGTCAGTTAAGTGCCATACGTGATACACGCTTTGGGCAATCATATCTCGAAAAAGACATGACAGACTGGGCAGAAGATTATCCCGAAGTAGGTTGCCATTGCTTTCTGCGGTAGACTGGTTGCCGACCAAGGCTATAGAACCCAATCTATCCTGTTATTTAATCCATAACTGGAAGGAATAGACGGATTAATACCTTTCCCAAGGGTTTTTGCGCGTAAGTGAATGCAATGAATTCTGCTGGAATTCGAACTCGGCTCCCCGATTTCTCGTTCCGAGTCGATATCCAATGTACCACAAAGAACATGTAAAAATTCCGATCTACTACAAAGCGTAAAGGTGTTTCTACCTTGAAAGGACACAGTCTTATCAAGTAGTAAACGTTATTTTTTTTTTAAGAAAGATGGAAGACACGCTTTCTTATATTGGTAAAATTTTGTGTGTGAGGTAAAGGGAGTAGGGAAAATGAGAAACCAGAATGGGGGGGTTGTACAAGAGACATTGAGGAAATAAAGAACAAAAAGAGGAAAACGGGAGAAAAAGAGAGAACTAAAAGAGACATGATGAAAGGTTCAAAGAAAGACACCAGGTTTGAAAGTAAGAAGTACAGTATAGTCATATACAGCTTTTGATGACCCAGGATTTTTTGTTCTAATATTTTTCTAACAATAGACTATCGCCCGGTTCACACTCCACTCACGTCTATTGAACAGGTGAAGAGGCTCATCCCTTGTTTCCTGTTTAGGATGCGGTTTCCGGTTTTCTCTTTCCCAATCTCTTCAATCTTATGTAGCCCCCTGCACATCAGTGGTGTTACCGCCTTGCTCGGGGTGATATGATTAAAAAAAAAAAAAAAAGGAATGGAAGATTCACTTCCTTATATTGGTAAATTTGTTGTGTGTGAGGTAAAGGGGGTAGGGAAAATGAGAAACCAAAGTGGGGGATTGCAAAGGAGACATTGAGGAAATAAAGAACAAAAAGAGGAAAACGGGAGAGAAAGAGAGAACTAAAAGATACATGATGAAAGGTTCAAAGAAAGCACCAGGTTTAAAAGAAAAAAGTGAAGTATAGTCATATACAGCCTTTGATGACCTGGCGCTTGGGTTTAACAAAGTAAGAAAATGCGTAGAGTGTGGGAGGAAGTAAGAGAAGATGGGCGAAGAAGAGAGAGGTTTGAGAGACATTATTACCACGATATTCACTGCATGATCTCTCTCCTTACGTTTTTATCTCTAATTTTATTTTTATTTTTTTCTAAAAATTGTGACCTAATTAAGGTTGTTCTAAAAAATGTAGGTTGAAATTCTCTAAAGAAAAATTTTCTTTAACTTTAAATTAAGTTTAAATAAAAAAAAAACTTAAATAACTTCTACGCTTATGTACAGGATTTCACCATCCTTTCAAAAAAAAAAACCCTGAAAATTTGTAGCCTTATAATTCACTAATACAGATAAGTTTATCCACAATTAATTCCAGGTCAGAGTGTTTAAAAAAACCTACCACTTGGCCGGTGATACTGTCTCTCTAAAGTTAAGATCACAAGAAAATTTTTGGAGGAAAGAAGCTGCTGGAGTAGAATTGTCGCCTGCATTTGGTTGATTTAACTGTAAAAGGGTGGGACCTTGGGGCAGTCTGGTTGTCGAGTAAATTTTTGTAGAAGGGTCACCAGTGACCCAAGTTCGTCACAGCAGAAGCCATGAAAATATTTATAGAAGAGACAGAGGGAATCCACAGCCCGCTGATGAGAAAGTGCCTGGAGTCGAGCTGCCAATCACATTACCTATTTTCCTCTGGAACCTGGCGGGAACACTGAGATGAATGGCAGGGGCGCCTGACCAGATATGACAACAGTTCGATGTCATTTTCTCCCCAGTAAGTGAGTTGCGTGACTAAAGTTGTCATTAATGTCATGAAAGAGTTCTTTCTTCTTAGCTAATTGATTTTGTTTAGCGGCATATCAAACTCTAGGGGATATTTAATGCCGAAATCTAAATACTTTTAACACAATTTTATGGTTTTTTTAACGTAACAATATAGCTTCAACTACAGATAAAATTTATCGTCGGTCATATTATAAAATTTTATTTTTATGCGTCCATAGTGGTGTTTCATTTTTGTTGACATTTTTCACACTCTTCAAAAACTCTAACCACCTGATCAGAAACATTGCTGCCGGATGTTGTTTATCGTCATACCCAGAACTGTAGGATAAGGGTTATATTACTACTAACGGTAAGATTACAAGGAAATATCTGGTATTCACTGACTTAGAAACAAGTAGAACTCTCGGTTGAAATTTATATGTACAATCTGAACTTTCAAAATTTGAGATGGAAAGTGCGACACAAAGATCAGAAGGCGAATTAGCATGGCGAAGGGCGCGTCCCAGAAGCTGAGCAAGTATTAAGTCACAGGAAAATTTCATTAGAAACAAAGAAGAGTGTCAGTTCTTCAATAGAGCAGTGAATGTTGGACAATATCATTGAAGATTAAGGAAAAACTTGAAGCAACTGAAATGTGGTTCTACAGAAGGATGCTGCGAATATCATGGGTCGAGCATTTGAGCAATGATGAGGTTTTGGAAAGGATGGAAACGAAAAGGAAATTAATATTGAGCATCAGGAAAAGACAACTGAAGTTCCTGGGGCATGTAATGAGGAAGGAGGGCTTGGAGAACCTAATACTGACAGGCCAGATAGAGGGAAAAAGAGGCAGAGGAAGGTAGCGGATAACATATTTGAAGGGCCTGAGCAGGTGGATGATAGAACGGGGTTTTGGTGGTGTAACAGAAGCAAACTACTAAGAGCCACCAGGGTTAGGGAGACGTGGAAAGCCATGATCGCCTACAACCTGAAAGGACAGGGTATATAGAAGAAGAATACATACGTCAACTGTTTATAAGAAACGATAATGTGGATATAAAATTGGGGATCAATTCTATATTATAATCAATATATAAACCGATCTCTCATTTTGTGGCAATGCTAGTTTCTATGAATTTATATTCTAGATTTATGGGCTTGAGCTAGTGGATGGCAGAGCGGGATTTGAGTGGTCTAACAAGAGAAAGTGTGCTAAGAGCCACCAGGGATAAGGAGACGTGGAAAGCCATGATCGCCTACGTCCTGAAAGGACAGGGCATATAAAAGAAGAAGAAGAAGAAGAAGAAGGTTTCTGAAGTGCAGTAGTTGTTATCGAGTATTGATGTTGATTTTCTTCCTTATCTTTTGTTTAAAGCAGTGTTTGTTGTTTCATCACTTACGTCATAGATATTTTTAAAAGCTTATATTGAATGACCCTCGTAGAAGTCCTTATACCGAAAACTTCACCTTATTTATTGAATGACACTCGTAGAAGTCCTTATACCGAAAAATTTACTTTATTTATTGAATGACCCTCGTAGAAGTCCTTATACCGAAAACTTCACCCTATTTATTGAATGACCCTCGTAGAAGTCCTTATACCGAAAACTTCACCTTATTTATTGAATGACACTCGTAGAAGTCCTTATACCGAAAAATTTACTTTATTTATTGAATGACACTCATAGAAGTCCTTATACCGAAAAATTCACCTTATTTATTGAATGACCCTCGTATCTCCCATTTCAAAACTAAACGTAAAAAAGATGATCTCTGGCAAGCTACCTTGCCTTAGATACAACGTTGCTGTTACAGCTGCAATACACATGGTTCCTTTTGCGACTTTAACGGATTAAGGGTCACGTGAAATAATTTGAAATCAATAGACCGCACTTTTTAATATCTGTTACTTTGTAAAAGCAACCCCCAGGATAATGCTTCTAAAATCCCTCTACTCTTAGCCTCTTAAAATCTACGGTAAGACTTTATCTATCGTGCATATCCTCATATCACATGCTCTGTTCTTGTACTCGCCTCATTTAGCATAAATCTTACTTGAGTGGTCATTGGGTCTTGTATAATATAAAAATGTGCGCATATCATAATTTTTATTTCATCTGAATGGCGATGTGGACCAAGGGAGTGGTGATATAACTGTTTTAATTTTATTCAGTTATAACCGCTTGCTTGGATGTTGGAAAAATATTAAATGAATATTCAAACGACCGTAAACCACGTTCTGGACGGTTACATAAATGAACATTCTTACGTCCGTAAACCACGTTCTGGACGATTATATAAAGGTAACACTTGACAATCTTGAAACATTTAAATGCAACACTCTTATCAGAATACATGAACATAGAAAATGTCAATATGACGATAGATGTAAGTTTTTTTCAAGCACAGGTATTAATACTATGGATATTATTTTATGACCCATATTGGAGAGCGATGTGTCATGCACTTCAGACACAATTACGTCAAGCGTGAAAAAAAGCTCTCATGACAGAATTTGAGCAAGGAGGTAGTTAACAAGTCATGAAATTCAGATGAGAATAAGTTAAGTCCTATTGTGAAAGCAAAGGGTGGCGATTTTGAATTGTAAATAAATGTAAAATATTGTCAATAAATACAAAATTCAGTCTATAAGCTTTCATTAAGCAAGGCTTAAACCTTTTTTTTTTTTAAGGATGACTAAAATATATGAGTAACCCGGTAGATAATGTGATAAATTTTTCAATTTCAACCTTCTTGCAAACTAGTAAGACTCATAAAAGTGAAACGATCGATTTAAGATGCGATAGGTTTCATTTTCGATAAAATATTCGGAAAATGCTGGTATGACGCTATTTTATTCAGTTAGATCCAATTGAAAATGAGTGTTGCACATGTTGAAATAGTGCTAAATAATTATTTTTAAAACCGTAGACCTGGTTCTGGACGGCTAAATAGGGATGACACATGCCATGCTTCAAGTATTCTCAGTTCAGCGGTAGCTGATTGCATGAGACCTACACAACCGTCTGCATCAAATGTGAAAATACAATTAAAAATATGACTATTGATTTCAGGATTTTTTTTCGTGTGATTTGCGTAACGTAATGCTAAATGTGCGTACAGGATGTGCGTTGTGGTACAGTGGATATCGGCTTGGAACGAGAAACCGGGGAGCCGAGTTCGAATTCCAGGATGAATCCATTGTATTCACTTACGCACAAATACCCTTGGGAAAGGTATTAATCCGTCTCTTCCTTCTAGTTATGGGTTAAATAGCAGGACAGACTGGGTTCTATAGCCTTGGTCGGCAACCAGTCTACCGCAGAAAGCAATGGCAACCTACTGCGGGATAATCTTCTGCCCAGTCAGTCATGTCTTTCGAAACATGATCGCCCAAGCGTTTATCACGCTTATTAAGTGCCATACACTTAACTAAATGTTTTTGGGGGCATCGCGAGTGGGTCCCAAATTAGATCGAACGCTGTTTATGGATAAGTAAACAGATCAAGTTTTACTTTGGTGCAGCTAATGGTTCTTTGTTGTTTTGTTTTTATTCGTTTTTTGCAATGTAGACGTGAGTAGTGATATCTCGCTGAAAATATTCAACCATGACAGAAAAGCACAAAGTTTGACATCACAGTGTTGGTGAGACATAAAATAAAATGATCATTCATTTTTATGCTTGTGGGGAGAACGAGGAACGTCGGCAACTATGTTCATATTCTCCTACCACAGATCATCTAGTAACCATCTACCATGAGTAGTTATTGAGATTCGTATTAGATAAACAAGAGCATAAAATATTCCCCGGAAAAATAATCCCAGGCTCGAAACCTGGCAACTAATAGCAATGTCACCGTGAGAAGATGCATTCTGAAATCATTTGTACGCAACTTTATCTTTGCGTTATAGTCTAACATAAAACCGATATCCTTCACCACCTCCTCCTCCTCTTCCACCTCCTCCTCCTCTTTCTCGTTCTTATTAACAGTAAATTCCTGTGACGTATACGGACACAGCATACCACTTATTGATACCACAGTTTCGCATAAAATCTGTTTGTTTGTGGTGAAGCCGACAGCTCCCAAACCGAACCTTATTTTATTTCAGGCTAAAGAGCATTATTTGCATCGATGAGTAACCTATAACTGATAGGGAGAACATTAACCCTTTTCCATGCAGCTGGTGCAACATCAAGTCAATGTTCGCTTTAAGCTAGAAAATGCAGACTTAAGTGATGACCAAACCACTCAAGATTTTCGACAACTTCCGGGAGTAGAGTGATTGCCAAACCTCTCCTTCGTTAAATATAATTCGTACATATTAGCACGATTATGGACTGGTTCAAGTAGTGTTATTGCGTCACTATATCTAAGATGAGTTGAATAATCAACAAACGGACGGTATTTTTCAGGCTAAATGATAGTATGCATTAATTTGAGATCTTTGAACTCTTGATACATCCTTCATTTTAAAATTAGTGTACGTAATTATCGGTAAGTGTAATTAGTTATTTTGATATAGTATTATTACGTTCAAGTTTAATATGGATTAAATTGAAACACAGAATAAGTGTTGCAAAATTTCATTTTCTGAGTGTGGATGTGCGTGGTGGTCCAGTGGATATCGGCTCGGAACAAGAAATCGGAGAGACGAGTTCGAATTCCAGTTGAATTCATTGCATTCACTTACGCGCAAATACCCTTGGGAAAGGTATTAATCCGTCTATTCCTTCCAGTTATGGGTTAAATAGCAGGACAGACTGGCAACCAGTCTACCGCAGAAAGCAATGGCAACCTACTGCGGGATAATCTTCTGCCCAGTCAGTCATGTCTATTTCGAGACATGATCGCCCAAGCGTGTTTCACGTATGGCACTTAACTGACTGACTGACACAGACACACACACGTATATATATATATATATATATATATATATGTGTGTGTGTGTGTATAAATCATTTGTTTCTGATGAAGGACCGAGGACGGTCTGAAATATAAAATATAATAATAGAAATAAACGAATACTGTCAAAAAATACATTAGTAGTTTTTCCTATATATATATATATATATATATAAATATAAATTTAAACTTATCGCTATACTCGTTTCGAAAAACCCTCCGAGTATATACGCGGAAGGAAAAAATGGTAATAAAAAAAAAGAGCTAAGCACATGAACATCAGTCAAAGTACGCCGCCCAAAGACAAAAACCCGAGACGAGTAACCTAAAACAAAAAGCGCTCAATACACAAGTAGAGCAAACAAAGTAAATAACTAACCTAGGGAGCCAACGATCCTACCAAGGTTTCACCTAACCGGATCTTCAGGGAAGCCATCCTTTTCTGAAGATCCGGTTAGGTGAAACCTTGGTAGGTTCGTTGGCTCTTTAGGTTAGTTACTTTCTTCATATGTATATATATATATATATATATATATATATATATATATATTAGATTCCAATTTCTAATCCTTCCACTATTAATATGTTAAATTTATTTTTAAACTAAATATTTCAGTTTAAACAACTAAATTTAAATAGAATAATTAAGCTTACTTTTAAATTAATTTTTTAAACTTTATATTGTATTATATCTGTTTTGTTGATTGTATAATTAGTATAATTTTGATTATGTAATGGTGTGATGGTATTTGTGATTACAACGGATTGATTAAATATTATCTCTTAAATATATTTATTTATTTATCTTTTAAATTTTTATAAAAGAAAGAAAGAAAGAAAGAAAGAATTAATTGAAGGCGGGAAAGAAGAATTCAAGAAAGAAATGAACTGAATAAATAATGAAAGAAAGAAGGAAAGATAGGGACGAAGAATTTAAGAAAGAAAGAAAGAAAGAAAGAAAGAAAGCATTTAAGAAAGAAATGAACAAAGAAAGAAAGAAAGAAGAAAGGAACGAAAAGGAAAGGAAGGAAGAAGGAATAAAGAAAGAAAAATTGGAACGAAAAGATGAAGGAATCAAAGAAATAGCAATGAAAGAAACAATAAAAATGAAAGTACGACGCAAACAAAAAAAGAGGGAGAGGGAAAGAAAAATGAGAACAAGCAAAAAAGCATAAAAACGAAAAGAAAGAAAGAAAGAAAGAAAGAAAGAAAGACAGAAACGAATAAAGAAAGAAAGATAAAGGAACGAAGAAAGAAAGAAAGAACGAGTAGAGAAAGAAAGAAAGGTAAAGAAACGAATAAAGAAAAAAAGAAAGAAAGAAAGAAAGAACGAGTAAAGAAAGAAAGATAAAGGGACGAATAAAGAAAAAGAAAGAAAAAAGAAAAAGAAAGAAAGAAAGAAAAAAGAAAGATAAAGGAACAAAGAAAGAAAGAAAGAAAGAAAGAAAGAAAGAAGAGAGAGAAAGAAAGGTAAAGAAACGAATAAAGAAAAAAAAGAAAGAAAGAAAGAACGAGTAAAGAAAGAAAGATAAAGGAACGAATAAAGAAAGAAAGAAAGAAAGAAAGAAAGAAAGAAAAAGAAAAAGAAAGAAAGAAAGATAAAGGAACGAAAATAGAAAGAAAGAAAGAAAGAAAGACGAATAAAGAAAGAAAGAAAGAAAGAAAGAAAAAAGAAAAACGAATAAAGAAAGAAAGAAAGAAAGAAAGAAAAAAGAAAAACGAATAAAGAAAGAAAGAAAGAAAAAACGAATAAAGAAAGATAAAGAAACGAAGAAAGAAAGAAAGAAAGAAAGATACGAATAAAGAAAGATAAAGAAACGAAGAAAGAAAGAAAGAAAGAAAGAAAGAAAGACAAAACGAAGAAAGAAAGAAAGAAAGTTGTTTACAGTGAAATTAAAAGATTTCCTCTGATCAAAGTCTAATAAGTTTCGATACGAGTGCCGTTGGTGATGTTTCTCTCTTCTCGTGCCTCCAATAATCAACGATCGTGAGCCAGTCTTCCAAGATTCTTCGACGGTGCCAAGGCCGAAATGCTATTTGGATGCATCAAGGAAATTAATCATATGCGATGACCTTATCATTTCTCAATATTATCAACTGGTAACAAAGCGGACTGTAAGGGGAAGACGAGGAGGAAATTGTTGAAAACCGTCTGATATGCCAAGGCAATCCCGTTAGCAACATGTCAAAATTAATTGATTTTGTAAAGCTAATGAAATTTATTTTACTCGTGGTAGAAACGAGCTCCCTCACCACAAAAATGTAAACCATTGTCACTTCTGCTTGTATTAAACATCATATTTTCAATTAAATAAAACATGGAGGCATTCAAAATAATTGTTTTGACATAGATAGCGCTTGCAATGAAAACAGCTATTTCGAAATACACACACATCATCATCAGAAAACCCTTCCAGAACTTTTTTATATCAGTCAGTTTAGTGCCATATCTGATAAACACTTGGCGATCATGTCTCGAAAGAACCATGAATTACCAAGAAGAAGATTTTCCCGCAGTGGATTGCCATTACTTTCTGCAGTAGACTGGTTACCAACCAAGGCTGTAGAACCCAATCTGTCCTGCTATTAAACTCATAGTTGGAGGAAGAAGAAAGATTACTACCTTTCCTAAGGGTAATTGTGCGTAAGTGAATGCAACGAATTCAGTTAGAACTCGGACTCGGTTCTCCGATTTCTCGTTCTGAACTGATATCCACTCCCCCACAATGCATATATATATATATATATATATATATATATATATATATATATATATATATATATATATATTATGCTCTCATTATGATTGAGCTCTCTGGAGAAAAAAAATTTAAAAACAGTTTCCACTTCTGCTACATGCGTGACTCTTCAGAAATGAATTGGGTTCTTTCGGTGACTGGCGTGTGTATACACTGCTTCTATACAACACGTTAAAATTTCCCTTCTCTGATTCCATTCGTCGATGACTTAGGGAGTAGTGACCCCGACTGACACCAAATCGGTCGAGTTTCGATCCCGGCCAGAAGCAAGCGGATGCGTCTAGCCACACTGATGAGCTGTGATACAGCGAAACAGGCTTGTATGTGGATGACTAATTAATATATATATATATATATATATATATATATATATATATATATCCAGGTGAAGAGAACTCAGTGTTTTACTATTTTAAGTACCCCGGTAGTTATTTCATTGTAAACAGTTGTCAATATAATAAATATTATAGAGCTTAATATAATCATATAATTATGAATTAATTGTCCTTTGCGACACGGATATTTCTATGCTTCGAGACAGAGAGAGATTCTCTTCAACAGGCAATGTTGGTTGTGCAGAAAGGTTGCACAACCCACATTACCTGATGAAGAGAATCTATCTGAAAACACAAAAATTTCCGTGTCACAATGTACAATTAATTCATATATATATATATATACAGTCAGAGAGAGAGAGAGAGAGAGAGAGAGAGAGAGAGAGAAAGAGAGAAATAGAGAGCTCTACCTGACAGTCTTTGATCCAGAAAATAAAACTTTATTTATTACTCTGTATCTAGTGAGGATCGAACCCGCAGTTAATGGGTTCTTAATTGTTGAACTACTTTAACTAATTAATGCATAATTTGTTTTTTAATAATAATATTGTTATGGTGCCGTATTTATAGGAATGGACTCTTCCTCTTTCAATAAATACTAACCCGCGTGACTCAGCTAGAACAGTTTAGAGACAGTCAAGACGCAGCGTAACTATACCGTTCGAACTTAGACTTCTTTATTTGCTGATTACAAACTTTCTTCTTCTATGTGCCCTGTCCCTCCAGAACACAGGCAATCATGGCTTTCCACGTCTCCCTATCCCTGGTGCCTCTGAGCATGCCTTCTCCTGTTACACCATGCAACCCTCGTTCCGTCATCCACCTGATTAGGTCCTTCAAATATGTCATCCGTTGCTTTCCCCTGTCTCTTTTTCCTTCTATCTGGCCTGTTAGTATCAGATTCTCCAAGTCCTCCTTCCTCATTGCGTATCACAGGAACTTCAGCTGTCTCTTCCTGATGCTCACTATGAATTTCCTTTTTGTTTCCATCATTTCCAAAACCTCATAATTGCTCACATGCTCGATCCATGATATTCGCAGCATCCTCCTGTAGAACAACATTTCATTTGCTTCAGGTTTTTCCCTCATCTTTGATGATATTGTCCAACATTCGCTGCCATATTGAAGAACTGACAACACATAGCAATCCAGTACTCTCTTCCTTGATCTAGCGAAATTGTCCTGTTTCTTAATACTTTACTCAACTTCTGGAATGCTTCCTTCGCCATGCCAATTCGCCTTCGGATCTGGGAGTCGCACTTTTCGTCTTCTGTTATAACGCTTCCCAGGTATTTAAAACTTTACGTTGTATATATTCTTGTTATTTTAATAGACTGCTTGAACCTACCTTTTTTGTTTCCGTGTCTTCCCTCCGGGCCCAACTAGGCCACAAAAATTTGCCGACAATGATTTCGCCACAACAAATGTTCATTCAAAGCAAGGCTCAAGATCCACACAAAGAAGTGTGCTGTTGTACTGGGTTGTTTCAACATGAGAAAATAGAAAAACGGGGTTCACAGGATCATACTTGAAAGATACCAGTTAGCCTTAGACTTGAAGAAGTCATAATTATAGTCATTGTCAAATTATCCTGTCGGGAGTCTGTCCTACAAAACAGCAGTACTTGGGAAGAGCTATGCCGTGTCCCTTCAGGACGTCGGCTACCATAGCCTTCTACATCTCCCTATCACTTGCTGCTCAAAACCAATATATATATATGTATCTTATATTTAACAGCATATGTTTAGAAAATTACTTCCTGCCTCGATACATATATATATATATATATATATATATATATATATATATTGTATATATATATATTGTATATATATGTCTCTTATATTTAACAGCATATGTTTAGAAAATTATTCCTCCTCGATACAATATATATATATATATATATATTGTATATATATATATATATATTGTATCGAGGCAGGAAGTAATTTTCTAAACATATGCTGTTAAATATAAGAGACAATGAATGTCTATTATGTTTAATCATGAGCCGTTCTAAACGTCGTTTTTTTGCTTTAAATTCAGTTGAAAATAAAGACAAAAATTCTCCAATATTTGGATAATTTTTTTATTAATTTAGTTCTAAGCTTTCGGCTGACGGTTATTAAGACTGTAATACAATAACATCCACCATCACCGATCAGAACAGAGTAAAATTAAACAACTAATTAATTAGGCGAAACCGTGGTCGGTTGTTGGCTCTTCCTTAGATTTTCTGTCTATATATATATATATATATATAT
>JBBBDQ010001424.1:0-107174 GCA_037127315.1 Ascarosepion bandense
AGGACCTCCAATCGGTAGTGACCTGGGGTAGGAAATGGCTGGTAAATTCCAATGCCTCCAAAACAAAGCTGTTATCAACTAACCACCATAGACAATCGCATCTACCTCCCATTAGCATGGGACCGGCTAGCCTCCCAGAGAGTAAAATACTACGCCTCCTTGGCCTTACACTCTCGGCGGACCTCAAATGGAATGACTATATTGAATCCATTGCCAAATCTGCTGCTATGAAAGTCGGCTCCCTGTGCAGGGCCCGGAAATTTTTCCCACCTGAAACTATTCTGCACATATACAAATCTACCATCCGCCCGTGTATTGAATATTGCTGCCATATCTGGTCGGGTGCCCCTGCTGCACTCCTTGGGCTTCTTGACAAAATACAAAGGAGGATTTGTAACGTGGTTGATACTGACTTGGCAGACCGGCTGCAGCCGCTCTCACACCGGCGTGATGTAGCTTCCCTGTGCCTCTTCTACAAGTACTTTCATGGCTTCTGCTCCGATGAGCTTAGATCACTGGTGCCGCCTAAGCACGAATTTACACGAGATACTAGATTAGCAACTAGGTCCCACCCTTTTACAGTTAAACAAATAAGATGTAACCGTAAATTCTACTCCAACAGCTTTTTTTCTCGCGCTTCCCGCCTGTGGAACTCCCTTCCACAAGTCTGCTTTACCGACAGTTAAAATCTCCAGGTGTTTAAATGTAGGGCCAATAGACACCTCCTATCACACTAACTCCCAACTATTCTCACAGCACTCTCATCTATCCAACCCTCATTCTCGGTATCCTCACCCGCCTATCACCCACCCTCTGTTATTTCCTATATTTAATCAGCCTTTCTC
Source organism: Ascarosepion bandense (assembly GCA_037127315.1). Taxonomy (NCBI): domain Eukaryota; kingdom Metazoa; phylum Mollusca; class Cephalopoda; order Sepiida; family Sepiidae; genus Ascarosepion; species Ascarosepion bandense. The sequence goes on from JBBBDQ010001424.1 coordinate 846, forward strand.
CACTCTACGTAGCCCCCTGCACAGTAGTGGCAGTGACATGCCTTGCTCGGGGTGAAACGCTTATAAAAAAAAAAAAAAAAAAAAAGGACTGTGATCAGCCGAGATGATGTTCGTGCGAAAAATCCAATCGGTTTTCGGGGAATTTTTTACCAGGCCAAAGCGATAATCGGAATACACCTCCAATGGTAAAAAGATCGTACAAGCCCGGCAAAAAAGTATATTTCAAATTTGTTAATAATAATATGGCGTATTGGGAGCCAGCAATAATTATAAGCAGAATTGGAAGCGTAATGTATACTATCAAAGGGAAAGAATTCACGCACAGAAGACGCGTGAATCAAATCCAAAAAAGAAGTTGTAAAGAACGACGTTCCTCCCCTTTGGAATGTGAAGATTCTATGGAGAAAGTCTTTGCAGCTTTTGACATCCTGAAACCAAAAGCTAACAAGAAAATCAGAAGAACCAACAGGAAGTGGAAGTTCACAGGGCCTTTGATTATACGAAAAATATTAACCCTTTCTAAAAAGAAGTTAGGGAGTAGGGTGTTGAGGAGTCACCCCTTTTCCCACACTCGATGAACTCTTCTATGGTATACAAGTAATCCTTCCTACACAGAACGGGTCATTGTTGTTGTTTGTCAGAGCAGTTGAACCGCCGCTCGTTGATCAGCAAGAATATAGACTATTAACCGGAGTTAATTCTTGTATATATTTAACTAGTACTAACAAGTATTCCTGAATCTACTGTGTACAGTTTGTATATCTATTATTCAATATACTTTCATTTTTCCTCGCATATCTGTTTTTGTTATTAATATATTGTGTGATTTTCTAAAGAAAAATCCACAACAATTTGAGTTCGGAAAAGAAGACAAAAGCATATATGAATACATAAGACCTTTGATTTCTTCTCCCTGCATTTCATCATTTTTAAAATTTTTAGTTTTGTTATGATTTTTAATTTTAGATTTAAATTTTCATTTTTCATAAAAATGTAACGATAGACCGTTTGAATTTTAATCTGGTTATTAAAAACAACAGTGACTTCAATTTATAATATTTAAATCTCATGAATTTCAAGTGAACTCAAATTCAACTCTATTTAACTCTCAGTTTGCAATATGTTCCTAATCATTATCATAAAGAATAAACTCCGGGTCGTTCCATATATATATATATATATATATATATATATATATATATGGATTGAGGTAGAGAATCTTTCACATAACTAAACTGAGTTATGCTTCCTATGAGGTTTCGTGAAGGTATCATTGTGATATTGGCAATTTACGGTAAAAAGTAATTGCTAAAATAAGTTTGTATCAGTAAACCACTGAAAAGTATTAATAGTGGCGTTAAGCATGATCACAACTCATCACTAAATACATAGATAGATAGATACATATATAGATACATAGATAGATATATAGATGAGTGCTTGTGTGTATATGTGTGTGTGTGTGTGTTGTGTGTGTGTGTGCGTAACCGCATGCAAGTTGTGGTGTAATGTATATTTCTTCGTAATGCTAATTCGGAGAGCCGAGTACAAATTCTAGTGGAAATCGTTGCTTTCAGTTACGTGCAAATAACACGAGAAAGCTATAATCCATCTCTTCTCCCTCTATATATGGATTGAATAACAGGACTGATTGGGTTCTGTTATCTTGTTTTGAAACCTGTCTACAACAGAGAGAAAGGACAACCTTCTGCGGAAAAAAATTTTGGCTTTTTCACTCATAGAGGGAAAGAGACCTGATCATGCAAGCGGGTAGCACGTTAGCTGATTGGTACATACATATATTTGAATATTTTTAGAAGTTTGTAAAGCTATTGTTTTTGTACAGATGAAAACAATAAATACATCTACATCGACACATTAACAAAAATCTTAATCTCCACGTAGTGTTTAGAAGGCAATTCAGATAATGGAAGGCAGAATGACATCTATGGGATGAGCATTTTGACATCTATGGGATGAGCATTTTGACATCTATGGGAGCATTTTTCTGTTACACTGTACATAAGAGAAAAAGAAGTATTTAATTTTGAGTCTATAATATAACAGCAGAAATATAATTAGTGATTATTTCTTTTAATGCGTCATGCGTCAACTCATACTACTTTAAATGCAATTTTCAAAGACAATCCCACTTATCTTTTGAAAGTAGACGTCACATGCCACAGCTGCAGAAAATAAATTCTATTGAAATATCTACAACTTCATTTAATTAACAAACACAAGTTTCATCTGCGTCGAGAAAAGTCCAAAAGTATTAGTTCCTAGTTGCTTTCACCTATTATTGCCATTGTTTAATATATATATATATATATATATATATATATATATTGTGTATTTGGGCAACAATCTCTCTTTTATACAGGTTTCATTAAAATTGACAGACAAGGTATTATCATTACGTTTTTATATAACTTTCTTAAGTGATCTTGTGAGTTTTTCTTTTCAGAACCCTAGTTATATAAGAATTGTCCAAAGTTTTTTTTAATATATTTTCGAACGCTTTCGGTTATACTTTTAGCCATGTTCAAGAAGGAATTGTGTTTTGCTTGTAAATAAAATTGTGTAAAATTTATGTAGATAGTGTCATGTGTATGTTAATTTCCGAATACATTAATCACATTGTTACCGTGTTTATAACTGATGATATTAAGTGCAGGATTTCTCTTTTTTATTCATACTGACTCCATTAATTTTTTCTTCTATTACATGTGGATGTCACCATGTATTGTTAACGAGTATATCACGGATAGGTCCTGGAAGGTCACGATGTGTGTTTAAATGAGTTCGGAGGGAACTGTTGTGGGAAAGGTACAGTGTCAAACTTCTCGTCAGTTTCGTGTAAAGTTGTGATGATGCTTGGTGCAAAGATTTCTGTTCTTTTCCTGGTTTACTGGTAGAAATGCAATGTGGCAAGCAGTTTTTTTTGTCATAAAGTGCTTCAAAGCGAGACAGAGAAGGAGCCTTAATCGGATTAATGTGGAGAAGTTTGTTACATGTCAACTTTTAAGTTTCGTTAAGGTATTACAGTGCAGCAGCAGAACCCCGTGGAATGAAGCCATCACTATAATGTTTCAAGAAAACTTTGAAATCTGTATAACTGTACTCAATATATATATATATATATATATATATATATATATATATATATATATATACATCTGTGATAAAATTGTAAGCATTTAGTTGACTGCTCAGAACGTTTGCTTTTAGATTATGCACTATGCGTTTAAATCTCCCCAATAACCGATTTGTCTGGAAGGTGACACTTATTGAAGTTACCCGAAAAGCATATTATGACTTGTGAGTGTGATTGGTTAGATGTAATTGTTTGAAAGCCACCAATGGCTTTACTAACAGGAAGTCACAATACGATGTGATCGAATCAAGTTTACTATGATAACCGTTTTGTTATTCTGATGATGTTCATAATGATCGAAACGATAACAACAGAACTAACAAACTATTTTTTATATATTCAGTATTCCATAGTTTGTATGTATGTATACCCTTATTCTTTGTACTGTGTGGTTAAAGATCTCTCTTAAAATAGCTTGGAAGATAATGCGATATTCGTACAATCTGTATTCATTGTCTTCTTCCATAAACAGCAAATTTCTTCCGTGTTTTGTTGATGCCTTCCACGGACATGATTATAGATACATTACAGACACACTGTACGAAAGAAAACTAACAAAGCACGATAGAAAAGATTAACACTTGATTTTGCAAAATAAGTAGAAAGAAAATGCGTAAGGGTGTGCTCAAGTGTATTAACCAGAATATGTTTACTTGAACAGCCATCGGATAAAAATGTATAAACACGATAGTAAAGCTTTATTGCTCGAATATCCGATAGCATGACTCTTTAAAAATTCTTGATGACAGGATCAAGCGAACATTTCAAAGAGTTCAAAGGTTTTTTTTTTCATTAGCGCTATAATTAACAAAAAGGGAAGCAGAAAGTTCATAGAGTGCGTGCCTTTAAAACAGAAGTTCCCAAAGTGGTCGATATTGACTCCAAGACGTTGCTGAAATATTTTTAAAGGTCAAACATCACTAGTCAACTGAGATTTTAGAGTTAAAAACAAAAATTATGCGAGTTAACATTAAGAAAATATAAAAGAAAACGTAAGAAAATGCAACATATTTCGAAGATCATCATCTACATTTATTTTTTTGCCTTTGCTTCATTTTGGACGAGCTGACACCAAGTATCAATCAGGGATGTAAACATACAGCAAGTGCCTTATTTTCCATCTAAAATGCTGACAGGTTAATCACTACTTATTTAGTATTTGCAAAAAAAATTATTAATTTGTGCATGAGGGTTAAAACAATAAAAATTAGAATACATAAATTTCATTAACACAGTGAAAGGCAAATAATAAAACATTTTCCTCTTTCATATACTGTGTTTCTTTTGGACGTCGACAATTATGAACTTCCACTGGTCTCTGTCGCTTGTCGTTAGTTATATTTTACTTCTTGGTATCTCACCCAAACACTGTCCCACCATCCACTTGCACAAGCAAATATTAAAAAAAGAAGAAGAAGAAAAAGAAGTGGAGGTAGGAAGAAAAGGGGAAGAAGAAAAGGACGAGGAACAGAAGAAGAAGAGGAGGAGGAAGAAGAAGAAGAATATTGTCGCAATTACAGTGTCGTCTCTCAACTCGCAGTCTGCAGTGACTGCCATATCAATAAGAAGGCATCATCATCATCATCATCATCACTATTATTATTATTAATTTTCTTCTAAAACTGTGATTTCAAGAAACGAATAAAAAAGGAGAGTACAGTCGGAGATTTTAACATGATCAGCAATATTTCGGCTGTATATCAGTCTTCATTAATTTATATATAATATTATAGAGTATAGGGATGTACGTTGTGGTTAAGTGGATAACGGCTGTGAACGAGAAATGGGAGAGTCCACATACTAGTTGTATTCGTTGCATTCACTTACGCGCAATTACCCATTGTATTTTTTATTAATCCATCTCTTCTCCTTCTAACTATGGGTTGAATAGCAAGAAAGATTGGGTTTTGTAGCCTTGGTCTGCAAAATGAATGACAACCCACTACTCGAAAATCTCTGCCTAGTCAGTCATGTCTCGGAAGAGACATGATTACTCAAGCGTGTATAACGTACGGCACTTATTTGACTGATACAAGATTCAAACAAATTCTTGTAAAACCTCCGCTTCCCATTAAAAGAACTTATTTTTATACTGGTATCCATTGTCTTATAAATCAGTCATTGAAGATGGCCATAATAATTTTGTTAGGTATTATCAAATGTTCATTTATTACTTTCTTTTTGTTGTTCTTTTCTAGAAGTTGCCCTTTTGCGGAAGAGTGATAAAATATTGGAAGTATGACGTTAAACATCATCATCATCATCATCATCATCAACAACAACAACAACAGAAACAGCATAATCATATGCTATTTAAGTCAAGCCACTGAGTCAACTGAATCTCAACCCCTTCATATTTCATTGCTGAAGAGTAATTTCCTCGTTGACATATTATTCCTTAAAAGTTTTGTCTTCTCCAGCGAACGGCAAACAAGATTTTTCACTGATCAATACAATCGTATTCTCTACATGTTTAACTTCAACTCTATTCTAAATTACATATCATCATAATATTCCCCACTTACGCCAACTCTTTACGTCTATACTAAAAGGTCATTTAGTTGAAAACTGCCTTGAGTTGCTCTTGTGTCTTTTATTCGTTGAGTATTAATAAAAGTTGCCATTGTATTATTCATATGGATACTTTCACAATTCTACAGAAAATTCTTGACATTTTTCTGCTCTTTGGATCTGTTTATTTTTGCAATATGGGTTTGTCTTTTTCTGAGGTGTGAGTTTCGTATCTTTTTGCATTGCTGGTCTTTTTTCTGCTTGGTATATTTCGTATCATTTTACACTGTGGTTCTGTTTTTTTCGATAGTGCGAATTTCGTATTTTTTGGCTCTGTGAGTTTGTAAAAGTGATTCTGCACTGTAGGTTCTTTTCATCCTTCAAGAGATTTTTCATGATAAGATATTTCTGCTAGCTTCCTTCTTGGGATATGTTCATCTACTATTCAAAACAGTTCAATAGTTTTTTCTCTTCATCCACGTCTGCTTCTGGCATGCAGTCTGTGATCGTAGATTTTTTGCAGATTCGTTAAAAAACAACTATTGCACTATTTTCTGTAGGTATTTTCTCCACTCCGTTCATGGGAACTGCTCATTGGTGCCATCGAGTTTCTTCTTGAAAAAGGCCGAAGCTTTCTCTTTTGAATGAATCTGTAATTTTACATCGCATAGAAACAATAATAGTGCCAACATATTTGAATCTGTTGAATTCACTTTTCATTACCATGGACACATAATAAATAAGCATTTTAATATAAGTCCATATTTATCTATTCTTTGACAGAATTATGAGTTCATTCATACGTTAATTTATTAATTTTTCATATACAAATGCAAATTAATAGTCAGAGAAGCTGTCCTAAGAAAGCAAATATACTTGTATCGGTTTAATAATGTTGGACATTATTTTAACAATATAAGGTACTCTGCTGATGACAGAGTCATAAACTGACTGCAATAATTCCTAGTCCATGTTGTAAAGGAGACGAAAGTGTATATAGTCGTCAACATGAATGACAGCCAAAATTGTGAAATACGAATTGGAAACATCGGAAGCAAGCAGTTAAAGATGATTAACAATGTTTTACACAAAGATTTGAAAGCGTATTGGAAGAGCGATGATGTCATTCAGAGTTTGAGCAAAGCATAAGAACCTTTCGGTTGACATCAGGATGTGAAGGATGAAGGGCGACATATTTTACTTCTTCACGTTAGTGTATACTGGACACTTTTCCCACGGAATGATGATAAAACCTGAAGCAAAAGAGATGTTTTTCTACAAAATAGTGTTGAGAATAACAGAAAATATTTTTTATTCGATTTATTTGGTTTATCGAGTCCAAACTACGCAGGGTAATAAAGCCATGAAGACACGAGATGTTACTGATTACAGATGAGTTAGAATAAGGAAAACCGATACGGAGCGAGAACAGAGAAAAAGAAGTCAAGAAGGCAGCAGGTAGCGTTTAAAATGCCATTCAAAATTTTGCAGAACAATGTTGACTGGTGTTTCACAAGCAAGAATCTAACAAAATAAACTGATAGCATAGAATTTCTTCTTCTTCTTCTTCTTCTTCTTCTTCTTCTTCTTCTTCTTCTTTATGTGCCTATTCTTTCAGGGCGTAGGCGAGCATGGATTTCCACTTGGCTCTGTCGCTTGTCGATCTCAGTATTTTTCTCTTGGTATCTCTAAGCACTGCTCCGCTTAGACCTAACAAGTATGTCTCGCCCTGCTTTTCCCTATCAATTTTTCTCTCTATCCGACCTGTGAGTATTAAATTCTTTCAGTTCTCCTTCCTCATTACGTGTCCCAGGAAGCTCATTTTTCTTATCTTGATATTTACCGTCAGTTCTTTCTTGTTTGTATCCGTTTTAACACCTCATCCTTGCCCAAGTGTCCCGTTCATAGTATCTCCAACAACCTTTTGTAAACTACATTTCTGCTGCCTTAAGTCTCTTCTACATCTTCGAGGAAATTGTGTAGCATTCACTTCCATACAGAAGGACAGATATCCCATAGCAATTAAGCACTCTTTTATCGTTTCTAATGAGGTTTTCCTGTCTTTCAGTACTATGGTTTACTTCTGAAATGCGTCTTTGGCTATACCAATGTATCTTCGGATCTCCATGTCGCACTTCTCATCCTCTGTTAAAACACTTCCCAGGTATTCGAAATTATTTTACTTATTCGAAATTTTTTTGACTTGCAGTTGGCATAATGGGCGCCTCTTTGACAGGTATATAAAACCCGCTCAACTGTAAATTAGTGTGAACTTGTTGGCTGTCTTGTACTGTGCTTAAATTTGATACATTTAGTTACCATTACGAAGAGCTTCAGACAATTACTATGAATGTACTTATAGAAATACAAACTGAGAGACTCTTACAGTTGTGAGAAATTGACTGACACAGAGACTCTATGTTTGGGACAATAATATTGCTGATTCTTATTTGGATTTTATCAAGGAGCTCTACATAGTTAGCAGTAGATCCTAACCATATGTGGCAGCAATATTCCAAAGAGAGAGGAATGCCAGATTTATCGATATAGATAGATTCGGGAAAGAAAAAACATCTCGTACGACACACTAAACTAACTTTCTTAGCTGCTGACCTACCAATACAATTAATATATTCTTTTCACTTTTTAAGTTATGAAGAGAATTAAAAAGAAAAGGGACACTGACACTACTAAAAAAAAAATTACTGGTTAAATATCTGGATACGCCATGACATGGACAGTTGAAATTTCATTGTCTCTTTCATTGGATAAAACAAGCGGAAATCGTAACAAATAATATTCTACCAAACGAGTAAATGCAAAATGATGGCAGGGAATGGAACTTAAGTATAAGTTGAGAGTCAAACGTTACTTCATGCGATAATAAAATTTTGAAGACTTGTTATTGGATTATTGCTAAAGAGAGAACGAACGTCATAAAAGAATTAGAAGATGAAGAAGAAATAGTACGGTTCATTTATTAAGTTGAACTTTTGTGTTGGTACAGAATTTCGTTTGTTTGTTTAGCGACATATCAATTCCTTATTGGCTACCGAACGCAGAAATATAATTTTCTTGGACGTATTAGTCATTACTTTTACAAAGATATTTCACTGTTAATAATTTTTTTTAACAAAATATAACACATCACGCAATATGACCCGGGTATGACATATAGGTGGCGCCTCTAATAAAATATCCATATAATTTTTATGATGTACTAACATTCAAATGGTACGTGACAAAGTTTGAGCCTAATTGGGTTCAAATTAGAGTTAAATGAAGCTACAGTTTCAAAATTTCAAAACAATGGGAAAATCATAATTTTGTGTGTTGATAAAGCTTTGATTTTGATGAGAAACATACTGTTCAACCAAAGCAATGGCTTGATAAATGTTATTCAGAATCCGCTCCGTAGGAAAAATGGTTAAGCGGTGGTATGCTGATTTTAAACTCCAACACAAATGATGCTGAAAGTTCACGTTGCTCAAAATCGGCAGTTGTCAAAAAATCCACAAACTCGTTTTTGTTGATCGTAAATTGAAATTGCGTGAGATAGCAGAGGAATTGAACACGTCAGGAAGCAGAGTATTTTTAATTTTGTATGAATATTTTTCAAAGTGGCTGCCGCATTTGCTCACAGTCGATCGAAAACAACGCATCGAAGATTCAGAGCGTTGTTTACAAATGTTTCAATGCAACAAGAACAATTTTGTTCGTACATATATGACAATGGATGAAACATGGACGCATTCCTTCACTCCAGTGTCAAATAGGCAGTCAGCCGAGTAGACAGCAGCAGGTGAAACCCGGCCAAAGCGAATAAAGACGCAAACATCAGCAGACAAGGTTTTGGTCTCTGTATTTTGAGATGCGCAAGATATTTTGTTCGTCGATTATATTGTGAAAAGAATCATCAATAACGAATATTGTATAGCATTTGAAGAAAGAAATCATCAAAAAGCGTATGTGTCGACCTGACTTCCCTGTAGATATGTGTCCCTAGAAAGTTTGAATGGCGTAGCTTAAAAGATGTAGGCGCGCATAGGGAACAGTCACACACAGACTCACAGATTGACTTTTATATATAGAGATTTTCAGACCAGCTATATATTTCGAGATTCTGTGAAAATAGAAGATTTTTAAACTTTCTCACTTCTGAACTTCAGTTATTTTCACGCGAGTGCCATGTGGTTTCCCCATGTTTTTCTATAAATATCTCCATGAAAATTATTCGAATGAACTCTCCTCATTGGTACATTAACCGCATAAAGTTAAGCTTACTGTTACATTAGATGCTAGGTCTCATCGTTTTATTGTTAATATAGGTTCACACAGCCGTAGTTTCTATTCTAATACTTCAATTTCCCGCCCTTTTTAACTGTTTATTTCTCTTCCGGCTACTTACTTCTTTGGAATCACCTTATTCAAAAAGTTTCAATTCAGCGTCTATTGTTATTCTCTTCCATAATACTGTATTTTACACTGCCTTTTACTCTCAGTAAACACTTATTGATTTGTTTCATTAATGATGTATCAACATCTTATGGGTCATTTAATATTGAACTCCGAATTATTGGGAGCTTTCAAATAATAAAAATATTATATATTTTTCTTTCCAAATTGAATACGCGGTAGAAGATATCCTGATTTTGTGTATATACATGTTTGTGAGGACATACTTATTATAGGTAATGATATTCGTTTGTTGAAATCATATTTTGGAATACAGTCTGGCGTTAAAATGTATCAAATAATATATGGAGTAATGTCATGAAAGCATTCTTTAACTTGTGTGTTTAATTGAATTTGTTTGGCAGCATATCGACCTCGAGGAATAATTTAATGGTAATAATGGTTTAGCTATAAAAATAATTTTTATTTAATACATAGATAGGGCTGAAAAATGATTTCGTACCATTGCAAAAACAATTTTTACGTAAATGAATATAACAAATTCAACGGCAATTGAAAACCAGTTCAAGGATTACTTATTCCAAGCCATTATATTTTACACAACCAGGGTATTTAAACTTACAGCACCTGGTATTCCCAAAGCGGACATCCATCTACATAATGACCAATTTCGACAATGTTTATCTTCATGTTTTGCTCGGTATATAGATTCCCTTTGAATCTAATATGTTTTCAGGAAAGGAAAAATATTAATCTTATTAAATATTTATATGAGGAGTGAAACTACCGAAATAAAAATATGGTTTTGTAAAACTGCAAAAATTAAATTGAATTTTTTTCAAAAAATACACTTTTCTTCTGCAAATTTTATTACAAGATTAAATATAGTCTTACATCGAACACTCTCGAATAGTTATTAATATTCGTAAAAAATAAAAACATAAAAAAGAAATGAAATAAGTATTGATTTTTATCAAAATGGTTAAAAAATATTTGATATATATTTTCTATCATTATTCAAACAATATACAAGACCAGTATATAATTTGGTTTAGTCAGTTGTTAGAAATAGAAACTATATATATATATATATATATATATATATATATATATATAGCTCTCCTCTTCAAAGACTCCACAGTCGAGATGGGAATGCTATATATCTGGAATGGCCATAATACTCGTGTGATCACACAATGATGGTATAACTAGGCTTTGAAGCGCCCTGGTAATCCTGATTTATCTATTTTAGCCAGCCACGAGTAAAAATCGGCGCATGTATCTTCGATAGCTGGTATGTCCTTCAGAGAATTTCAAAAAGATTTTCCAAGATTTTAACAGGCTTATCGCCCAACGTCGTGATCGTTCTCCCTTCTATTGTGAAATAGTGTTTTACCACTCGGCCTTTTTTATTACCACTGATCTACATTTGTTTGGCTTGAAATTCATTCTTGCCTACACAATCAGTCTCAATCAGTCTCTCTAAGCCGCGTAACAGCCATCTACAGCCTGTAACAGAATGTGCGGTGACAGTAAGATCGTCCATGTAAGCCCAGATAAGTGGTTGCCTAACTCCAGTGTTGGAAACTGGGCCACGGCATTCCACCTCCGCGCACTTCACGAGCATATTTATCGCGAGAGTAAAAAGCGTCAAAGACAATGTACAGCATGTTATAATTCCTTTCTCGAGTTTGTGCCACTCTGAAGAAACGGAATCTGATGAAACTCTTAGATAGAATTGACTGTATTAATCCAAGATAATTATATTTTAAGTTATATTAGAGAATAAGTTAAGTTTCCCTAAATATGGGGAACTATTGAACAGTAGAGATGAATTGACTGTTTTCTGTGAACATCGAAAATATTTTCCGTTAAAATTTAGTTAATTATAATGTTTAATTTATAACTTTTGCTCCAATAAAACTGAAAAATTAAAATTAAATTTACTAAAATTAATGTCCCACAAAATATTAGTAGGCATTGTTAACTACAATATACTGTAGTATACTAAGATTATTCAGTTCTAATTCCAACCAAAATAAATTTCAGCCCCTTGAAAAAAGCATAAAATAAATATCTTTAAAATTTAATTATTTGCAAACATTCATTGATAAATTATGCTCCACTATATCATTAATGACCTACACAATGACCTACACAATACTTAATTTATTTTTTAAACTATAATATACTTAGTATGCCATAATTATTAAAATCCTGAATCTAAACTATACATTTCACCTACTTTACCCATGAGATAGTACTAAATCTAATTTTTTAAAAATCCATGAATTTCATCCTGCTGTTATAGATTATTGTCTACTTATTTAAATAATGCATGTCCCCAGAATATATCTTACCCAGACAAAATAATTCTATTTTAATTTATGAAAATCTACAATGTTTCATTTATAACTTATAAACTAATATAAGCTAAAATAATAATAATTAATAAGCTAGTATTTTTGTCATAATTAAATAAAACCAGTACAAAGTTGTATTAAACTGTGTTCAATATATTTACATTGTAAAAATTTTAAATATTTTTCTTTTTGGAAATGAGTTAATTCCGTAAACTTGATTTCAACGCTTTGTTCTCTGCAGAGGATTTACAATAGGTTGCGAAAATAACCCAATTATACATAAAGAGATATATATTTACACCGAACCCCACTACAATGAGGTTAGATTTGACACAAAGTTATTTTTTAATGTAGGGTGGCCGGGTGAGTACGCTCTGTCCACTGGTCAAATATTGCCTATCACTCGATATCCATACGCAAAGACTGGGTACTAAGTTTTTCTTAGCTCGTCATACCTTCCCGCCAAAAAGGCTAAGAAGCGACAAATGTTCGAAGCGTAGATTAGATTTAGTACAAAACCGAGAATACGTGCACCATTGGAAGATAGAACGCACTACTCAGATGTAATGAATCTCGTGAGACAAGCTGGGTAACCATTATACTACGTCGAGATTTCAGAATAAATAGATTTTATACACTTATAAAACGCTTATTAGTGAGTATACTCCTTGTAGCTGGTTTATGTACTTTAATATTTCATTAATTGTTTATATATTTATAAATAATACATATGATGTAAGTGAACTTATAATTTTCTTCATGATAGATTAAAACAAAATATAATGTTGACATACGTCTGTTTCGGGAGACAAGGGAGGTCTGCGCCACAGATCAATCTGTTGCTGAGTTGCGGAGTCTGTTGTAAATGTGCAGGCCTGTCGTGGATCGGCAGGCTCTATTGAATTTGCGACAGGTGTAGGTGAGACCTGGTTCTGAGAGCACTGACGCACCCCTTTGCCGTCTGCATTCTTTCATCTCCTTCCACTGCTTGTGGCATGCTTTCACAGCACTCCTCTGCTGTGTTTTTCTTCCTGCTGGGTAGGTACCATCTGACCGCATGTTCCGCTTGCAGACATTTTTATAGCAAAGCAAAAGTCTTCCTGCAGGTCTGGAGTACGTGGTGTGCCCGCCGAATAGAATATCATTGGGAATCCTTCCATCGTCCATTGGCCTGCCATGACCAAGCCACCGTTATCCACAATGGGTGAGAAGAGCAAATATGTTTGAGATGACAGCCTGATTAAGTACGTTTTTATTTGAAACACAATCTTGCCATGTTAGTCCCAGTTTTCTCCTGAGGTTGCGCAGGGGAAAAGGTGTTGAACCTGTTTTCTCTTCTGTAATAGAGGGCCCATGATTTGCTGTCTGTTGTCACCTTGCAAAAGGGTTGTAGTGTTCAGCATCCAGGGAGAGGTGGCTGGAGATGGTGGAGCCGAGTTATGGGAAGTCCTCTACGACAATGAGAGTTTAGCCACCAATGTTAATTTTTGGGGTACTGATTATATTTGACTATGATGCTTGTCTTTTTTTTCTGGTGGTCAAGCCAAACTCTCCTTTCATTTAGCTTTGCCGCAGAATAAGAAATCAATTGTCTTGCTCAGTTCTACTCCGGAGGGTGAGACAACTAGCTCACCCTTAACAGGCAGGCTCTTGATGTTCTCGGCGGCTGCATCTGTGACCACGTTCTCTTTTAAGTAGACCTCATGGTAGTGTTTAATCGAACAAACGCTCCGTAAGTATTAGATTGTTTATTCACAAGAAAAATTATATATTTAAAACGTTCTAAAATAACACAATAAGAAATAATGTTAATCAATATTTATCATTTCTTCTACTATTTCTTCATGTGTCGTGTCGTGTCTCTTCATAATGTAGAAAAACGTGGATTTCCAGTAGCTCTGACATTGTCTCTCTCAAAGTTTTCCACTTGGAATCTCTCCGAAACCCTTTTCTTCCATCCGTTTACTCAGGCCTATCAAGTATATCTTTTTCTTGTCTCTCTTATACCCTCTGTCCTTTCTGTGAACATTAAATTCTCCAGGCCCCATTTCCTCATTGCTTGTCTCAGGAACCTCATCTTTATATAATGCATGAGTAATTACCTCGTTTCCATTCTCTGTAACACTTCGTCTTTAATCACGTTGTTCAGTGTATGGTAACATCAGCATGTATCTGCAAAACCACATTTCTGTTGCCTCAAGCCTCTCGTTCATCCCTCAGGAGATTGTCCAACATTCACTTGCAATACAGAATGGTAGACATAGCAATTCAGCGCTCTCCATTGTTTCCAATGAGATTTGCCTTTCAGTACTCTGCTTAGCTTTTGAAATGCTAGGTATTTAAATTTTTTCACTTGTTTCTTTGATCACGTTGGCATAATGGGGTCATACCAAATCAAAAAAAAATGTAACTACTACTGCCAAGTTAGAACCAATATCGTTGCAGATTCTTCATCATATTCTCAACTTGATTCATTCATTATCCAATATAGGTTTTTATGATTTTGTTGACTCTAGTGCTATGTATGTGGTGCATAACGCATTATTAATATGGCCGTTGCTAATGACTCACTATTCCTGGTGAATTTATGAGTAAACTTATTCTAATATAATTGTGTTCTTGAAATAATATTCCTTCAGGCTGCAGAGAAAATCATGTTACGCAGTGAAAATTTTGTTATAATTTCATCTGAAGGACAGCTTCACCTTTACGTCTTATGTATTCACTGTTTCCCTCATTAATCAGCAAATTAGCTAAAACTGAAAACAAACATATGAAAAATGCGCAGTTTCACCATT
The DNA here is from genome assembly GCA_037127315.1 of Ascarosepion bandense. Classification (NCBI taxonomy): domain Eukaryota; kingdom Metazoa; phylum Mollusca; class Cephalopoda; order Sepiida; family Sepiidae; genus Ascarosepion; species Ascarosepion bandense. The sequence goes on from JBBBDQ010001424.1 coordinate 16,091, forward strand.
ATCGGAGTTCTTAAACTTCATTAGAATTTTAGAGGCACATCATATATGGAACCCTGCTGAAAATTCGAAAATACCTGATTAGACTTCGGTAAGGACACTAAAATATCAGTAGTGTGCAAAAATAGGATCATACTGACATCACCTCAGTTCAGTGGAAAAATAAGCTGAGAGGAACTTTAAATTCCAATTTCCGCATCACCATATATTAACCGATCAGTGACCTTTTCTCAAATGTGGTATATAAAAGAAAATCGGAATTGTAAAAATGAGAGTAGTGCAATAAATGACAGCTTAATTGGCGGCTAATTTACATCATATACACAACATAATTTTCGGTTAATGGATTAATACGTACATTTCACCCTTAACTAACACTATTCATTTCTTTTTTTTTTTTTTTGCAAAAAAAAAAAAAATCGTATGTACTTTGTTTGAGAGGAACTTTATAACTGGTTTCTTTCAGCTTAAAAAAAACAATTATTATTTTTATACTCAGTAATAAAATTATTTCAATTTCCGGAACTGTGCTTCCAGATTATTTTTTTCTTCGATTTTCACTTACGTTTTACTTTAAACATGTTCATCAGTAGCAGATATGAATGTCTCATGAGTATGGTACCCTAACGGAATCTATTTGTTTTTAGAATCCTTTAAATTAATATTTGCCTTCTTCTAGATTAGCTGTCTGTGAAGGTTAACGAATGTAGTTTTTCCTGCTATTTAACACTCTCTTAAACAGAAGGATGGTTTCCCCGCGCAAAATTTTCAAATAATACTCCTCCTCTTTTGGTAGCAACTCGCAAGTTGGTATGATTATGATGAGTTGACGATTTGTGCAGTTTTAAATGTTACATATTTTAACCCCATCCTTCTGCTACAGATACTTTTTTTGCTTCCGTACACAAATATTGCAAAATCCTGCATGGACGCAGCTAATACATTGCTTTATTTGGTATATTTATATTTTAAACATCCAGTTTTGATACTGTTATAAGTTATATACCCATGTAGAATTAAATCCTTCTCGCTCATAGAACTTCCATAAAAGATCAAATGACAAAAAATCAATATCATTCACTTTCATTCATATATCAATATCATTCACTTTCACGATATATGGCGTGCCTATAACGCAAACAAAATAACTAAAATAATAGCAAGACTACTATGAGCGATAACGGGGTATTTTAAATTGTCTAAAATTTATTATAATTTAGCGTGTATCAATTTTATACTAAACAGCCTGCTTTTCCTTTTAATAAAAAGGAAATGTATTAAGGTAAACGCGAAATTTTGACGAAAACCTTACTTCAAAATATTCTACTTGGGAAAATGTTTATATACGTATTTCTCTATCTAAGAAATTTCTTTTTTTTTTAATAAATATAGCTGTTATAATGAGTAACTAATTTTATATGCCTTAACTTCTCAGAGCATTTTTCTATGAACTATGCATTAGTTTAACTTCTTAGCAAACATAATATAGGTCTTTCACATTGATAAACAGTAAAAAACGAATGAAATTAATATCATTCTCACTCTCTCTTACACAGAATATATTTCTCGATTAAGGACTAGAGATTAGCATTAGTTATGCTGACGGACAGTAAAATGGGTATTCTAAGAAGGCTGTAGTTTTGTTTTTGAGGATTAAAAAATTAACAAGTCATTCCTTGCACAAATTATCAATAGACTGTATCAAACCAATGGAATCAACCAGACTTACAATTTAAACAAAAGTAAACAGTTGTGTCTTCAGCATACAAACTGGGTTAAAAACTTATTGCATCTGGACATCATTGATGAAAATTAGTTAAGCATAGGTTCAAGTATAAAGCCATGAGGAACACCTGCATTAGTGAAAAAAATAATTGTACTTGACAACTTTAATTTCGCGAATTGATTAGAATTAAAATTATATCTGTGTTGCATCCGAGTGTGCCGGTGGGACACTGCGCATGTGTGTTTGTATTTTTTGAATTTTGACCTGCCTATAGTTTTTCAGAATAGTGAGTCTTAAAACTCACTTTACTTTATGTTTAAGTTTGTGGGAGCAAAAACTACAGTTATCAACATTATGTTTATTTATAACATAATCCGCTGAAATCGAGCTTCAAGATTATAGAGTATCAATTCATAGGTCTTCCAAATATTATTGAAGAATAGCTGCTTTTTCCACGTAAATTACAAGAATTATTTCAAGAGAAAACGTTTGCTAAAACCTATATAATAAAGAAAATGCTATACTAAGTATCCTCCTAAATATTGATTGAAATATACCTTTTATGCATTTTATTTAAACAAGGCGATAAAGCCACTAAGACAAAATGGTCTACAAAATATGAATAAACATAGTTATGGATAAATTTCAGCAAAAGTGTATAAACTGAAAATAAAAACAAAAGTAACGGTCGACATTGATATGATTTTTTAAGATCACACTTGACTGCAAACATGGTTCTGAGCATGACAGTAAACTGCATCCGGCAGCAAGACCTCTGATCAGGAGGTTGTGAGGAGCATGAAACCATCTCTTAATTACTGTTCTTCTCACGTCCACCCTGAGCCAGAGTGGTACCAGCTGTTAGGTTCCTAGCAATGGGCAAATAGTTAGCCCCCAAATTGGGGTCAAAACACTATGAATGTATAAAAATGGACTTTTATAGAAATATATACATAAAGATCGACGATGGAAGAAAAATTATTATCAAATCACATTTATGAAAGAAAAAATATTCTCAGCAAAATATTTTTGAATACACAACTAGAGGACATTTAAAATTTTCCAAAATAGAAAACAATAAAAAAAAATTTACAATAAAATCTGAAAAAAATCAACTTTCTCACTCTAACTGAGCATTAAAAACATACCGTTAAAACCTCAACTTTTTGGCATTAATAAACCACAGAGATTGATATGCTTTTATCTAAAATCGAAACTGAAACTTAACTGCAAACAAGAAATCCGAAGAGAATTCCACAAGTTAGACGTTTTAGAGAAGAAACTGTCAGTCTAGTATTTAGGGGTAGATCTAGTTATTTGAGCTGTAAAGGTAGCAGACATTACCGCCGATCTAGTACTGCATTTAAGATAAAGCTACGTAAAGACTGCTTGGTAAGTATCAAAAGATTTGCTGATCCTTTTTTGTATTTTATTTAGACCTTTTAATGCAGAACAGATGACACTAGTCCCCTAGAGAGCAACATACTGAAGCTACTTGGTATCACTCTCTCAAATTACCTCAAATGAAATGACTACATCGAATCCATATCTGCATCTATTGCTAGATAATTTGGATTGCTATGTCAGACCAAGGAGTGAATTCGTCAGAGGCCATTTTACATATTTATAAATCTATCACTTTTCTTTGCATTGAATGCCATATCTGGTCGGGTGCTGCTGGTATTCATCTTAAGGTTCTCAACTAAATCCAAAGGAATATTCGCAATCTAATCGATCCAGAATTGGCACCACGCCTTCAGTCACTTTCTCACCGACATCATGTGGCTTCCCTCTCTTCTCTATACCAGTATTTTCATGGTAACTGCATTGACAACTTTTTTCTTGTTATCACGACCTCAAGTTTCACTCGTGCATACTAGATTGACATCAGAGTCCCACCGTTTTACCATCAAAATAATTGAATGTAGTAGCTTCTTCTTCTCCACCAGTTGCTTTTCTCGCATCTTTGTGGAATTTGCTCGCTTTCCTGATAGCTACAATCACCAAAAGTTTTAATGAAACTCAATTGCCGTTTTTTTATCTTCTTGATTCCCATCCGTAATTTATCATTTCTCCAACATCACCTGTACCTTTTTTTTTATTTTCACACGGTAACCCCCTGGGCATCAGTAGCATTTCAACCTTGTTTGGGGGGAAATGTTTGTAAAAAAGGAAAAAAAGAAAGCACGTGACTTAATTTTCACATAAACTTGAACTTATGTTCTACTTTATGTGCTGTTTCGCTTGGAGACGTTGGCGATCATGATCCTCGACATCTTCCTGTCCCCTATTGCACGTAGTGAATTTTGTCTTGTTATTTCTCAGCAATTCAACTGTGTCATTCATTTACTTAAGTCAGTTAAGTATCTCACGCGATTTCTTCTCATGTCTTTCTTTCTCTTTATCCGGCCTGTGTGTATCGGATTTCTCAAGCCCTTCTTCCTTAATACATATTCTAGAAACTTCAATTTATTTCTTTCTGGTGTTAAGTATAAGATTAGTGTTCGTTCCCGTTCATTCGAAAATATCTGCGTTGCTCACATGCTCGCTTCATGGAATCCTCAGTGTCCTTCTGAAGAAGCAAAATTCAGTTGCTTCGATTCCTTTCTTCATTTTTGAGAAAAGTGTCCTGCATTCACTTCGGTATGGGAGAACATATATTACATAAATTTCCAGTTGTCATTTCTTTGTTTCCAACAAAATTTTCCTATCAATACTTTGCTTATATTTTGAATGCGGCGTTGGTCATCCCATTAAGTCTTTAGATCTCAGTGTCCATACTTTCTGGCCTCTGTTTGACCACTTCACATGTATTTAAATTTATCTGCTACCTTAATGTTAGTATTAGTGATCTTTAATTGGCATTCTGGGATCCTTTTTTGCTGATGATAATGCATTCAGTTTTCGTGTAGTTTATGTTTATTTATTTCTCTTCGCTTTACTTAGCTATATTCTGTCGATCATGTAGTGTCCTTCCTGCGTCCGTCATCAACACAGTGTCTTCTGCGTATCTTATAATGTTAAAATTCTGGGCGCCAATAATGAATCTTGGCAGGACGTCTATATTTTTTCAGAATTGTCTCGTTATATCGGTTATAAATCTTCGGGGCTTTTAAATGAAACTCTTTGTTGCCCAATTTAAAAAAGTATAAATTCTATTCCTAATTTGTACATTAGAAAACACAAACTTACGGCTTTGAATTTTATATTAACCGCTTTGATTGTATCCTGGCAAAAACGTATATAACTTTTTCTTGTTTTCTTGAGCAAAGTGTTTTATTACTGCTATGAATTTTATTTGTTATATTGATGTTTAATTCAATACACAATTACCCAAATATAGATAATTACACCATATGCGATTTAATTTACATGTTAAGACATTCAAATTCAATATTGCATTGTTCCTTAAAAACTAAACAAGGTATTCAATTAAAAAAAAGATTCAAATTAAATTATAATGCATTTTACTCTATAACACTGTACTATATTTATTATCAATATAAAATAGCAACAAATTCTTTGTCTCAGTTAAATTCACAGTTGACAAAGAAAAAAGGAGTTCAGATAAACACCAAGAGACTCAAATATAAACTAAAAGAGTATGTACTAATAAAGAAATAATTTGATAATTAAATTAGAAATAATTATTTGTAAATTCATTCTTTAAATTGAATGTGTTAGCTTTTAAATTCATTTTTTTAAAAATTTGAATGCAATATTATTTAATTTGTAAATTGAATGGTAAATGGTGTAGAAAACTAACCCCTTAACTGCATTCAGACAGTTATTTTTCCCAATAAGTTTTACGCATCATTTTAGTATATTTCACTCATAAATGTTTTTTGAAGTAGACTTTCAGTACAGTTTCTCGTATTGTATAGTAAAATCCATTCAATCTTAGCAAAAAGGATAACATTTCTACTACTTTATACACGTTATTTGCAGTTCACGTTCGTTTGTTTGATTATGACATTATCCATTTTTTTGCTCGTCTGAGACTATTACTAATCTATGTCTAACTGAAAAATATTGCGTTACCTGGGAAGGTTCCTTAACGTGTAAAGGTAGAAATAAGTGCGCGTGCTTAGAACTGGTAGCATACAAACATAGAAAGAAATTGAAATCTTCTGACAAAAATTTGTATACATTTCATCTTCACTGAGTGTCTTCGGACAAATTTTTGAACTGATCGAGTCTTTTTTATCAAACTGCGAAATACAAGTTATCTTGAATTGGCACTCGTCTAAATCGTTCGGTAACAATGAAGGTGACTCTCAGGGCTATATTCTTGGTTCTACATTGTTTTTAGTTTTAATTAATGAAATTCTAAATTGCATCAGCTTTCAACTTGGTATCTCTGCTTATGACACAACCATTTAAACTCCTTTCGACAGTAATTCTGAATAGTTCGATGAGGTCAATTTGCATTTCGTATCAAAAAACGTAATTTATTGTATTGTTAAATAAGACAAATGAGGCATGTTAATTTTAACGCTTTTCAAACTAAAACTCTCCATATAGATAATCTGAGAGTCGTCTTTTTCGGGTTATCGTTCTCGGCTGATATAATGGTAAATGACTATATCGAATCGTTTGCTGCAAAGAAAATTGGTTCCCTCTGTCGTGTTAGACAACTTTTATCTCCAGAATCTAATATTCATCCATGCTTATAATAAGGATGTCACATATTCACGATCATTAAAGGAGAAACAACTATATTTTTTTATTATTCACATATACCTAAGTTATCGATCTTTCGAACAAAATTGCTTTCTTTATTTAACTTAGATATTTTTGTTAAAAAATACTATTAAAACAACAATACTATACAATTGTTCTTGTTTAGGAAAAGTACGTTTTCTGCTTTGGTTGTTGATAACGCTAATTATTATCGATAAACTTAATGGATAAATAACTTAAAAAGCAAGTTTGTCATAGCCAAATGTGATAGTGGAAATAATCTCCCACTATCTATAAAATGCTCCCATGACATGCTTGTTAAAATAGCCACTGACAACTAAGTCCAACTCCTCGCGAGCTCGTTACATAACTGCTTTTAAAAAATAACCACCTGTTTTTAATGACATAACCAGCTGCTTCGGGTAGGTGAAGATCGTCAGCCTGGGAGAGGCAGTTTACCTAGGAGAAGAAAAACCTGCATTTCTGACCTACGCTGCCTTGAAAATCATGGAAAAGGCTTAATGATTAAACCTCGAGGTAAAATCCGAAGTCGGTATCCCTAAAGTTGTTTGCTGGTGTATTCACCTAGTTCTGGCAGCTGCTGCAACTGCAACGATCCAAACGTTTAACGACCCTCTTGTTCTGTTGGTCTAATAAGTTACATAGAGTGGGGGACGTGCTACATATGGAACAGCTTGTTCTTCATATCATATTGCTCATGTTTCCATCCTAGCATACTGCACCAAAACTCTACACATGAAGAAGATACTTCAGCTCCCCCTGGCGTTGACATAATACGGAAAACGACAGTTACTGGTTCTAAGCAACTGCTCGATTGGCGGTGAAGAAGATTCTCTTATCTCACAAGACAGCTACTGCCCACCTCAACCTTGACAGCCCTTAGCCAATAATGTCTTTTCCCGCCACGGTTTGCATTTTTCATTGGGTGCATGGTGATTAGGGGATATCCAATAATTGTACCGTAACATTTGCACCAGATAACAATATGAAATCTCAATGGAAACCAGCTTTAAAACTGAGCTGTTGGAACGTTTGATCTGTGTTGACCGGCCTATCTGAAGACTTCCAGAATATCAGTGACTCCAGAAACCTGCAGTTCTTAATGATGAGAACAGGAGATTTCATATGTAAGTTGCTACACTACAGGAATCACGTTTGGCAGATTTTGGATTATTGAAGGAGTGAGACTACACGTTCTTCTGGCAGGGAAAGGGCTTCAACAGACCTGGCTAACACAGTGTGGGCTTTGTATTGAGGAACATCCTCACGTATATGGTTGAATCATGTAGTAACTGTTCTGAGCAATTTCTTATGCTCCGCCTCAACATTACATCAGGTCCTTTTACCCTCGTCCGCGTGAAGGCCTCGAAACTCTCTGCCACAAGAGGTAGTTGTATGACAAGCTTACAGCCATCATCATCATTATCCCAAGCAAGAAAGAGCTTGTATACCTGTCCAAATTCATGACAGAGTGGGCACTAATCGCTTTTCCTGTCTTTCGTACCTTGGAGAGTTTTGTGTCGGTATATAAACAACAATAACCAGACACTACGTGATGTATGCACATATCACAATCTGTGCATAAGCAACTTCTTCTTCAAGACTAAACACCAGCACAAGGTTTCTTGGCGGCACCCAAACTCATGTTACTGGCATCATTTGGATTTAATCCTGATCAGACGAACAGCCTTTATAAACCTTGTTCATACACGCTCTTATCAAAGTGCAGACCCTGACATAGACCACTCCATAGTGTGCTGAAAGATCAAGCTCCATCCCAAGACATTACATCATGGCAAGAAGCAATGGAATTCTCAAATCGATGTCAACAAGATTAGACAACTAAACCTTGTGAGGCAGTTTGCTAAGAGATTTGAGAGCAAACTAAAAACTTCACATAATGGAGACACTGCCACAGAGAAATGGAATTCCATGTGGAATACTATCCTTTGCCACCTCTGGGAGAAAAAAATCGAAGTCACATTACTGGCTTCAGGCAAAGTCCTGCGAGATGACTCATTAATGCCAAGTCTACCGCTCTAGTAGAATACAAGCGGTCACCAAACGAGAGAAAATTACAGATCCTCCTGCAGCCATTAACGCCATTGAGAGTCTACGTGCCGTGGAAGAGTTCAACACTGAGCCGACGATAGAGGAACTCAGTGAGCCTATCAACAGATTGGCCACAAGGGAAAGCCCCAGACAGTGATGGAATGTCCTGATCTTATCGAACACTGCAGGACTATCCTACTGCATACTATGCACTATCTGCCAGTACTGGATAGAAAGGGCTTTAACACAGAACGTAAGGGACCCTACGGACATCATCGTCTATAAAAGACATACATTCTGAGACAAGGTACCACCGGGCATCACTATCACTGATTATGAGCTGGATGTGGTTCATCAGTTTACATAGCTTGTTTCCATTATCAGTGACAACATTTTCATAGAAATAGAGCTTGACAAGAGAATTGAAAAGGCAGCAACAATTCTGGCGTCCATCACAACACGAGTTTGGACTAACTCCAACGTGACAGTGAAAACAAAGATGGCAGTATATAACGCCTGAGTCATAACCACACTGCTATACAACAGTATGAAATATGTACGCCAGGCAAGATTCCTGAACGCATTCCACGTGAGAAGTGTCCGCCGCATATTGAAAATATCATGGCAAGACAAGGCGCCAAACACTGAAGTCCTGACGCACGTGAGTCTCCTCTCCATGTTAACATTACTTAAAGAGCGCAAACTCTGCTGACTAAGCCGTGTCCACTGCATGCTAGACGACCGCATCCCAAAAGACCTCCTGTATGAAGAAATGACTTCTAGAAGAAGACCAACTGGGCGCTGCAGGATTGTGTCATTGTTAAGCGTAACCTGAAGGTTGTGGGCAAAAATATAAAGACATGGGAGAGCGTATCAGTTAACCGGTCCAAGTGGGGTGTAATCCTGGCCAAGCAACTCAAATCAGATGAAGAGCGTCTGACACAAACTGCCGTGGTCAGAAAGGTGAGCAGGAAGTAAAGCGATATCTCCGATAGACCAGAAAAAGAACATAAATGCAGCCATGCAACAGTGACGGTTAGTCTCGCATCGGCTTCTACAAACTCCGAGGCTCCAGCCAAGCAGACAATTAGGATGTTAATCATGGTCATATCCTATGGACGGAGACCTATAATTTAAATAGTTCAGTGATACTGCTATTTCTAGAGCTCCTTGAGAAAATCCAAAGAATGAAAATTATCATAAGTCCTAATCTGACATTTCGGAATCAGTGATTTTCGCACCGCCGCAAGGTTGCCTCCCTTTTTTTCTATACATACTTTTATGGTAATTGTTTGAATTAGCTCTCTTCTCTGGTAACTAAACCTTATTTATTTAAGTATTCTAGTATACTGGCGACGGGATTTCACTAGTTAAATTTATTTCTATGTATAACTCATGCATTTGATATATTGCTGGTTTTAAATTCCATTCCATTCCATTTCCGTTACTGTGACGAAAGACATAACTTACCTCGGAATTCAAAGCGAGTGCGAATGTGTCTTCCTTGCAAAATAGTAACAAAAAGGAAACATGGCAGCTATTGAAGAAAATTTATGCGCGCCTTTCTCATCCAAAACGAGGCGATATTCGCACACATGCAAATTTTAGCCGTCTTGGAATGGCATGAAATGTTGGGTGCTAGCACACTATAGGGAGTTGCGTTGTTTTCGGTGAACTGCGTGTGTTAGAGTTAAATATGCGGATCCACAGTTAAACTGACAAAAAGGAAGTAGGAGCGGCTTACTTGATGTCTGTTTCACAACTGCCCTGTGTAGAAAGGAAGACACGAAATCCATTTCCTTGAGGAGACCGAAGAAGAAAAAGAAAACAGCTGACCTGCCGGCGAGCGTAACACTACACTTTTTGATCCCCTCATCGTCATTGTTATAGTGACGGTGAGCATCTAACGCGTTTAGTGCTTTGACTTTTAAAATGTCTCTTTCCTGATTATATATTCTTCAAGTTTGTCCAATATATTCTTTCCGGCTAAAGGTTGTTTTGATTTGCATTGATCAAGGGTTTTACTGCTCTCTATGTAGTTATGACAAATTTTAACTTAAATTAACTTTAATTCTTTTCAATTCTAAATGTGATAGTTGATAGAAAAATAATTTTTTTGATTCGATGGTTTTATCAAGAAAGGGTAAAGTTTGTTTTTTTTTGGCATATGCTGTGAGTTATTTGTTTACCCTGAAATTGAAATAACTAAACGTATTACTTGCTCACCTTAACGGAAATTTCCAAAATTTTATTAGAAAATATTACTCCAAATAGGAAAGAAAACAATCCATTAAGCTGAAAATATTTAGAAAGTGCTTTCACCACTAAATACTCCATAGTAAACTTTTGGTCTCAGAAGTCTTAGTAGGTCTTCTGTTACAACAATGAAGGAACCTTTATTTTTTTATTATATTTTTTAATCGTATCACACGAGCAAGGCGGTAACGCCACTGATGTGCAGGAGGCTACATAAGAGTAAAAGGATTAGGTAGAAGAGAGTGAAGGGGAAAGACGACCCAGTTAGAACCGAGCAAGAGAAAGATGGGAATATAGGTGTGATGACAGTTGCAGAGGTGGAGAGAAAAGAAAGGATATACAGTGTGGTGGAGAAAGAACTAAAGTCAAGTGGTTAAGAGATGAGTATTGACATTGCATTTAAATTCCTGGAGGTAGTAGCCGTCAGGAAAGCAAGAATATGGAAGCGTGTTCTACAGGCGGGAAGTGCGAGAAAGAAACTACAGGAGTCGATGTGCCGTCTGCATTTGGTTGATCTAACTGTGAATGGGTGAGACCCAGTTGCCAGTCTGGTTGCACGAGTAAACACCTGTTGCAGAGGCACCAGTGATTTGTTTGTTGGAGCAGAAGCTATGAAAGTATTTATAGAACAGACAAAGTGGACCCACATCCCGTCGGTGGGGAAGTGCCTAGAGTCGAGCCGCCAAGTCGGTACCTATCACATTATTGATTCTCTTTTGGAACTTGTCAAGAACACTGAGATGAACAGCAGGGGCTCCATGCACGGACGAATGGTCGATCTGTATATATAACAAAGATATGAGAACAAATAGAGAAAATTATAAATGGAATTGTTTAGATTATATACACAAAAACATGACATCTTTTCTAAACTTAAAATCTAATCTTTCCTCTTATGTGCGCATGTGTAGTCGAATCAATGTAATCAAGGTAGTTCGATAATATCCTAAACGTTAAAAGGGCCACAAACCTGAAAAACGATGTAATGTCAAGATGTAGGCATTTGAAGAACGAAATTCTGGGAATTTACAAGCACCTATGAAAATCTTATTTCTTTCAACCTGCTACCAATCTTTGGTAGTAGGCAGATTGTTTTTGACTAGAAATTTCCTCTCTTCAGTTACTTTCACTCCTCCGGTGAGAGTAACATCCAATGGTTTTCCGTATTTGTGCCTGAAGAGATCGAACAGTTAAAATCCGAGTAGTCTAATACGGATCCCGAAAATTTGTAAGTTCATATATATATATATATATATATATATAAGTTCATCCGCAGACAGATCTCTTTCGCTGTATCACAGCTCATCAGTACGGTTAGACACCCAATTGCTTATTACCCAGGATTGAATTCCGACCGAATTGGCGTCAGTCGGCGATTCTACCTCTGAGCTATGGGCGCTTTACCAATATATTTGAAGAGATGATTATTTACAAAAAACAATCAGTTTCTTTTATAAAGATATAATACAAAATGAGTGTGGACATTTTAGCTTTATAGTTCATGCTTCTTTCTGTCTATTTGGTCAGAGATTATATATTTATGAGTAAAAGTAAAACAATTTGGGGATCAGACGTTTCCTTGCGTGATATTTATTTACAATATTCATATTTCCCATACATGGTCCAAAATTATAAGCGCACAATTTAAATCAATCCGCAACGGAAACAGTTTTTTTAATATAGTTGATTAATTAAAAGGAATGTAAATAAATAATGGAGGTTTATTTAATGGTAAATCGAAAACTGAGTCTAATTTGAATTCAATTTACCTATATTCGCTCTAAATAGGGGAAACATCTTTGAAGCCAAGTTTTCTTTTACAGTGAGCTATAGAAAGCCATCCAGCAAAGCACACCTTCGTTAGCCTATTTCCCAAACGTACATCTCTAATTAAGGTTTGGCTTGAAAATCGTTTTAGACATTCCAACGAGAATGTTTTTTTGTTTTCTTTTGGCAGATGTTATTTAGTAAAACATGAATTTTCTAACTCGGTGGTCATTATTGTTACAGTTTTGTTTTAAATTATCTACGAAATGATGTATATATATTAAATCTAAGATTTATTATTATTTATAATATATAATATATAATCGGGTTTCATACTTGTAATATTATATATATAGTCGAGATTTGTACACATACACACTCTCTCTCTCTCCCTCTCTCTCTCTCTCTCTATCACTCTCTAATACACAAGCACATACACACGCACGAATTGTTTAAGATCCTGTCTCCTATACAAAACCAAAATCTTTCGAAACATGATCGCCCAAAGCGTGTATCACGTATGGCACTTAAGTGACTGATATATACCCAGATACTCTACTTCAACGACGATCGTATTGACGGATGAACGACGGACACGAAAATATCGAAAAAATTTAAACTTAAATGTATATTCTTTGTAAATGGGGAGTGGTAATCAGAGAGAAGCACAAACATACGAAGGAGCTGTCGGGAGTTGTTACCTTGTGGAAGTTATTTACACTTCTCTCTTCTCTGCGTTCTCTTGATATTCTGATCTCGGCCTGAAAACCCCAAAACATATAAAAGCTGAAATTTCTACTCAGTTTTGACTTCTTGGATTTTTGTTTAATTGAGTCATTTATAACCAGACACATCTGTCAATCATTTTCGCTAACAGTTGCTTTGAGCTCGGCAGTAACCACACTTTTGTCTGTCTCTGTAATCTTATGTGACCACACTTTTATCGGTCACTGTTTATATTTCTGTCTTTGATATTGATCATACTTTTGTTGGTCACTGCATTTAATGTCAATTTCTAAAGCGCCACAAAAATGTATTTCATATACAGTGAATTTTTTAAATCGAGATTGAACATTGAAATATCAATAATTTCGCTTATAAATTTAAAAGAATCTGTTTAATAAGACTGTATTTCATTACATATGCAGTAATATGTAATTGTCTACTACGCTGGAAAAATTTCAGCCGAAACACATAAGAATTTGAAGGTGTGCTTTTTTGGGCAGATTTTAGGAAGTTATTTTTATTTGAAAAATTTTAGCAGCATCTGTATCTTTTTACTGAGTTTAGAATTCGAAATATATTTTCAAAATAAATTAAAAATAACAACAAATCATGCAAATAAAAGGATGGTGCTGCATATAGCTGTATTAACAGAAGTATCAAACAAAATTATTTTTTAGTTTATTTGTAGTAGAAAGACGATTCACTTTATAGTTTTGTAACAGGAAACAATATAATATCACTTTTTATATGTTTAAATTATTCTTATCTAGATATATTGGTCAAATCAGTGTACGTTTGTTTGAAACACATAATAATACCAATTTAGTGGTAAGCGTTATTTGAACCAGACCGTAAAATGTGTTGATAATTATACAGCCTAGATTATTTGAAATAAAGATTTATTATCTATAAAGTGACTGACATTTAGAGACGTGTAAATATCAAAGAATTTATGGTGAATCATTCGTCTTTCTGATGAGGAGTTTCAAGCGCGGCGAAATACAATAATGCTCTTTCTACACTCCTGGAAATGAAACAAGTCTAAGATCAAAGAATTTCCTTTTTACACAATCATTTATATTATTCTTTATAAAAATGTGCTTTCTTCTAGTACCCTCGAAAAAAATTATCAGCAAAAATTTAATTCTATAAAAGAATTTTCACTTTTAATAGTGAGCGTGATTTTTTTAAATTTATTTTTATTTTTATTTTTATTTTTTTTTCAAGAGAACCAAATGTAATGAGATTCCGGAATACATGAAGAATCTAGACATGAAACTGTGTACGTAGCAAAGGAATTGAATTTCATTGTAATTTGAAATAAAATTGAAATACAGACATGACTAGAACGAATGCATCATCATCACTCGCTCCCTTTCCTCATTCTAACATTTTACTCTTTCTCTTTTCTCTCTCTATATTTCCTACTTGATTTTATAACTTGCATGGATGGGTAGTATCAACTATTTGTTAACAAATCATTTGTAGTTTTAAAATATATTTAACTGTTTTGTGACTTATATGTTGTTTCTGCTCCTAATGAAAAGAAAGAAAAATTGTTATTCTAATGTTTGTTAAATTTAATGCGTAAATGCGCTATACATTTCAAAGATGAAAAATAATGGTAAAAAATAAAATGTATGTAAAAAGCTTAGCGAAATTTGGGAAACAATGTTTAAATCATACATATGGACAGTTTGAGAGAGCAGTTTTAATTATTTGGGATTTCGACTCTTGTAACCTAGGGAAATCGAAAAACCTTATTGTTAAACTATTAACGCTCTACAAAATACTGAATAAATAAAATGCGCTGTACAAAAAAAAAAAAATTATATTGCGTGATTATATCAGAGGAGTATTATAGTGTGGGTCGTTTAAATTCATCTGGTCTATGTCTCAGTAGTTTAAATTAGCACACTCAGGCAAACACAGTTGCACACGGGAATTTGCATGATGGAGAAAGTATGAGAGATGGAGAGAAATTGCAACGATGCCAGATTTCTCTCATGTTTAAGGAAGAAGGTTTTGTAGTCAACATGTTTGTCTTCGTACGCAAGGTCGTTTGGAGATGGTAGATTTTCAATATATATTTCTGGTTGGATGTTCTGGTTGTCTGTGTATCAGGATCTGAAAATTTGTTAACGCCCTCCACAATACAAAGGTTTTTGCTAAATCTATACAATTCTATCGATGGTACACTACAGATTACAAAGTCAGCGTTTGGTTTAACTTGCAGAAACATGATTTCTGATCATATCCAATGTCAATTGTAAGTTTTAAAAATATACGACAAAACAGGAAAACCATTGTTCGCTATAACAATATGAAATTAATTACCAAATAAATAGCTTAAGACGTAATTATTTAATTTTATTAATAGACACATACACATATTATCCTACATCTATGGATCGACAGGAAGTTTCATGCGTTATGCAATCATCAGGTGCATATTTCAAACTGAGAGTTTAAAACTGTCAGTTTGAGATATGCACCTGACGATTGCATAAGCATGAAACTCCGAGTCATGCCATTGACGAAGTATAATGCGTGTTTGTATATAGTTAAGTGAATTAATGCATATATATATATATATATATATATATATATATATATATATATATATATAGTATGTGTGTGTGTGTATGTGTGTGTGTGTGTGTGTGTGCTACCTTTATGGCAAGGTCAATAGATATGGGTTTCAGTCCACTTGATGTTCATGACCGTTTAATAGATATAATATTAACTTAAGACGATGTAAATATGAGTTAAATCTGGTTAAACATATGCCTTCGATGATTCCATAACGCATGAAACTCCAAGTTGTGCCATGCCATCGAAGTAGGACAATATGTATATTTACTAATATATATATATATATATATATATATATATATATATATAATAGCATTGTTCATAGCACATTAACATCTGAATAATTATATATGTGAGTGCCCCCATGTATTAGTAAATATACATATCGTCCTACGTCGAATGGCATGGCACAGGAGTTTCATGCGTTATGGAATCATCAAAGGCATATATTTTAACCAGATTTAACTCATATATACATCGTGTTAAGTTAAATTCAAATCTATTAAAGGGTCATGATCATCAAGTGGACTGAAACCCATATCTATTGACCGTGCCATCAAGGTAGCACACAAACACACAAACTATATATATACACACATATATATATATATATATATATATAATCGCTCATTCAGTAATGAATTAGAGCACTCTAGCTATTGACAATATACACGCTAAATAATATAATGATAATATACAGGCTAAAAATCTGCCTCATTCTACCGAGCCACCATAGCTCAGAAGTAGAATCGCCGACTGACCCTAATTCAGTAGGGTTTCAATCCTGGGTAAAAAGCAACCGGATGTCTAACCGTATTGATGAGCTGTGATACAGTGAAACACATCTATCTGCGGATGACTATACATATTTATATATAGTCATCCGCAGACAGATGTGTTTCACTGTATCAAAGCTCATCAGTACGGTTAAACATCCGGCTGCTTTTTACCCAGGATTGAAACCCGAACGAAGTGGCGTCACTCGTCGATTCTACCTCTGGGCCATGGGCGCACGGTAGAAGATGGCAGACCTTTTTTAGCATGTATATTATCTTTCTATACACGCCCAATAGCCAGAGTACTCTAATCCATTAGTGAAGGAGCGATGCGTACATGCCATGGTAGCTACTGTTTTTCAAAGTCTACTATTCTTCCAGAGTGCTCAATCAGGGTGTGAGAGCGTGTATATATATATATATATATATATATATATATATATATATACACGCTCTCCCCCCGCCCACCCTGATATATATATATATATATATATATATATATATATATATATATTTCAGGGTGGGAGAGCGTGTATATATATATATATATATATATATATACACGCTCTCCCACCCAAATGAAATATATATATATATATATATATATATATATATGCGCTTCATTTTATATTATTTCTTGTACAACATTTTAAACATCCATTCGTTTTATTTTCATTATCCATTTATAGAACTCAAAGAAATACAATTTGACGCTGGTCTGTTCCAAGATACGTAAATGTATTTGCTAGGGAATTCTGGAAGCGGATCCCCACAGTTAAATTGCAATTGAACGCGTGTATTACATGATAACTTAAAAATGTTTTAGAGATAATAATGGTTTTCGTTTTACCAGTATTACTAATTAACCCATATCTGTTGGGTTAGAAGAGGTGGATTCATAACTTTTCCAAGTGTATTTGCTTGTCTTTGAATGTAACGAACTCAACTGGAAATGAAACGATTAACAATTTGGATTCATTATCCATTTCATCCGGGTATATTAAAGTTTACATCACCTGGTATTTCCAAGCGGTCATTCATCTGACCTAATGAATTAAAATATAAGAAATTAAAGCAAGAAATAAAACTAGATAAAAAAAGGTGTAAAAATAGATACACCACTCCTTGATAAATGTTGCAGTCTAGAGACACTGTTACCCGGAACCGGGCATCTCTCAGTATTATTTTGTTCATTGTAAACAGAGATACAACTGAGACGCATTATGTCTTGTATCAGAATATGAAAATTTGTTAACCGCATTATGTCTTTGAGGACAGAGACGCAACTGAGATATTTTTGATCCCCACCTAAACAAGGTAAAATGTCCGCTAAATACAATACCTGGAAAATGTCCATTTCTTTATATGCGAGTAGAGTCAGTGTACTGAGAAAAATAAATCATTATCAAAAATAAAAATCTCTGACTAAAGGAAAAAGAGTCTACCATTATTATTTACTTTTCTTTACTTGAAACGTCTTATGCTTTCTCTATATTAAACCATTATATCTATAATTTTGTTCTTCTGAAAATGTTCAATTTTGGTAACAATAACATCTCTGTCGTCAGGTTCAAGTGATTTAATGTGAAATATGCCTTACGGATAGCAGAAGAATGCTGTTTTTATTGAATACCAAACATTTTGTATTGTTCGTATTAAAGTTTGCGACGCGAATGACAAGCAGTACAACATGCTGTTTTCAAATTTCTCGTAGAAGAATTTGCCTCGAGGTACTTGTTATGCTCGTCTGGCCTGACTATGCTGTCAAGTCTACAAAATCAAAATCAAACAAATCGCAACTGCAAAATTAAAAATATAACATGTCAGCAATTTATCAATCGCACACTGCAGATATATCGGTTAATATTTCGAATTTCTTCAGTGTCCGTTTTTGTTTTCTATAGGATAAATAAAAATGTGGAAAAAGTTATTTCGAAAAAATAGGAATCAGTCAGTCAGTTAAGTGCCATGCGTGATACACGCTTGGGCGATCATGTCTCGAAAGAGACATGACTGACTGGGCAGAAGATTATTCCGCAGTAGGTTGCCATTGCTTTCTGCAGTAGACTGGTTGCCGACCAAGGCTATAGAACCCAATATGTCCTGTTATTTAACCCATAACTGGAAGGAAGAGACGGATTAATACCTTTCCCAAGGGTATTTGCGCGTAAGTGAATACAATGGATTCAACTGGAATTCAAACTCGCTTCCACGATTTCTCGATTTCTCGTTCCGAGCCGATATCCACTGCGCCACAACGCACATACATCGGAAATAAGATACCAATAAATGTAATCTTCACTAAGTTGAGTCTACAAAAATTGGTTATATTTTCTTTTCAGGATTATCAATTATATTTTGGCAATTTTTTCACTCGCATCTCGACCAATAAACGATGTTATTTGTTATATATATATATATATATATTATGTTTTAGAACATGTACATAATTTCTTCTATATATGTCCTCTTCCCTACAATCAAGTGAAATTAAGGTTTGGAATCATTCTCTGTTTATATTTGGTTCGTTATTGTCGTGGGGTTTGGTTGGAGTTATTGGTAATTAAGTGAATGTCTCGTTTTGATCGTTAGACTTTTGAGGGATTTGGTGTGTGAGTGTGAAATTGTTGTGAAATTGTAAGTGTGAAAATTATGGTATTATCTGTTGGAATGTATCTTTTATCTTTTTATCAGTTGGGTATCTCTTTTGGTTAGGATTTCTAAGAGGCCGCTGTTGGGTGGTCATTTTATGGTCGGCTATCATTTAATTGGTTGATGTCTGTTGTTAGTGGACCTAATTCATGCATTTACTTTAATCCGGTGTCTAGGCTTTCATAGACGTGATAAGGGTGGGGTGTTTTTTCTTTCCAATTTAGATTTTTTCGGGTAAAATATATATATATATATATATATATATATATATATATATATATAACCCTCTTCTCTTTCTTCCTTCTTTTTCTTTCTCTTCTCCTTCTTTTCCCCTTTCTCCCTTTTTTTCCCTCTCCCTTCCTCTTCTTTTCTTCTTTTTCCTTTTATTCAAGTATGGAGTATAATTGTATTTTGGCGAAGTCATTTCAAGAAATCTAAATTTGTATTTTTTGGGAAGTAAATGCGAATTAGCGTTTTATCAGTTTTTTGTATAAAGTTGTATGATTAATCTTAATTTTAAGTTTAGAGGGTCAGTTTTTTTCTTTTAATTCTTCCATCTTCCCCTTTTTTTTCCTATAAATTATCGCTTGGTATCTTATTTATTTCTTTTAAGTATTTATATATTATTTATTTATTTAGATATTTTTGCGGGCATTTTAAGGATTTATTACATCGATTTTTCTGTGGCATTTTTTATCCATTTTTTTAAAAATCATATCACCCCGGGCAAGACGGTAAGGCCACTGGTGTGCAGGGTCTACGTAAGACTGAAAACATATTGGAAAAGAGAAAGCCAGAAACCACATCCTAAAGAGGGAACAAGGGATGAGCCTCTACACCTGTTCAATAGACGTGGGTGGAGTGTGAACCGGGCGATAATTCAGTCTATCTACTCCAATTGGGAAAAAATATAAGGAAAAGTGAAAAGATTGGAAAAGAGAAAGCAGGAAACCACATCCTAAAGAGGGAACAAGGGATGAGCCTCTACACCTGTTCAATAGACGTGGATGGAGTGTGAACCGGGCGATAGTTCAGTCTATATACTCCAATTGAAAAAGAAATAAGGAAAAGTGAAAACACTGGAAAAGAGAAAGCCGGAAACCACATCCTAAACAATAATCTAAAAATAAATGTTATCATTTACTGCCCACCTATTTGTGAATGACCCTGTGTGCAAATATATAAATAATATTATAAATCTGAAAAAAAATACGCCAGTATTAAATCCCAAAGGGATCCTATTAATATTTGATATTAAAACTGATCCAGCCAGAGAGCCTAATGTAATTAAATTTCTAGTTCTATCAGTTTAATTTTAAGTTAAATTATGTTTAATCAGTTTGTTTTCGTATTAATGCTGTCATAGATTTAAATTTACTTTCCTACTAAGTAATCAAAATTAAAATTTCTTAAAATAATTGTTTTAATAAGAAAAATATGTATTCAAATTCCTAGTATTTTTTGCGGGTGATTGTAGGGTTAGATCTTACGTGTGCTTACAGTTTATTTTTGTGTAGGATATAATTATTCTGAAGTAGTATATTTAATCTTGATTTTGAATGTATGAATTTGGATTCTTTTTCAAGTTTGGGAGCCATTTATTTAATTTTGATTTTTCTAGTACGAAATACTTTTGTATTTAAGTAAGGTTATTGTGTTAAGTAAGGTTATTGGTGTAGGCTTTAGGGATAGACCTTCCTTTAAGGATTTATTGGATCGATTTTTTTCTATAGAATTTATTATCATTTATAATGAGGATATCAATCGAACTCTTTGTATTTCTTAGCATGATTTTAGGGTTAAGTCCCTAATGTGCTTGCAGTTTACTGTGGTGTCGTGTCTCTCATTTAAGAGCTTGTTACTATTTATATATTTTAGGATCTCTATTTTTTCTTGAAGGCAAAGAAAGCATGGTTCTTTTATAGATTTTGCTGTTCTTGCTTTTTTGAGAATTTTCCATTTGACCTTAGGTGTTTTATTTTCGTTTTTTAATTACCAAAAGTGTTTGGAGAGAGATGTCATGTTTTGTTTTTCTTTGTTATTGAAGGATGAGAGGTGATTGTAAAAGCGCTTTTTAAATACGTTCATAGTATTCCCAATATATATTTTTTCATCCTTTCTAAGGATGAAATCGAACAAATATATATCAGAGATTTCCGCAGACATTTATTGGCCATGGGGCATTGGTTGGGGTTTCTACAGTGACAGAGGTTGCTGTCAGTGGGGAAAAAAAGGGAGAAAGAGGAAAAGAAGAGAAAGAAAAAGAAGGAAGAAAGAGGAGAAGAGGGGTTTATATATATATATATATATATTTTTTTTTTTTTACCCGAAAAAATCTAAATTGAAAAGAAAAAACACCCCAGCCCTATCACGTCTATGAAAACCTAGACACAGGATCAAAATAAATGCATGAATTAGGTCTACTAAAAGCAGACATCAACCAATTAAATGATAGCCAACCATAAAAATGACCACTCAACAGCGCAATCTTAGAAATCCTAACCAAAAGATATACCCAACCGATAAAAAGATAAAACATACATTCCAACAGATAATACCATTAATCAACAATTTCACACTTACACACCAAATCCCTCAAAAGTCTAACGATCAAAACGAGACATTCACTTAATTACCAATAACCCCAACCAACCCCCACGACAATAACGAACCAAATATAAACAGAGAATGATTCCAAACCTTTATTTTCCTTGAGTAAGTGTTTAAATCCAAACACTGAAACAAACATATGATTGTAGGGAAGACGACATATATAGAAGAAATTATGTACCTGTTCTAAAACACAATTTATAATAAATATTCACTGCTCTATACACCATATATCGAGCACTGTTTTAAATTAATGTTTTTGGACGGAAAAAATTTTTCTTTTTTCTCTCCTCATTCTATATATATATATATATATATATATATATATGTGTGTGTGTGTGTGTGTGTGTGTGTGTGTGTGTGTGTGTGCGTGTGTGTGTCACTCAATCCGTTAAATTTCTAACGTGGTAGATGCTTAGGTGATTATGTCTCATTCAATCAATCAATGACTAAGCCAAATATTTTCCCGCATTAGTTTGATTTTTTTTCCTGCAGTAGACTGGTTACCAACCAAAGCCACATAACCTAATATCTTATGCTATTTAATCCATAGCCGAAAAAAAGGTGGATTAATACTTTTTCAAAGGGTATTTGCGTGTGAGTGAATGCAACGTTTCTATTTGAACTCGAAGTCGGTTCTTCAATTTTTTTGTTTCGAGTCGATATGCACTGCACTACGATGCACATCTATACTGCAGAATTGAATTCAAAAGACGAAAGATGATTACACCGATCTGAAATAATGGAAACGTATCTTGTAAGCAAGGCACATTTATATATATAAAGACAAACAATCAATTACTGATAATACGTTTGTTTTTGTGGGTTTTTTTGTTCGTTTTTTTTAACGAGAAGAAAATCTTTAGAGGTACTGGTAGTCGCTATCTTTATTTCAACCCACGAGATAAAAAAAATAAAAGCTTAAAATATAGCTTTATAAATGTCCCTTGAATATGAATGACAAACACAAGGCAGACATTGTGGTACCAACATTTTTTCTGTGAGAGTGATCACGCTGAAAAGTCAATAAAAACAAAGTAATTAGGATCGCAATGATAACATTGTATTCGACTCTTTTTCTTTTCAGCTGAAATTATCTTACAATAGAAGGCTCAAATTGAGCTGCCTATATTTGTATGTTCAAACAAAAGGGATCATATTTTAGATTCTTCCACAACTTGTATATGTAGTCTACCATGTAATTAATAGCTCTCCAAATAATTCACGCACACATACGCACACGATTACATTCACATACGCCCCCCCCACACAGATAGATAGATAGATAGATAGATAGATAGATAGATAACGATGTAAATCAGTATAACTATGTGTATGCACAAAGTTTGTTTTGTTTTTGTTTTTTTAGTTAGGTTTCTGATCTGTTAATTTTCTAGAGTTTTGAAAAATTAGTAATCTTTCTTCACGAGTAGAAAACAACATAAATCATTTCACCCATGCAAGGCATTAATGACACTAGGACACAAATAGTAATTGAGTGTGGAAGAAATAGAAAAATAACTACTAATGAGCAATAAAAAGAGTAATCAAATGGAAACTAGAAAGTAATTAAAATAGCATTTACATTTTTCAAGATTAAATATGGTCGGAAAGCACGGAGTCGGAAGATATTTCGATAAGCGAGAAGTTAGATAAAAGAAACTGATAGAATAGAACTTACGCTCACATCTAGCTAACGCAACTATATACCAGTGAGTACTTGTCACCAGTCTATTACGGCGCTTGGATTTATAAAGTATAGATATAGAGCTCATCTGAACAGTTGTCAGATCAGGACCAATAATAATGTGGATTCTTTCTTGGATTGTATCAAGAAGATTTAGATACATTGCAGGGGAACAAGTCAATAAGTGGCAGCAATATATGGAGCATTGACGAAAGGTAAACATAGATATATCGGATTAATTCAGGAGAGAAATATGACACATTGAAGCAATTTTTTAAGCATTTGACCTAAGAATGCATTCAATATAGAATTTACACTTCATGTCAGACGAGTATGTTAGCCAAAGAAAGTGCAATTATTCACTCTTTAAACGCTGATGAAAAGCAAAAAAAGGATATCTCAAAGTAAAGAAAATATCGAATTACACAAAAATGTAAGGGAAAATAACTAAAACAACACAGTGCAACAGAAACAAACAGAAAACGGAAGAAAATAAACGAAAATAAATAAAACAAAGTAAAATAGTCCATACACATAATTAAATAATAAATAAACTATAAACAGCAAGCGCACAGAAAAAACACAAGAAAACTTAGTAATAATAAACAACAATAAAATAATCAATAATGAATCAAAATAGATAAAAAACATCACTATAACTAGAATAATTCGTATCACAACTGTTAGTCTCACCTAAAATAACTGTTAGATTATTACAATAGACAACACCGAATGCATCGATGACTTGCATTAAAGGTAAATGTAGATCTATAAATGATATCTATCAAGTTAACATCTACCATAAGGAAACCAAGAAGAATTATAACGTTTTATATTTCGGCGGGAATTTGGAAGCATAGGCTTTATACATACAGACACACCATTACAAACCCTAACTTAAGGTACCAAACATCCTTTTTTCCGAAAATACTGGGAATTGAAAGAAAATGGCCTAAATCCACAGATAAAGTTGAAACTGATGGACAAGGCAAGTACTTCTAATAGCTTAAGATGTAATATATGTTTAACAGGAAAAATTAAGATTTTGAAATTTCAGTATCAGAATGTACTTCTGAATAAACGTAGAGAAATCATTAGTATGCATCATTATCGGAATAAATCTAAATTGCAATAATTATTTCATTCTCCTATTTACTCCGAATCGAATTAGTCCCCTACATAAACTAGTTTTTTTTTTAAATTGGAGATGCAGTAACCTTTTGCCTCATACCTATCACCGCTAACCCAATGGTCAAGCCACAATACTCACTCTACCATAAGTGAAATTACTACTAAGATTCTTTTAAATAACCCTATAATAGCCAACATTCCCCACCTCTTTCTGTATTAGCTCCTGCTTTCGACATTTGAATTTTTCCTCATTTTTTGTTTAAACGGGGTTTACAATGCGTGTCTTATACTGACATGTTGAAAACAGCTATTTTCACTTCATATATATATATATATATATATATATATATAGAGAGAGAGAGAGAGAGAGAGAGCAAAACACAAAGCACATATATGACGACGCAACCGGGTCGCTAATCGTGATGGACTCGTCAGAGTAGTTTATCTTCAAATCCTCTATTACCAATGGTGTTATTTCTCGCCCACGCTGTGAATTTTGATCTCATGAAGGCACGTTGAAATCCCGCTAGCCGTATCTTTACATCTTCGAACCAGACCGGACGTGCGTGCACAATTGGTTTAATGAAAAACAGTAACAAACAAAAAAAATTAAATTCAGTGACGCCTGAAAAAGTTGTATTAAAGTCTTTATATACAAGAAAAAGAAGCAGCAAAAAAAAAAAAATAGAATATAACAGTCGTCGATATCGTATCCTTACAACGGAACGAAAGATTTCGTTTAAGAATAATGTTTGTCTTTTCAACATTAATTCAAATTCTTGGTTGGTAAGGTTTATCACTCCAATCGAAGCTTTTGAGTTATGACGACTCAAAATGTTTTATTCAAGCTTTCTACTGAAACTTTACGGAAACTGCCGAAGATGGATCTTTGTGTGTTTGTGTGACGACGGTGGTAAATTCGTCTTGTCTGCTTTAGGTCGGCACAGCGACCACTCTGTTTGACTTTCTTTTTCTTTGACTTTCTCGGCACTTTCTGTTTCTTTACATCTTCAGCCAGGATTCTATCGGAGGTGCGTTATTTGACTCCAAATATTTTAGGTCGTTCGGCGACAGGCTTCTCTCTGTTTCTTCGCCTCTTCAACCAGTACTCTATCGGAGGCAACACACACTGTCACTACGGTTGGCCCCCTCAGCGAGGCAATTGTCAATGTCTCTACGGCTGGCATCCAACGGCATGGCTACCGTTTGGGACACTCTTCCTCTTTTGTCGTTACATCTCGACTGGCCCCAAGCCTCAGCTCTAACTGAATGCCGACTCCAACTGCAACTGCCAGAGTGTCAGGGTGATTTTGATCTCTGGGCTCTACTTTTTATTCTTGAGCTCAATTCTCTTGCACGGTTCATGACGGACACGGGTTGAGCGTGCAAATCAAATATTTAACCAACGAGATTACTCTCACCCTAGCATTGTGAGGCGTAGTGATTATATTCCCTTAGTTTTTCGAATGAAATAGCAGTATTTCTGTTGACATCATTTCTTTTCGTCTTCTTCTTCTGATTCAAGTAATTACATTATTTATTTCTCAAGTTAAATCATTTCCCAGCAAATTCGCAAATTAAGGATTTGACCTTACCTAACCTCATCAAATATTTTCGACAATCGTCGAAACAATGTTTTGACTACGGTTATTTTTCACTCCCACCAGCCATAGAGCTCAAGGCTTCAATAGGTGTTTTTCTTAGTCACTTGTTTCTGCTTTGTCACATGATGGGCGCCAATATGATGACCCTATTTGACCTATAGCAAACACCTGCAAAAATGTATTTTTCTTTTTATACTCTTCTATTCTCAGCTAGTTTTTCAAATTTTAAAAATTTTGTAAGGTATATTTTTTTCACTTTACCCATATTGCGACTGTAATATGCACAATTAATGCCACTAATTAACGAATTCATACTTTATTATTTTCATTATTCCTTCCGACAATGTATTTTCTTTCGACAGTCAATAGATGAAAATATCTATGCAAATGACAGTACCATTTTCGCCCAACTCCTTAAGTATTCAGCCAAGGCTGACAAAGTAAACTTGGCTACTGCCATTCAAAAAGACATCCAATCTGTGACTGAAACGAGTAGGAAATTATTCGTAAATTTTAATGTCTTCAAAACAAAGCTTATTTTCTTTAACCACCATAGATAAACGTAATTTCTACATTAGAATAGACGATGCTAATCTTCTAGAGAGCAACCTACTCCGCCTACTTAGTAACATTCTCTCAAATGATATCAAATGTAATAACTAATACATCAAATCCCTAACTGCTTCTACTGCAGGGAAGTTTGAATCATTGTATCGGACCAAGACGTTTTACTCATCAGTATCCAATTTACACATTTTTTGTTCATGCAATAATACTGTTGCCATATCTGGCCGGGTGATTCTACTAGTGGTCTTGAAGTTTTAGACAAAATCCACAAGAGGATCTGCAATATAATCGATCCTGACTTGGCAGCTAACATTCAGTCACTTTCTCACGGAGGTGATATGGTTTCCCTCTGTCTTTTCCACAAGTATTTTAACGGGAACTTCTCCACTGAGTTTTTTCCTTGGTGCCTGTCTGCATGTAATTACTTGTGCTACTTGATTGGCATCAAGGTAACACCTTTTTACCGTCGAAGTAGTTAAATGTAACTTTCCTACTCTAAGAGTTTATTTTCTAGCACTTTCGGTTTGTGGAACTCTCTTCTATTTGATGACTTCCCTGATAGCTACAATCTTTAAAGATTTAAATGAAACGGAAATTTCTACCTTCTAACTACGTGATTCCAATTGTTCTCTTATCCTTTCTTTGAAATCCACTGTAACTTCTGTTTTTCTCTCACTGTAACCCACTGCACACCAGTGGTATTCCTACCTTGCTTGTAGTGAAATGATTATAAAAAATTCTTAGTCACCGCTATCATTATACTGGCTGTAATTCTCTACCTTAAAGCGCCCTCGATTATTGTAAAATTTGCTGTATAAGAAAAGTCGATAAATATATATGTGTAAATTATTTACAAGTTTAGTACAGACGCCATTAAATATCGCTTTCTTCTAACCATTTATTTGTCAATGTCCTTTTGCAAAGCACAAGTGGGATGTTACATTCACTGATACTTTTTTTAAATTGCCTATTCAGGTAAGACAAATAGACCTGCCAGCGTTAACGTTCGAGTCACGTCTCACATTTTCTCAATTATCTTCTCTTGTCTGTATAAAATAAAGGTGGGGAAGTACACCAGCGGTAAGCAACACCTCCCACTCGATTAACAGAAGGTATTAGTTACCTACCTCTGTCGTCCAAGCATGTTCTTCGTGAATATTCGTTCGACAATATCTATAACTCGGCTAGCAGGTCCTGAACAGTGCGTCCTAACTCCGGTATTGGTCGACAGGCGGTTACATTAACCCATTAATGAAAGTCCCGGACATATAATTATATTCGCTGAAGGACTTCCACCCACAGATCTTGGCAGAGCCGAAGCGAACGTGTATTTACTTGTCCTGTGTCCGATCAATGTCACCACTGTATCAGTTCTTCTCAGTTCCAATCGTCTCCGTTATTTCTCTTGTGCCAATAACAGAAATTCTACGCAACATGAAAATGTGATTTTCATAATGCCGGTTCCAATTACTCAGCATGATTATCAATCACCTGAATCAACTGTCAATCGATATTTGATAATTCGGTATTAGAAATCTATGAGATGGCTTTCATATGTTCATTATTCTCCAGTGTGTAGGCGGCGACCGTAAGAGATGTAATAATGAAATTGTACGCTTGGTGAAATCAGAATGTAATGTAAGGTAAGCAGGCAATGGTTCGTTCAACTGCTAAGTCTGCCGAGATAACTGGGAATTCCTATTGCGTGCAGCCAGAAGTTACAAATAACAGAATCATAACGATGAAAATATTTCGCTGAACTCCAAAGACGAAGGCGGAGAAATACACCATAAAAAGAAGGGAAACTCTGATATAGACAAATGTTGCGTGCGACAAATCGAGCAGGAAATGAATGCAGGCACTAATTTAGCTGATCTCTGAAGGGGTTAGCGGTTTACTTCTTGTATAATTTGCTTTGTTTTGCGTTTATTTTAGCAACGGATATTCTCAGACAAGGCAGACTAATTTATTTTCTGTTACTGCTTAGGGAACAGAAATTCCAAGTTCACATTTGTTATCTATCCAATACACACTCACACAAATAGATAGATAGATAGATAGATAGATAGATAGATAGATAGATAGATAAAAAAACTGAGATAGATAGAAACAGACTGAGATACATAGAAAGATAGATAATGAAAACCTGGGATAGATAGATAGATAGATAGATAGATAGATAGATAGATAGATAGATGAAAAACTGAGGATAGAAATAGACTGAGATAGTTAGAAAGATAGATAATGAAAACCTGGGATAGATAGATAGATAGATAGATAGATAGATAGATAGATAGATAGATTATTTTCAATCGGTATTATCTCATGCCAGACGATGAAGCCCACTAAGACACAATTGGTTAAAGGGTTCAGAAGAATTAGAAACAAGAACATTAATTACGAGCGGGGAGGGAGAAAAGAGTAATCAGCATAACAGTAGATAGCTATTGACATTGCATTTACATTTATGCAAATTAAAAACATGGAAACAGTGAGGAATTTCACAAGCGAGAAGTGCTAGAAAAGAAAAATTTAGCGTAGAATTTACTTTTACATCTAGCGAAATATGTTAATATAATTTCGGGCAATGTCTATTACTGCTCTTAAATTTCAGAAATTTAGGTACCATTGCGAAGAGATCATCCGAAAAGTTACCAAGAAAGTATTTATAGATATGACACAGAGAAGCAAACTTATGGCCGTAGTAAAATGACTGAAGCCGAGCAGCCAGATCATGTCTAATAATAGTGCTGATTATTTGGATTGCATTAAGAAACTCAAGGTGAATGGCAGTGGCACTAGGCCTTATGTGGTAGCCAAATTCTAAACATGGCTAGTTATAAAATACACATTTAAACAAAGTTTATACCAAAGACTCACTTAAAACAAGATGCAGAAGTCACTCGGGGTAGGTTGACTGAATATAACATAAGGTATGATAAGTGGAGTAAGAAGGAAATATATATATATATATATATATATATATGTATGTGTGTGTGTGTGTGTGTGTGTGTGTGTGTGTGTGTGTGTGTGTACATAGGGTCTGTTCATTTTCTGAGTCACTGATTCTTTTCTATGTTTATCTGCTTTTTTGCAGGGTATTTTACGGCGACCATTCAGTGGTTCAGATCACAGAGTTCAACAAAACTTCTACGCTGGAGATTGTTATACAGGTTTAGGTTATTTGGTTTTATGATATATCAACCATTATTAGTTATTTAATGCCGACAAAACTTTCAGGATATATTACTATGAATAGAATATATCTATGTAAAAACACTATTCGTCCTCACGGGTCTGGTTTCATTGATTTGAGTTGCTTCATTTTTTAATACATATCCACATAAATGTGTTAGTTAATGTAGCAAAGATTTTTAGCAAAGATTATTTTGAACAGAATATGTATTTGTAACAAATAAATTTGTAGATCCAGTTTCATTGACGTACTTTTGTAAAGAGGGGTTTTATTGAGAGTCTAGTGTATTGCTAGTATAGTTTATCATAAATGTTATGATTTTTTCAGAAATGTACAGTTGGTATTTTTATTATGAATATCTACTTTCATATTTTCGTAGTAAATTGATCCAATCTTAGTGTTAACCCCATAGTTACGGCCCTAACAGGTGCTACCACCCCGCGTCTGGGTGGAACAACAAGAATTTAAGACCCGTTTCCACGTTCCAACCAGGCACCCCGATCAAAGCCCGGATGTAGTTCATAGTCATATTCAACACATGTTTCGCAGGTTAGCATTTGCTTGGGAAAACCCGTTATGCGTGAAAGTACCTTCTAATTAATGTTATACAGGGGGATGTGTGTGGCCCGTTTCCGTGAAAGTAGAATGGTCTGTTATAATATATATATATATATATATATATATATATATATATATATATATAGTATTTTTTGATGTTTTCAAAATCGGGGAGGATATACGCATGGTTAGCAGTGATGTAACTTTAATTCATGGTTAGTTTTCCCTCATCAATAAAATACAAAATTAGTAGAAATTCATCAAATGAAGAAGTATTTAATAAGCATAGCAACTTTTATAAGACGGCTTTAAAAAAGAGGATATAAAACCCTAATAGTAAATATGTAAAAGTGAAAAGCAACGCCCTAAGGAAAAATAGGAATAGAAATATTATTTGTTACACACACCCTTTCAACCAAATGAATATTAGAAAATTGGGGAGAAAATTCCTCGCGTTAATTAAGAAAAACTTTCTGGAAAAACATCTATTATCTTTATTAAAAACAATATTAAATTAAGTTACAGTTGTATGAACAATATAGAAAACATCCTAAAAAATCACAATAATAATATTATAAAAAAATTTAAAATTTAATAAAAACAACCTAATAATGGAAAATAACGATTTAGACAAGAAGAAATGTAATTGCAGAAACCTTATAGAATACCCGTTAGAAAACAGGTGCCTATCAAAATAAATTATTTATCAATGCAAAACGTCTTTAAAGGAAAACCATAATAATGTAAAAATGTAAAGAGGAGGCAAAGGTGTTGAAATGGAGTACCATGACTACAAAAACCGTCAAGCTCTAACAGCGTACTCGCTGAACCAGCATTGTTGTACCAGGTTTACCTGTGGAGATCTCTTGCGACTTAATGTATTTTTTATATTCACAGTTTATTGCTGGAGAGGTGTTTTGCGTGGAGAGTAAGGCGGTTGTCTCTACTGAGAATATCTGGATACAAGTGAATTGGACTGTCCAACTTTTCTAAGAGTGCCCGACATTTCGCTTTGTCGTGAAAAGAAGCTTTTCAATGTGGTGGAGGGCTGAAGACCACACTACTGGATTTCTTGTGTAGCGGGGCACTCATCAAAAATGTGCCCCGGCAGAAATCCAGTGGAGAGACAGGTGCCACCGTTGACTCCGGCAGTACCAGCGGTACAAAAACATAAACAGTAAGGTCTCAAAAATGTCCGGCCAGGATGCAAGTCCAGGTGAATAGAGTGAGGTCTTGAGGAGAGGAAAGAAAACAGATTTCCCTATAAAGAACGCCTCATCTTTTGCGAAGAAGGCGTGATGCCTTTTTCGCAAAAGATGAGCAGCAGCAGGATGTACAGTTGCTGCAGAAACAAAGCACGAGTAATCGAAAACGAACATTAGATAAATCGTGAGGAAATGCCACAATCGACTTCCCACGTCTTTGAAAAGAGAGAGGGAATAAGAGAAGGAGGTCGTTCCGAAAAAATGAAAGAAATATTTTAAAGTCGATCGAGGGAAGGCGTATCAGGCCCTGTAGCTCACACGACCAAATTTACCGCTGTGTCGCTTGTTAAAGTCGAACAAATGAAAGGAAGGATCAATTTTCTTCCCCTGTACAAATACTTCTATCTACCAAACTCCCTAAATTCTTTACCAAAACAGAAACCCCACACCATCAAACCAAATAAACCCTCTTCCAAACCAGATCATGAAAAAAATATATAAAAACAGAAACTTTTTTAAAACAATGAAAATATTTGCCAGATGGACAGACACAAATTTTAAGTGGGACCTCACAGAATAAAGCATTCTTAAGACAATTATTTAAAATATCCATAGTAAACGGCAAGACTTTCGAAGTTCCCAACAATTTTTCCGTTCCCCCGGGGTGCTAAATACCTGAGGCAACCTGGGAGTCTGGGATTTACTGGAGGAGGCTACAGACGCGTTCCCCAAACTGAGGATCTCCCAAATAGAGACACTCAGTCTTAAATAACTAACATTGCTCTGTGCTGGAAAGGGGCCAGATAATTCTCCATCACTCTTTGAATAGGGCATTAAATCTTACTTTCTCTACGGACGTTGGCGGTATTGACTCGAACGGACGCTTTACGTACAAAATTCGTACTGGCTGCCTGGGGAAATCCGTAGCGGCCCTGACTGCCGCAGATTTCAGCCCAGTCTTTGCGAAGTTTATGCTCGTGTACTGTCGAACGATTTCCTTGTCTTTTCAGTATACGGCTACCAGCAATCCAAAGGTGTTTCCTTGCTGGATAAACATACCCTGTGTTTGATCTTGTCTTAGTTGGCGCGGGTGACCGGTTGATCGTAGCCGATATTACCGTGAACAGTAGATCGTTTCGGATTGTTGGTTTATGGGCCCAACAACCAACGGACCGTTTCTTGCTTTTCCGTCAGTTGGAGCCATTCCTGATAGTTTACTCACGCCTAGTCTTAGTGGGGGACTGGAATACCATCTTGGACCCCAAGCCAGACAATCGGCGGGTCACTAGCAAGAGGTCTGGGGATCGTAGTCTAGTTGATTTGATCGGTGAGTTCGGTCAGGTCGATCGATGCCGCATCGATCACGATTGGGGAAGATGATGACGTGAGCACTTAATTAGCCATCTATCCAGGTAACTAGCTATCTGGATAGAATGTTAGTAAGAATGATTTACATTTGCTAGAATGTCCCACGTTCCACTGGTTAGACTATCCCGACCACAAACTCTTTGTACCCGGATGGCGTTAGATCGTATGCTTTGATTGACTGGACATCGAAAATTCAACGTGTTTTACAGAACAAGCTGGAATTCCAGTAATAGCTAACTCAACTAGAGTTGCGGGAACTTGTGGGGAAGTTATTTGGAATAAATGGTGGTGAGACTTAAGTATAGCATTAGATCTTTCACCGTAGACTATAGCTGACGACTCGCCCTAGTTAAAGCTTACAAGGACCGTTTGCTAGCAAGCGTTACCGGGATCAGTTAGTAATATAGTACATAAACTCACTGGGTTTTGTGCCATTTTTTTTTAGATCACCAGGAACGTGTGGTGTTTGGGCACACGTAGGATTGTAAGATGATGAATGAGTTCTTGTGGTGAATGAAGAAATTGGGACGCGTGATTGGTACATGAATCTGATTAGTTAGGTGTAAGACAGAAAGTGATAATCAAAATCTATCCACTCCTTTTTCGATCATGCGCCACATCTATTATATAAATTTTATAACAATGAATATCTATATTGCGCTTACCAGTTACCTTCGCTCGGACGCAATTATGCCATAGTCGGACGCTCCGCTTTCCGGAAACGAGTAACCCAGTCGTAACACTGCCGAAGGGTAGAGTCTCGTCTGGGAAATATTAGACAATTGATTTTTGCCCGAGATATATGGCCCAGATTACCTACATTAAAATGCTTTGTGCCACATTTAGTCTCAAGTGATGAAGTAGCTAAATATTATTGCTGTCTAGCAGTTCACCATTAGCAGTGGTTATCTACCTTAAGGCGAGTATTGTATTTTGTTGATGTTATAAAGATTTCCATTTTATTTTTCAAACTCCGTTTTGACTATATATCATTCAGTAATATTTTAGGCTGCAATAATTTCATTTTTACTGCTTTGTTAAACTGACGCTACTAATTCCTAAATGCGTGACGTTATTTATCCATCCTCCCTTATCTACTAAATGCCAAAAAACACTCGATGATATTTTTCTCATCAAAAAACTTTTCTTATTATTATTTAGTGTGGACCGTTCCTTCAGGAAGTGGTCTATTTGCCGCTCTCTAACGTCTTTGTAGCCTTAATAATTTTTACTTTGATATCTTCCTCCACAAAAGCTATACAATCTTCTCATGCAAGTTTTTCGTTGTTCCTCTCTGGAAATTGCATACAATATATCTTAACAGTTTGAAATTTCGAAGTCCTCTTTCAACATGATGTGTCCTAAGAATTTCAACGAAGTTTTGTTTCAATCTTTATTATAACTGTCTAGTTATTTATATGTTCAGTGCATGGAATTCTCAGCATCTTTCTGCAGAATTACATGCCCTGTTCTTCAAGAGTTTTCTTCATCATTTAGAAGATTGTCTAACATTCACTGCCATATCGGAGGATACTGTAGTCTTTACAATTAGAATGTTTGCATAAAGCTACAAAATATTTTCACTGTTATTAGAAGCTTATAGCGGACATAAAATTCTGGAAGCTATGGATATGACAGGTCATATGTTAATTATGCAATTTACATATGAAACTTTAACAATTTGTATCTCACTGATCGAAAATCTGTCGGATATTTTTTAAATTTCTGCGCGGCAGGTGTACAAATACCTAATGGTTATAGATAGCCTTACTGGATAAAAACATAAATTGATGGAAATAGATTTTTGATAAGGAGGGAACCGTTTTGAATGTTTGCCTCAACGAAAAAATAACTATATTAAAATGATCGTAACTTTCTTTTATTTAAGACAGAAATTCAGCTTCATTTTTCATTATTTATTATTTCAAGTAGTTTATTTCCGTCATTTGTTAGGATGCATATGTAAGGAACTATAATCAGCGTAGGTTGGATGCTGCTTGCTTTGCTTAAATATATTTCGGTCAGACTAAAAAATGATTTTATTCTAATAATTTAATCACAATAATGTCAAACACTAGGGTGAAAGGAGCTGCTGATTTTGAAGAAAAGAGAGAAAACACCAATCAGGTGAAAATGCGAAAAAAGAACATACATGTATAAGACATACGGTTATATTCGAACATTAAAACAATAAAATGATAAACATAGTTGTCAATCGATTACTGTTCAGGAATTTTTGAAGAGATGTAACGGGTGAAAAATAGGCACCAGGATAATTACCGTGAAAATATTTATAGCAGAGACAAAAGGTAGGTCCTCACACACACACACACACACACACACACACACACACACACACACACACACACACACACACACATATATATATATATATATATATATATATATATGTGGGCGGTGGGGTGTATTAATTATTACTTTAGAACATGTACAAACAACAAACTGCTACAAAACAGTACATATCGTTTCGACATTGAAATAAAAATGTCTCATCAGGTACTTAATAATGATGTTAATAAACGTTTTATTTTAGAAAATTACGAAATAAAAACAGTTCTATTTATTTTCGGAAATCTTTTTGTACAAGGTAAAAAGATTCTAAAAAAGAGGGAAAAAATGGCTGAAAAAATGACAAAATTAGATGAGAAATGAAGAAGAAGAAAAGAAAGAGGAAAAGGAAAGAGAGAGAGAGAGGAAATAGAAAGTAAAGAGAAAAATATGTGAGAAAATATTGAGAGGAAAGAACCAGTGAAAACAGCTAAAAGAAAGAAATTTTAAATCTAGGCAGGAAGTGATTTGCAGACAGATATTGATATCGGTTACATAGTGTCTTGTCTCAAATCTTTTGGCATAAAAATCAACTTCTACAAAGGAAAAGGAAAGATACAAAAGTAGTAGAAAGTGAACAAAAAAAATAAAGAAAGAAAAAGTGAGGAAAAATATAAAGTGGAGAGGCAATAGAAACGTCAAGGAAAAATCAATTTTAACTTTGTCAAGAAAGGAATTGCAGACAAATACAGACATCGGTTGCATAGTTTTAAACTAAATACTTGGGCATTTCTTTTCACTTGAAACAATGTAACTGATGTAAAAGTGGTGCATTTTTAATTAAAAAAATTTACTATAAAATTTTCATTAGTATCATCATTAACTATCTGATGAGACATTGTTTTTTTCTATGTTGAAACAAGATGGACAATTTTGTAGTAGTTTCTACAAAATCAAAAGTAATAATTAATGATAAATATTCATATGTCTATTTTTATATTGAGTATTGTTTACATTAATGTTTAGAATGTTGCAAATATTTTCACCGTTGTTTATTCATTTGAATATATATATATATATATATATATATATATATATATATATATATATATATCCTCTTTTTCTTAATTACATCATTTAGGTTTTCAACTTTTCTTTTTATGTGGAAATAGGGTTACATTAGGACATTGAAAAAAGTTCTCGCTGTTCTTGTTTTTCAACAGGTTACCTTCCAAGAACTGCGTTAGTTTAGTTTCAAATGGTAATGAAAAGTAAGTACTATAAGCAAGCTTGTAATAGTGTGTGTCATTTCACCAAATTGTAAACATCTTTGTTTTTCATGGAGTTAATAATGTCGGATTTCATGGAAAAGAAACGTGTATTTGCGGAGAATTTTATTCTAGATTTTTATTTAAAATAAATATGCAGTTGAATCAAACAAAATTCTTGTTCAGATTTACGTCAACAATACACTGTCGGAAAGAACATGCAGAGATAATTTTTTATGAGCAGCTCAAACAGACCAAAGCCATCATGAGAGATCGTTACCGACTACATTTGAGGCGTCTGATCCGAGAATTAAAGAAAAATGTCATCAACGCGACATCAAAGCAGAACGCGACAAAGTAATTTTGCAAAATTTCCACGTTAGGCCACATTTTGCAATACTGGTGAAAATTTATTTAGAAACGCTTAAACCTGAAACCCTAACCTACATACAGTATTAACCAAATATTCTCCCTCCGATTATCACTTTTTCCGGTCGACGGCACATGACCTGGCTGAGCAGAACTATCTTCCTCATAAAAATGGAAAAACATAGACCGACTCATGTTTAACCCCATAAAACGTATCGCATTTCGGATGTGGAATGCAAATGCTACTAGAAGGAAAGAAAAAACGTAGTGGCTAGCGGTGGACAATACTTCAATGATATGTTTCTTACTATTTTTGTAAAGAAAACATACTTTTCATGAAAAGTCAGCAAGAACTTATTGTAGTTCTTAATATATAATACACCCGCGAATAGAAAAAAGCATGAGATATTTTTTTTGCATGATAGGGCTGGCTAACACACACACGACACACACAGACACACAGACACACACAGACACACACACACACACACACACACACACACACACACACACACATATATGTGTGTGTGTGTGTGTGTGTGTGCGTGTGTGTGTGTGTGTGTGATATTAGGCAGAAGTTATTCATCTTACATGGTATATGTTAGCCAGCCCCATTGTTGTGGAGTAGTTTTCGCACTGAAGGCTATAATCGTGCTATATTGGTTGCTAATCGACTTAACTTACCCAAAATGTTAGAAACTTAGTAATCTTCGACTGAAAGCTACTCTTTAGTATTCGGCTAACCGGCGATTAATATCAACTGCCTAGTAGTTCTACTAAACTCGAATACAAGTCTAAAGAATTCCTATGAATTTCTCCCAAGTACTTCCTCCGTTAACTTCCTGTAAATTTTTATTAATATAGTAGGAAGAGTCCATTATCTGAGGAATAGATGCTTTTCACAATAACACCCATCATGCAAAAAAACTCATGCTTCTTTATATTAGCTTTGGATAGGTTCGAAAATGTTAGTTTTCTAAATATGTTGTTCCACCTCATCCAAATAGGTGTCCCCTCTATTAACATCACTGAAGAGACAAACAGTGTAACAACAGTTTGTGCAATAAATCATCGACAAATGCTCTCGGGTGGAGGGTGAATAGAAAGCGCAAGACACTGCACACGTATGCAAAAGTTACGTCTACAGAAGCTGATTTTGAAGTAGCCTTCTGGCGGTACTATAAGATGTGTGACATGTTAGGGACATCGGATATTTGCTGATATCAAGATGATTTCTGCCACTCTGTAGAATGTGTTCTTCGCGTGGTCAGGTCTTCTTCGATCCGTAGCTTGTGGTACAACGCGACGATAAAAAACAGCAAAGGTTGAATTGCTCGGCTACGTTGGTGCTAGAAACGCATTCAGATACATGTTCTCGCCCAATACTATTGGCGCCTACGTATTTGAAATGTATATCTGATAGCTCACGATTTGAATAGCCTACCAGTGTTAAACGGACCTCTTTTCAATTAAATCACTGTTACACAGTTTAAACGTTGAAGACAAGCTATCTATAAAAGTAACCTAATCTAAATGGCAACTATTTAACGCAAACTTTCTTCAAATATAATAATTAAAAAAGAAGACTTTGTGGAAATATGTTTATATGGACATTTAATCCTGTCATATGTGCGGAACTCGCCCAAAAACTTGTAATACGATTTTGAAAAAATATACAATATGAAATAGTCATTTCTTTATTTTTACTGGAGGCGTTTGCACACACAAAAATCCATCCATCTATCTATCTATCTATCTATCTATCTATCTATCTATCTATCTATCTATCTATCTATCTCGGCCTAGCCAAATATAAAGTATTGCATGTTTAATGCAGCTAATATGTCTACTGTTATAACTAATCATTATTAAAGTCATGAACGTGCGATGAGACATATTAGTTAGGTAGTGAAACGATAAATTAGTTTCGAGTGCGAAGTTTGATATCATAATTTGTAATAAAAGCTTTGTTTCTTGAAATTAATGAAACGTTGTTGTGAATTTAATTGCTCTTTCATTGCAAACTGCTCTCTGTTTTCCTAATGATCAAATCTATCTATCTATCTATCTATCTATCTATCTATCTATCTATCTATCTATCTATCTATCTGAGTCTAGCCATGTATAAAGTATTATACTTTTAATGTAGCTAATGTTGTTACTGTTATAATTAACCATTATTAAAATCATAAACTAGCGATTAGTCATACTAGTTAGTGAAATGAAAAATTGTTTCGTGTGCGAAGTTTGAAATCATAATTTGTAAAAAAGCTTTGTTCTTGAAATTAGTGGAACGGCGTTGTGAATTTAATTGCTCTTTCATTGCAAAATGTTTTCTGTTTTCCTAATGATCAAGTCACGAAATGTTCGTCAGGTACCGCTACCCGGGAGAATTTTACAGAACTAATTAAAAATCGACTTGATATCTCTGAAGGAATATTCACGGGAAATATTCACGTGGTTTGATAAATGAAAGAATGAATCAATAAGAATAAAAAGCAATTAAACGAAAAACATGTGAAATAGTGATAAAGAAAAAGAACTCGGTATATGATCAATTATTCTTAAATTAAGAATGAAAAAAGGAGAAAAGCAAGGGTCTAAGTTTTTGCAAGATAATAACTGAAAGGATGAAAGAGGACATACATATTTATTTGGTGAAATAATGATACTGATAAAAGGAAGGAATAAAAGAATGGTTAAAGAAAGAATAGGATAAAGAAAGGATTAAAGGAGAAGATTTTCAACGGCGGAAAGCTAAATACACGAAACAAACAGATAAAGTATGAAAGAAAGAAAGAAATAAAAAAATAAAAAATAAAAAAATTCGAAGATATAATAGAAGAAAATAATGATTAAAAGTTAAAATAATGATAGAAATAAAAGCATGAAGTAATAAAGAAGGTGCAAGAAAAAGCAAGTAAATGCATAAATAATATGAAAAAAAGAAAGAAAGAAAGAAAGAATGAGAGAAAGAAAGAAAACATTGAAGAATGAAATCTTAGTTGGAGAAAGAACGACAAAATGATAATACGAGAAAGAAAGAAAGAAAGAAAATAGGGAGGGAAGAAAGAAAAAAGAAAGAAAGAAAGAATGAAAACATATTAAAGCGAGAAATATTTATTTGCTAAAAGAAAAACAAATATAATCATACAAGAAAAAGAAAGAAAGAAAGAAAGAAAGAAAGAAAAAAGAAAAGAAGACATTAATGCAAGACATCTTCATCTGTGGAAAGAATAACAAAAATAATTATAAGAAAGAAAAAAAGAAAGAAAGAAAGACAGAAAGGAAAACATATTAAAGCATAACATCTTCATCTGTTGAAAGAATAACAAAGATAATTATAAGAAAGAAAGAAAGAAAGAAAGAAAGAAAGAAAGAAATGAATTATAGTGAGATTCTGGAGTATTTTCTATAAATATTTCCTGACAATTATTTCGATGACCATAATTTCACGATTTAAGCTCTACGACACGTATGTTCGGTCATGTTTTTTACGGTTGGAATTCTTAATAGTTTTATTTCACATATTTTTCTCCTGCGGACATCTTTACTGGCTTCTTGATTTCCAGTCAACTACGATCTTCGAAAATTCTAATCAGCATCAATCGCTATTTTCTGTCTTCAAGAATCCGGTTTTTATGCCCTTTCTCCTCAATAAAACTTCCTCAGTTATTTTATCTTCCTGTAACATTGGCATCTTAGTGATATCATATAAATTTTTTATTAAAACATATGAAAGATATTAATAAAATAAAAATACAAAAAGAAGACATGAGCCTTAAGATAAATTATCTTCTTCTATGGCCCTGTCACTTCAGGACGTACGTAGTCATGGCCTTCCACATCTCCCTATTCCGAATAGCTGCTAAGACCCTTTCTCCTGTTAAACTACACAAACCTCGCTCCGCCATTCTTTTGCTCAAGCCCATCAAGTATGTTACGCGTTGCTTTCCCCTGCTCTCTTTTCTTCTGTCTTACTTATGAGTGTCAGATTCTCCAAGCCTTTCTTCCTCATTATATGTGTCCGAAAACTTCAATTGACTTTGACTGATGTTAAGTATTAGTTTGCTTTTCGTTTACATCCTTTCCAAAACCACATAGTTGCTCACATATTCGGTTTAGTTTATGCTCAACATTTCTTTGTAGAAACACGTTTCGGTTACTTCAAGTCTTGCTTCGTCTTTGGTGAGATTTTCTGGCATTCACTACCATACTGAAGAGCAGAAATCACATAACAATCCAGTACTCTCTTCTTTGTTTCTATTAAAATATTCTTGTCTCTCAATACTCTACAAAGCTTCTGGAATGTGTCCTTAGGCATGCCAGTACACCTTTGGATCTCAGTGTCGCACTTTATGGCCACATTCTTTTTCTTCATGTAGCGTATCCCTTCAAGACGTAGGCGATCATGGACTTCCACTTGGCTTTGTCTCTTATCGCTCTCAATAATTCTTCTCTTGGCATCTCTTCCAAGACCCGCTCGATTAACCATTTACTCAGACCTAACAAGTACGTCCCGCGCTGCTTTCCCCTGTGCATTCTTCCATTTATCCGACCTGTGAGTATCAAGTTCTCCATGCCCCCTTTCCTCATTACGTGTCCCAGGAACCTCATTTCTCTCTTCCTGGTATTTAGTATAAGTTTTCTTCTCGTTTGCATCCTTTCTAACACCTCATCGTTGCACACGTGCTTAGTCTATGGTATCTTCAGCGTCCTTTTGGAAAACCACATTTCCGCTGCCTCAAAACTCTACTTCATCTTTGATGAGATCGTCCAGTATTCACTTCCATACAGAAGGACAGCTACCAAGTTGCAATCCAGCACACTTTTTTTTATTCTAATGAGATTTTTTTCACTTTCAGTAATATGGCTAGTTTCCGAAATGCGTATTTAGTCATGCCTTTGAATCTCCCTGTAGCATTTTTCATCCTCTGTCAAAAACTTCCCATGTATTTGAACTTTTTTACTTGTTTTATTTTAGATTCTCCAACTTGCAGTTGGCGTATTGGTTTCCTCTTTTTGCTGATGACCATGCATTCAGTTTTCTTGCCAAAGCAAATAAATTTAGTATTTTGTTTTTAGGTCATATGCATAATAAACATCTAAGCGATTTTACTTTTTATCATTCATGATAAACATGTAGAATTCTAGTAAGAGACTGCTTTTACTTTTGGCAATATACTGGTTGTCAAGCAAAACTTTATGAACCAGTCTGTCCTGCTACTGAATCTATAGTTGAGAGAGACGAGATGCACTCTTACCTTTCCCAGGGTTTTTTGTGATAAGTGGATATAACGAGCCTGACTAGAATTCAAAATAGGCTCTTCGATTTATCGTATTGAGACATTATCTATTAAAAACGCTCGTACAGTAAACCTTACAACAACTAGTATTTTTCAGCGGTCACCCATCTGACCAAGCGCTACTTTGGTTAACTTTGTGATCGGACATAATGTAAGCAAAAGTAAAGACGAATATAGAGTAAAGGAATAAAAGAGCGCATATTTGCAGAACCAATGAACACGTGGAAAAAATTAATAAAAGAAACAAAATACACCGATTGAAAGAATAAACAAGAAATGTACTTGTGAATTATAACACAATCATATAAAAGCTAAAACAAAATTAAAGATTACAATTGATTCATAATCTGAAAGTAATAAAAATCCACGCAAAATAATTTCATAATGCAAACACAACTAACATATACATATATATATATATATATATATATATATATATATATATATATACACGCACACACACACACACGCACACACGTACACACACACACACACACACACACACACACATATATATATATATATATATATATATATATATATATATATGTATATATATATATATAATTGTTAAGTTAATACTTCGAGGGAATCCAGATAAATATTTTACTAACTAAAAAATTTGAACACGTCAAAAATACAATATTGCATCAGCAACGTTCTTTAAATCCATTCTTAAAGAATGTAACGTATGTTTATCTATCACAATTGATATTTACTAAAATTGTCCCAAAACATATCCGAACGACAACCGAACATAAATAATACTTGCTAGAAATACACAGACTCTTACGAATATACATTATCATCCGAATATCACATACAGAAATTCAAATTATGATACACTTACATGCATAAAGTCATAATAATGATACATTTGCGTAAATAGAGATATATTTACATACATAAATCC
Organism: Ascarosepion bandense; assembly: GCA_037127315.1. Taxonomy (NCBI): domain Eukaryota; kingdom Metazoa; phylum Mollusca; class Cephalopoda; order Sepiida; family Sepiidae; genus Ascarosepion; species Ascarosepion bandense. The sequence goes on from JBBBDQ010001424.1 coordinate 59,413, forward strand.
ATAATTCTGATTCACTTACATAAAAACATTTTTTTTCAGTTAGGCTTATAATCCGTTACATTTTTGGAGCATCGAAAGAAGTTGCCGTCTCACATTAAGTTCGGAATGCCATTATTTTAATACTGCTTACCAATTCAAATACACGTAAATCTAGATTACCCAAAGGAAATCTAATACATAAATAAACGTAACAGAATTTTTCTTCTCCATAACTCATATTCTGATTAGGCGTTAAAAAATGTGAAACATTTCCTATTTGTTTTTTATACTATCACACAGAAAATATTTGGATGTTTGAAAATATAAAAGAATTAGTATGAATAAGAAATAACAAAACATGGCAAAGCAAAAGACAAACGTAAAAATATGTAAACATATCATAGATAAAATGATACCAAAGAAGAAATGATAGAAGCATGTTGAAAACCTTTTTTCCTGTATGAAAAGAATAGGAGAAAATCATGAAATGAAAACGGATGGAAATTGCAATCATTAAAACAATTGCATCAGTCTGGAAATTGCATACACAAGTGAAGGAACCAAAGGGTAATTGCATGAACTAATAAAAAACACTGCGAAATTCACTCAAGCAAAATAGAATGAGATTAATGATTAATAAAAGAAGTTTGAAAGTGACGTCAGATTTTTATTTTGTTATTGTAACTTATAATGACCAATTTCAAATTACACAATACAATTATTTGCAATTAATCAAGAAAATGTTATTAAGGCGGCATGTTTGGCCACCTTGATGAAATTAATGTGAAAATATAACATGAAAGAAACTGAATAATTTTCGTTCTTCTCCATTTTTTTATTTTGATCTCACGAATTTTTACATTGATTTTGCAATCGTTAAATCTATCAAGTCTCTTCAACAATAGTCCAACTTCACTGAGAGTCATGTGCTTTTAGCACCTTGCAGAATGTTTTCATGATCATATTTAATTTTATTGGCAAATTATTTTTGATTGTAATTGTAACAACCAGACTGATATCATTTGCAATCGAAATGTTATTAAATAACATATTTTATAATTCAACATGCACGGCATTATATCTATTATCAGATTTGATATTTTGTAATGACGGTCGGACAGACGACTGAAGTTTCAGTGACGCTTAACGAGGAAAATCCTTTTGAAGTATTTCCAATTCAAAGGTGAAAGCAGGAGACATTCAGGAAAAATTTAAGAGTTTAATGAATGGATGAGAAATCTAGAACAAAGAATCATAGTAAAGATAAAAAAAAAGTTAGTTTTAAAAGCAATAGACAGGAAGTCACGAACGGCCATGACAGCGCACGTATAGGAAGTACATGCCTTAGTCAGGAAGACGTCTTAAGTGGGAGGTTTAAATCGCGTCAGATTACGGAAAATAGATTCGACTTGTGGCAATCAAATACCGACCGAATCTGTTTTGTTCACATTAATACCTTTGGAAATGACCGAAATCTTTTCCCTACTGTTATGGGTTAACTTGCAAGGTAGACAGCGTCTTGTAATCTTGGGAGTTAACCAGTGTATAAGATCAACTACTCTGAATTTCAAACTTTTGAGAGAGAAAGGAAACACAAATTCACACACTTTTCTTCTCAATAAGAAAATATACAAACAATTTTATTTTTTTTAGTTCCACCAGTTTGAACCTTACTATCATGATACACTATTTCACTTACAGACGATTGGATTATACCCATTCTCCTAATTTCGATTGGTTAGAACGAAATTAGAAAGAGGCAGCTTCTTACCAAGAACAGCTATTTTATGGTAACAAATGCCGAGAGGATGTTTTCCTGATCATTAGTGTTAAGTTGTTTGAATCTAATATCGAGAGTTACATATTCGACATAACCCAATAATCAGCATTTACTTCGGCCATCTTCTTACCGCCATACAACAATTTTATTCAGTAACCTACTAAGTGTGTATTGAAATACTTAATGGGTGAATATTTAATAAAAACTATCTCGTTTTAATAATTTTAATTTGGGAATAATTTTAAATATGAATTTATTAAAAATTATATATATCTTTTATTACTGTAAGAATTATAATATACAACATCTAAAATACTTCAATATTTACAGAGAATATAGAAAAAGACTTTTCAATACGTTATATATACATACGTGCAGACATTTTGATATGATGTATATTTTCTGTACACCATTGTTAACAGGTAAGTTTTCGCTTGCTGACTTAACAGGTTTCATTAAAAGAAAACTGAAAACAATCCACTTTTTTTTACCTTAGAACACAAATAAAAAATCAAGGCAAATATCGATTTTCACTTCTCAAATAAAATATAGCTTTTATGACGAAGACTCCCTAAATCTTTTAGGAATTCATATTATTTCCATGTGTACTTTACAGTCGAATAGTTTTCTTTTGCCTTTTAAACGTTACTCTTTGTCAACCAATCTCATTCTTCGGAGATTTAAAGTAAATTGATTGTTGATACGCAGTATACATTCTACATGGCGGTAAAAAGACATTATTGAAACTTGTTGCTAAAATAATCGATGAGAACATCAAAAACTAATAATCAATAGGAACACGAGAAAACATCAGATTATATACACACACGCACCGCACACACAGAAGGGTATATATATACTTTTTTCGTAATAAACATTTATAGTAAAATAATCAGGCCGGTAGATATAAAATATAAAATACTGTTTAATTAAAAACAGAATATCTACTTAAATACGAGTATCGGTAAAAATAATGTTCAAAATAATTAATTACATATATATATATATATATATATATATATATATATATATATATATATACTAGGTGTATAGTCAAGCGTTGCTCAGGGTATTTTAGTGGTTATGGTGAAATGGTAAGGACAAGTGTTTATTCAAATTGCTCTAGTATGAATTTGCCGTGAAGCGTAAGTTAAAAAAGACGAAATTGTTGTTTTTGTAAAACGGGTTTCATGATTGATTAATTTTCCCAATACACGGAAATGATGTACACTATCGGACATAATTATTAAGCCAGTTTTAAAAAAAATGATGTATTTCATATTATGTTTAGCATTTATTGCCAAGTGAAAAATCCTCTGCCTAGTCAGTCATGTCTCTTTCGAGACATGATCGCCCATGCGTGTATCACGTTTATCACCCTATTGAATGACTGAATTTATCTATATTCATACATATACCGATCCGCGCATATATATATATATATATATATATATAGAGTGAGAGAGAGAGAGAGCGAGAGAGAGATAGAGCGTGAGAGAGAAAGATAGAAAGATATAGTATTGCCTTAAATAGCAGGGATGTAAGTATTTTGAAACTATAAAAGCGAAAATATTTAAGGAACATTTGTGTCAACACTATATCAGATATATATCGTTAGAGAAAACAATTACTTTTTTTCCAAAAGGAATAACAAAGTATATATTTGTGTGCAAAATAGAAGAACAAACTAGGAAACAATGAAAATATAAAACTGCTTTTTATCAAATGTTGAAAAGCAATTCGATTTTTAAAATTAAAAACGAATAAAATTGGTTAAAACACTTGCACCGGAATGTGCAACTTAAATGAATAGCATAACTGCTTTACAAAAAGCTGAAAACGCACACACGCACACACACACACGCACAAACACACGCGCGCGCGCACACACACACACACACACACACACACACACACACACACACACACACACACACACACACACAGCGGAATGCGATTGCTAAATAGTCGCCATATTACATTTTAATTTTTACCCATGCTTTTTGTTTTTGATTTTGTCGATTGCACAGTATAGTTGGATCAGTTGGGCACAGTCTGTGAGAGAAAAGTACTAGGATCCATTACATTTTTCAAAAATTTGGAAACGGCATCCTTTACTATTTTGCATTAGCGGCAGAAGCCCAAATACAAATATTTCAGAGGAAACGTTGGCTTGCTCTGTCAACAACAGATGTAACGAGATTGATGAAAACCAAATATCCAGTCAACATCATGGTGTCTTATGTGACGACTATTAATAACAACGGTATTAATTCATTCATCTTCCTGCAGGCCCTCAGATTCAACACGGATTACTACATCGATTGCTTTGAGGAAGCAGTGCAATCTTAAGTCAAGAGGTTGAGTCCTGGGAGAAGCTATGCCAAGCAAAAGAACTCTGCACCAAGCCACACAAACAGGAGTAACAAGATAAGACTATCAGAAAATTACTGCAACCACATCTCCCCTTATATCTGACACGTAATTCACCAGACTGAAATCCCCTTAATTACTACGTAGGAAGCATAGTTCAACGAGAGACCAACAAAACTTCTTTTAACACCAAAGGTGAACAAAAGGTAAGAACTATGACAGAATGCAACAACTAAAACAAGGAGACGTTACAGAAGAGTAGCAAGAGATTCCGAAATGGTTTAGTGGATTTAGTTGAGGTCAATGGCTATTTTATTGCATAGATTTAATCTTTAGTATTTCAAGATATTTTTTAGTAATTATGATAAATATATCTAGTAAAATTAGATGTTAGTGTTATTTTCTTGTTAACTTAATTAAGACAATTTATTAATCGCACCAAATGTGTGTGTGTGTGCGCGTGCGTGCGTGCGTGCGTGCGTGCAGTTTGAACCAGAGACAACTAATTCAGACTAGCGCGTTAAATTCATTGCATTTATTTACGCGCCAATACCATTGGGAAAGGTATTAATCCGTCTCTTCCCTCCAGTTATAGGTTAAATAACAGGACAGATTGGGTTCTCTAGCCTTGGCTGGCAACCAGTCTACCGCAGAAAGTAATGCAAACCTACTGCAGGATAATCTTCTGCCCAGTCAGTCATGTCTCGAAAGAGACATGATCGCCCAAGCGTGTATCACGTATGGCACTTTACTGAATTACCTCCCTGAAATCTCCAGAAAAAGAGCATAGTATAAAAAAGTGTCCCAAACTTAATAAAAATGAATTTTTTTCATCAAAATATTTATATTATTATTAAGAGACAAAATCAAACTAATTTTAAATTATTTTTTAAGATTTTGGAATCCCTTCTATCCTTTTCGAAATTTTGGCAGAAAATTGTGTTTTGATTTGTTTGAGTTAGCGGGTAACCAAAACCTTTACGACTGTTTTACAATAAAAAACGTAATGATGACATCACTCACTTTTTTCCCGGTGCCAAACACATTAATTTAGAATCTCTCGAAAAAAAAACTTTAATGAAACTTTCAGTACTCATTCACAGTTGAATGAAATTAAATTTAAAGGTATTTAATGTTTAAATTAATTTAAGAAAAGTTTATATTATTTTAAAAGAAAATTCATTTTTACAGAAAGTATATTCAAACGTAAGTTAATGCAAGTAAAGTTAAAAATATATTAGATTCCTGAAAATATTAGTTATTTTAATTTACGAGGTAGATATCATTCAATGGTCACGTGTTTCAAGGTTCCTCTTAAAAAATGGATATGTTCACACTCATAGACGTCAAATTAAGTCAATTCGGGTGAAACACAATTGACGAGTTGAGAGCCTGATGACTGATAGGCTGTCAACTCGTCAATTAACACTTCATAAATACCTTTTTCTTAAATTTATGCCGTAAATAAAAATTTTTGTGTCTAATCAGGTTAATTAATTTTAATTTTAATTTGCTATGTTTCCAAAGTTAACAATCAAAGAAATATATTTTTCTGCAGAATATTTAAAAATTTTGTTTACAAATGTGTCAAGCTTTCAAAAATGGCAGTATAATTAAAAAAATTGAAAGAAAATCTTAAACTGTTATATTCGAATCAATATAATTTCTGTTCGAATAAACCAGAATATTCTGCTTACTAGAAATAGTAAATTTAATCGTTTAGCTTTCAATTAAAACTAAAATAAAAGTTTCAAGAAACATTTTCCCTTTTTAAAATTCAGTTTAAAAGTTAGATATGAAAATACTAGTGACGTACCTAATTTAAACTGTGTTTGGTCTAGACAAAGATTCAATATGTAGACAATGTTCTTGGTCATTCTAGATTCAAGAAACTAGTCATTGTGAGCATTTAGTTCAAAATATGTGGTTCTCCATACAGACATCTTTAGTGTACTGTAATGTTTTCAATACGTTAATATAATTTAGCTGTAGTGTTCTCGGCCGTACCAACAGACTCGCTAAACGGATAGTCATTTTTGCTGAAAGTAATCTGCTTTATTTCCAAAATCTTATACCATTCCCGTTTTATTATATTATAAACTTTGTCATTCAATGATAAAATTATCAAAATATGTGAATATTCGGACACTTTGTCGAAATTATTTAATCAAAATGTGCAAACTAATTTGAAAATGGTTTTTACGGTTAGAGTGGTGCAGTTTATTGAATAATGGAGAACAATATTTCAACAGAATTGTTGGAATCCATTAATAGCTTAAAAATAAAATAGATAAAAATATTTAAATTACACTTAGAATACGTGGCTTTGTATAAAGCTTCTATCACTTTCTACTTAATTATTCACATTTTTATAGATTCTCAATAACTATAAATATTAATTATTATCCCAAATCGGAAAATTACCATAAACAGATTATGTTCGGTAGATAATAGTGTCAGTTTTCGCATTACTTTTTTTATAATATTGGTAGATTTCTTTACCGGATTACTCAGTTAATTCTTGTTGTTCAATATTGGTTCAGTTTCCTTGTGTTTATTGGATTTTACTGTCTGATCTCTTCATGTTTTGAAAGAAGATTATTGTTTCTCCAGAAGGATACTGAGAATACCAGAGATGAAAGGCTTAATCAAAGAAAATTTCTTTAAAAATCCAAACAAAAACGTCATATGTTCTTAGAAAACGACAGCTGGAATTTTGTAAACTCATAATAAGGAGGAGGACATGGAAAATGTAAGACATACATGAGGTATCAAATGCAAAATGCCAGGGGAAAAAGCAGGTTGGCTATCTGAATGAGTCGCATGAATGTAGTGATGGTAAAAAGTAAGATAATGGATACGTGGATGTGGAGAGCTATGATCATCTACGTCCTAAAATGTAACAACACAAAAGAACAAAATATTTATACATTTAATTATACCAGTTAAGCTTTTATTACTGAAGTTTTCTATTTATTTTGCCACGTATTCCTATTCAGGATTTTACTTCTAAGTTCATTAACAATTTGGGTATTTTGGGAGATAAATGGAAAGGGCTTGCTCTTTCGGGCTCAGAACGAACTGCACTCTAGCTCAGAGAATTACATTTGACATTTGTGTTCTTTCATTTTTCTGTGGGTTGTAAGTTGAAGTACAATTAGTAGGATATTTTTTATCACACAGCAAAAGTGTCAAATAATCGGGGAGGAACGACGAACCTTGATAAGAATTAACATAAATTAGTGTCCCAAACACGAGAAATTATTGTCATGAACAGATTATTTTTGTGACCGTACTGACAATTCTATACGCGAAGTCAAAGGGCAATTGGTTTCCCAGTCGATGTTGACAGACAACTGATTCGTCTCCCTAGCCATGACGATCACGCCCTTAAATTCCATATATACATTCAGAACAGTTGTTTTGCTTGGTTAACTTGTCTTTGGCCTTTTGTTCACATCTGGACTGGATCAGCTTTTGATTTCTTTTTCTTTATTTTTAATTTTGACCTTTTCCTCTACAAAAGTGAGTAGACAACAATACAGCAAACACTCTTATTGGTTTTTGGGGAGAAAGGATCCCACTAACATCAGTCTATTTTAGTTTGAGTATACAGTTATATTTTAGTTTAATTTTCTGGGTACATTCCCACCCCTCTCATTTTATAATCATTATATTCTTTTGTATATTTTCGGAGAAAAGAAATTCTCATGAGTTTTATAGGCTCCCTGTGAATATGTGAGTTCTTGTGGTGAATGAATTCATCCAATGCAATGAATAAATAGGTCATCACTCTGATTATCTCGTTCTTGCATAGTCAGTGCTGACGAGCATTAACCCAGTTCTCCTTCGGCCATATACCCCGATCGATGTAAATTTATATTAATAAATAATAATTTTACACTATTTAATCCTAATGCACAAAATCTGCAACAAGAAAAGAGGTTTATTGCATACTGGAACGCTTATGTAATTCTAGATTGATAGAGCCTTGAATAGTTATCAAAATGCACTTCATAAGAGTTTTTTTATGGCTTAAAGCTTAAGACGACAATAGAGGATTGACTATGGGAACAATTAGGGTACATCAAACCATTGTTACCCACATGTGTTTTTCGGATAGGATCCATCTCTTGTTGGTCTTCCAACCAGTTTCATTGATTGTATCTCACCCAACATAAACAGGGAGTTCTTATTTTTTGTGTGTATTCATGTTCGGCTATAAATAATGTCTTTTTTCGCAGCGGGTTAGAAGCCTTCCATTATAAAAAGAGTTGTAGCTGACGGCTGTCACACTAGTCAATATCTGATCAAGTGCAATTTAGTCGTAATTCACAAAGAGCGTTTGAGAGCAAAATAGGACACAAAAGTGTAGCTAAAATAGAGAATTCCATGCAATATTTATTAAAATGAAAACCTATGAATCAGATAATACATTTTTAAAAGTGAGCATGGATTACAATGCTTTTTGATCGTTGAACGTTTTCTCTGTTAATTCTACAAATAGTTTTATGGCAATCGCTCTGACGAGTTCTTTTCCCTCGTACTACAATTATATGAATGTAAACTTGCTATTGCCGGATATATTTAGATTCTGGGCAAAATTTAAACAAACGTTTCTGTAATGTAATTTATCATGACATGCCATATAACTTTAGTTACTTTCTCAAGTGACATGGCTTTTTTCAGATTTTTCTACAGATGTTTTAAGGGCAACGACTCCGATTATCTTTTTCCCCTAGTGCCTCGACTAAATGGATTTAAATTGAAATATACGACTCACGGTTTTCATACTAAACTAACTTCTACTTCATTTCTAATAATTTATTTTTCGATGTTCGCCCCCTTGCGAAATCTCTCGCTACTTTTTGCTTTCTACGTGACTACAATCTTCAAAATTCAAACATGTGTCTATCATTACCTATCTGAATTTCAGTTACTTTCTCGCTGATATGACACGGTTTCCTTGTGAATTTTCTAAAATATTTTAACGGCATCTCTTCTGATGAACATTTCCTCTTAGTGCCGCAATTTCATGGGTTCGGATTGGAATCCAGAATTCACTGTTTTATTTTTGAACTAACATTTTAACTAACAATGTAACCCCCACTTCTATTCTAATAGTTTCTATTCTCGCATTTATCACATGAAAAACTCCCTCGCAATTTCTTGCTATCCATATGACTACAATCTTAAAGATTCTTATATAATATCCACCACCATTGTCTGAATCACGGAACACTTTTCCGTCTTGTCCTCTTCTTCCTTCTGCTAACTAAAGTTTTCTCATTGTTAATCACTCATTGCAAACCCCTGCATCTTATTGTATTAGGTGAAACTATTAAAAAAATCGTATCAAACAATAACGCTTAGCAGTAAAGGGTTCTATTCTCTTTTCTTTTTTCAACACCTTATTATATTTTAGATTCGTGTTTTGGATTTATATGCCCCCCTCCCTTATCCTGTCATTATATTATGAATATTTCGTAAAAAATATTGAGGAACCAAAAAAACATTTTTTAACTTATATTTTTATGTAATGGGTGTTTTTGTAGGACCCCTGTGATTATGTTGTACTGTGGTATATGTAAGGCTGAATGAGTTCTTGTGAAGAATGAATAATTGTAATGAATGAATGAATACAGATTAGGATTAGCTCTTTCAGGATAGTTAAAGTAGACATGTTTCTGCACACTTTTCCCTTCGGCGTTGTATCCCAATTGTTATTCTACCATAACTAGCAACATTTCACTTTTTCACAATTTTAATTATCTTTGTAAGAAAGAAAGAGAAATTGTACATATGATGAAAATTTTATATCATGTTTTTTTCGTAGGATCTCTGTGAGAATGCGGTATTGTGGCATGTGGCAGAGTAAATAAGGATAGATACGTTCTTGTGGTGATTGAGTAATTGTAATGGGTAAATGTCTCAAGAATATGGTTAGCTCGGTTTAGGATATTTAGTGTAGACCAGCCTCGAAAATGTCCCCTTCACTCGAGCCCAAGCTTTATGAAAATGCAATATATACACATTCAAGTGTTACATAACGAAATCTAGTCTCACTTCACTGAGGAATGATGCATATCACAGACGTTTAATGCATCTTGGTTTTACAATAACCAATAATGTCTATTTCTACTACTGAACATCTCATCAACTATTCTTTTTTATTATTCTAATACAATATTATGATATTCTAATGAAAGTACAACCACAATATTCTAGCCGAGTAGTTTTCAATTTTTTTATTGAAATACGTAACTATCCTACAGTTATATGAGCATTTAGATGATCGGTTAATAATGTGTCCCGATGCTCAAACAGTTCATTCAAATCTATTTCTATGATGATATAGAGAATTCACTAAAAGATAACTGATACTAGTGAACAAACGCATTCGTTTGACTGAAGTGACGGCGTTTAGTTTCGATAATTGCAGTAAACAGTTTATCTTCAGCTCTCAGTTTAATCAGGTTTTAGTTGATTTTTATATCATAAGCATTCTACACTCGGTAGAAAGAGATTCAATTGGCTATAAACTAATTCTATGCTCGTGGTAGTAATTTAGTAACCCGATTTCTGAAACAGACTAAAGGCTGCAGAAATGAAAGCTCAGTTGTATTTTCAAGCCCCGAATAGCTGCGATCTCTCGTGCGATCGACTGTGTTCAGTCGTATGAATGTACAAACAAACAGTTTTGTGGATATATTCGAAAGAGTTCTAAATGGTGAATATAGATCATGAGACAATTTACTTTTATGCAGATAAACTTCCCATTCAAAAACATATGTGGAATTTCATCCACAGAAATTGAAAGTTCGACAAGTAAATCGAAAATAACTTTGACTGACATTTGCCGTAGCTCAGTTTAGAATAGTTAGTGTAGATCAGCCTCGATAATTTCCCTTCGCCCTTGTTCCAAACTGTATGACAATGCAATGAATACATATTTAAAGGTTCTATAATGGCATCTAGTCTTTCTTCACTGGGGAATAATGAATATCTGAGGAGTTTAACGCTACGAGATCAGCGTCTTGGTTATAAAACCTTTTACTGCATTTAAAGTAACTAGCCGCCATTAATTCCGTCAAATGAAAGCGTTTGTCCATCAATATCGTCGCAGTTGGATTTTAGTACATCCCATATATTAGCATAGAAATAGATTTTGGACTGTTTGAGCATGGGGAGAATAACACTATCAGTGCTTTGAGTAGAATCTGAATAGTTTCCTATATATTCACGATAAATGAAAAAATCGTTTGTGTTTGCAGTTCCTACGATTATGATTGCTGCTTTACCTACTAAACTAAAACTGACCTCCATTAGTAACATTGATGAACAAAGCCAAACTTCTAAATATTCTTCTCTACCATATAACTGTTGCAATTCAATGTGTAAAATAATGATAACTTTCCAAAAGGCAATTATTTTCCTTTCTAAATTATAGAAATTGAAAGAATGCCAAGAAATCGGGAAAAATACACATTCTAAGTTGGAGACTGATTCAACGAAAGACAAGATTTGACTGATAATATTTCAAATATTAGCACCACATATTCCTTCAAAAAATACCATTAGATTTAGAACACATTTGATGAGGTTACTTAATATGTAACCGTATTGATATTTCTTAGGTAATAACTAATCGGAACCTAAACTTGCAGTTCTTTTCGGGATGAACTCGAAACGGTCGTGTTATTCTCTTAAAAGAATTGTAATTATATTAATGGTGTAGGTACGTTTCGGTTAAACGGATCTACTCTTGGTGTTCAAGTATTTTTAGCAGTTACATTCTTCCAGGAAACAAGGCTTCTAACCCGGATGATTAGAGCATTTGAGGAAGTTGGAAGCATCTGTTCATTTTTGTTATTTCCAGATGTTGTAGGGCCTGTTAGAGTTATGTGAGTAAAAAGTAATAAAGTGCAGTAAAGGTTTTGTATTTATTTACACATCTATAATCTAGAAGGCAGTAGAATATTCTTGCTGTTGATATCTCATTTTCTTTCATGGCATATTAAGCTTTATAGGTTATATAATGCTAAAATCTAAATATTTTTGAAATGACTTTAAACTTTCAAGTTAAAAGTTACCGTTTTTACAAAATAATTTTTAGATCATAAAATGTATTGATGGTAATCTCACTACAAAATATATTGTTGGTATTTTTTAAATGTTAAAATGTATAGTCTCTTTACAATGAAATACTGTTGGTTTTCTTTGGTGCTATTATATAATAATCAACATTATTTTATAGTAAAATGTCAATACATTTGTACATTTAAAAATAAATTACTAACAGTACATGTTTACATTGAAATTACTAGCAATAAATTTTATGATCTAAAATCTATATTTAAAAGACGTTAACTATTACCCCGAAAGTTTAAAATTAGGTACAAAATATTTATTTTTTCAGCATTATATAACCAATAGATGTTGATATGCCGTTAAATAAAATTAGTGTTCAACAACAACAACAACATTATTACTGCCTTCTAAAATCTACACATGTAAATAAATTCAGAAACTCTGCTGCGTGCCATTCTTATTTGATTAAACATAAATATATCCGGGTATAGAAATATAGCATTTTATTGGCATAGATATTGTTTTAATATAAATTTTTCGTCGTTCTTGAATATTTACTAGTCTTAACAGCTATAGGATTCTGTTGCCACACTCTCGAACACCAGTGAGAGAATTACTTTCTACGGCGTAAGTCTACATACATTCAGTGTAAGTAGGCAATCTGTATAATTAATTAACACATTTGACGGTGGACCTTAGAAATGACTTCTCTTTATATGACTTTGCACGCAAGAACTTCATCACGAAAATTTGAAATGAATGTGCACAAATCTTTCAAGTACACACTTTCTGATGATATTTAACTAGAAAGATTGCTGCAGCGCTTGTAGCCAGAAGTATCGCAAGGCATTGAACCACATTGTGATCGGCACCAAAACAATTCGCCCTGATTATACCAATGCATAGTTTTGCATTTTTTGTGAATATGACTAAGGCTTTCTGTGCGGGTTTAGAACTGCAACTATTGCCGAACTTTTGCTAAAGTAACTTTCCAGTTTCTTGTTGGCATGAGTTTGATCAAAGGGGCTGTTTTCATATATTTTCAGCTCAAGTTACGTTAGATATATTTGATTTCTACAGGAAAACAACACTATGGACGTTACGACCGTATTACCTAGTGATTTAATATATTCTGTTTAGCTGATCACTGTTTTTATTACCTTGACATTTCAATGTGTTTTGTATCTGCAATCCTTTATGTGCTAATAAAGGCATTGATAGAGATATATTCTTAGACCTTCTTTTTCTGCAATTCTAGTCTAAATGTCACTTCCTTGTCTCTGTTAAATTCAGTTTTTAAAGAAACCATTGTGAATAATGGGTTTTGCTAAACGCGATCAAATTCTGTCAAACCATGCTGACGATTAATAATTAAATTTATTTTAGTGTCCAAAATTGTTTATTTCACAACACAAAAAGGATTTAACATCCTAACATATTTGTTAATGAAACATTGTGAAGGAAAGGAATTTAGGAAACTTTAAAAATCGATGTAAGGATATCAGTACATGTGCTTTTGGAACCTATATTCAAAATATCTCAGTAGCCATCATTTTACCCGAGCTCATATTGCAATCTCTTTAGTCTGATGATTTTCTCTAGCAGTTCTTTTGCCAGAGCTCGTATTATAATCTTTGACGCTAATAAATTTCTCTGGCACTCCGTATTACTTGTTCCGATATTTTATACATTATTATGCTTTATTGGCTTAGGCGATTATTGTGGTCAAGCATATGCTTTGATTCCTTACGTTTACATAATTTCTAGTGGTGTTCATTATCAATTGTTTTATTGTTATCCTATAGGGGTGGTGATACTTTTGCTCTTTCCAAATGTGCTCAGTTCCGCCTGATTTTTCTATTTTCTATTTTCCTCTTATGTTACGGATTTGCGATGTTCTTGCAGCCTTACGTTAAAGGTGTGGTCTGTTTCACTTTTATATCTCTTTACATATCTACATAGAATGGAGTGCACACAATCCCTTATATTTCTGGGGAGGTTCCACTTGATAATATCGTAATGTAATTTTTGTTTCAGCCAACGATTGTACTGGATACGTTCTTGAACCAGGGCGTGTCTCGCTTTTTCTGCAATAAAACGAGCTCTCCTTGAATAGATGGCAAGATATTGGTTAGCTTCAGTGAATTGAGCCAAAGAGTTGTGAGATCAATAACAGTGGTGAACAAATAACTTTGAGAGTTAAAGTTAAAGAGAGATAGGTACATGCCTACCAGAAGTGGCATTGCACATAAAATGAGTATGATTTATTCTGGTGATTGTAATCAAGAGCTTGGTCTGAAATTTCAAACAACTAAAGTAGAACAGAGCGTACAACGGCCAAAATATCGTAATATATGGCAATGAAGATAAAGACAACAGTTGGAACAATGTAAATTGTACGCATATATATATATATATATATATATATATATATATATATATATATATATATATATATGGCGGGTGTAGGAGGAGGAGTTGAATAAACATACTGTTTCTCAGATTTTTCAAACATTCGTCCCTAGTAAATCTCTAAAGAAGATTGTTAGAAGTGAAACATAGATTAAATACACTATTTTATACTTGCTCTTTAGTTATTCTATTCATATATATATATATATATATATATATATATATATATATATATATATATTGCACATTGTATATCGATTACACCAGACACACCAAAAACTATCAATATCAGAAATTTTATAGTAAAGACAAAATTCATGAGCTGATGCAAAAAAAAGTATTGCTTATATAAGGATATCTCGAAAAAAATTTTTAATATATTTGGTTTAATTACAAATAACTTGTGATAATATAAACTTAATAAGGTTTCCTAATATATCATATATAATACATAGCCATAAGATGTAATCAGTTATTTACAATGGGGGACGTATAATTACAAAACCGAGGAAAAATGAATAAAAAGAGAAAGAAAATGTAAACCGTTATAGACTGGTTGCGATACTTAGATAGAAAAACTACTAAAAGTATATTAACAAACAGAGAAATCAAGGCAGCAGTAATTACCATCATATATTTAGATAAATAATTTATAAACCTTATAAGTGCTAGTAGCACTTATGTCTTCACATTTTTTGATTTTCCCAGTTATACATACTGAGATGCATTCTTTTCAATGTAAACGGGTTTCACAGTTCATGGCAAATATATTTACTTATATCTATCTATCTATCTATCTATCTATCTATCTATCTATATATATATATATATATATATATATATATATAATCGAATATTGAAAATTAATCTAACTGCACTCTGAAATATCTTTCTTAATTCAATATGCCACCTTTTACCTTGATCTTGTTAAAGATATGCCAGATTCACAAGATTAATCTATAAAACACATATGTCTTGAAAGGCTTTCCAATCTACTAAACTTTTATTTTTAATCACAGCTGCACATTACATATGCAAACAAACGCCAAATACGTACGAGTAATTTGAAACAATTTCAGACCCTATAGAAGTGGACAGTATTTATCCGATTACGATTAATCTGGGCAAAACACGCTTTCTTTATTTAATGCTTATTCTTAAGACTTATGCACTTGTCTTTAGCAGAAAATCAGTTGTGTCTCTATTTCTCCGGAAAAAAACCGCTTTAGGATTATTTAAGATGCTCTTTCTTGATGCTTACAGCTGATAACAGCCCAAGGACATGCATATAAATGACCGGGTATAGAGGAATCAATCTCCTGAACAAGAAAACAGCACCATGCTTAGCGGCAAGTAGTAATATTGTATTTTAGAAAACAATACAATATGGTTAAATCATTGTCGCAAAATGATTTTATTTAAAATCATTTCACATTCAAGCATATCAGTAAAGCTAATAAAGGAATGAGAGATAGTTGTCATTTTATTATTACGTATTAACTTATGAGATCGAATTAGTAAAAAGAGTAGAGCCCATCAAAACATTTCAATGGAAATAATCGTCAAGAAGGCACAGGGAATCCTACATTACAGTGGAAAACATGTGATTGGAACTAATACAATAAGCATTGACTAATATTGTCGCATAATTTTGCTGTTTTTTCTCAATAATCTCAAAATACATAACACACGGACCAAAGAACGAATGATAAAACAACATGATAATTTTGAAATATACTCCAATACACACACACACACACACACACACACACACACACGCACAAACACGTTTATTTGCATTTATAGACAGAGATATATATATATTACCCTCTTCTATGGTACGCCTCGTTGTTTCATGAACTATGCAATCATCAGGAGCATAGCATGAATTGATCGTTTCATATATATATATATATATATATATATATATATATATATATACTTTATAAATGTTTATACATATTGTACAATTTCATGGGTAATACGTTTTCCCAGACAAACCTGCTGCTCGTCCGACCCAAATGATACTACACTTAATATTCAAATATATTTAAAATTAACTGTTACATCATATTCTACGTATATATATATATATATATATATATATATATATATATATATGATTTAAATATATATTTTTTAAATATATATATTATATAAATATATATATATATATATATATATATATAATGTATATATTTCTTAATATATGTTATAATTATTATATATAAAAATATATTTAAATGTTTTTTCTATTCTTACGTGATGAAGTAGTAAATACATTTTATTTGTTTTGTGCGATTAGAATTCATTGTAAGTTTATTTTAAAGGTTGTGTATTTACAAATTATTTCCCTTTAATAACCTGACGACGCTGTGAGGATGTGATAAGTGAGGATGTCATAAAATTAACAAAATGCAGTGGAAACTGAATTGATTGCTGACCCGGACGAACAATTTTAGGAAAATCTTCCGAAAGTTAGTGATGAAATATATATATATATATATATATATATATATATATATGAACTATAGGAAGATGGAATTCGTGGTCGCCTCATGTGAGGCAGTAAAATGTGTGAAAATATGTGGAAATAACATAATTAAGCAATTAAATTGGTTTTTAGTCAGGTAAAGACGACATTATCTGCAATAAACTTCAAGAAAACTGAATTCATGATCATCTGCAAAAAGAAGAATCCAAAATGGCAGCTACTGATCGAAGAGGCTAAAAAAAAAATAAATAAATAAATAAGTAAAAATTTGAAATACATGGGAAACGTACTGACAGAGAATGGAAAATGCGATGTTGAGATCCAAAGACGAATTGACATAGATAATGATGCATTTCAAATGCTTAAAAGAGTATTGAAAAACATAAAAATCTCATTGGAAACAAAGAAGATATTGCTGGATTGCTATGTGGGGTCTGTTTATCTGTATGGCAATGAATATTGGACGCTCTATTCAAGGATGACGAGGCAGGAGAAATGAGGTCTTACAGAAGTATTCTGAGGATACTATGAACTTAGCACGTAACTAACGACGAGGTTTGAGAGAAGATGGAAACGAGGAGAAGAATCATACTAAATATAAGGAAGAGACAGATGAGATTTCTGGGAAATGTAATGAGGAAAGAAGGGCCTGGAGAATTTAATACTCACAGAACAGATAGAGAGAAAAGCAAGGGAAAACAATGTAAAACCCACTTGATAAGCCTGAGAAAATGGATGGCAGGGAGGGGTTTGGGAGAGATACCAAGAGGAAGAATTTTGAGAGCGACAAATGAGAGAGCCAAGAGGAAGTCAATGATCACTTATGTCTTGGAGGGTCACGGCTCATGAAGATGAAGTACAGAAGCCTTACAGAAGCGAAGCAAATATTAAGTTATAAAAAATACCGATAAATAAAAGAAAAAGTTACCGAAGTCTATATAATATCAAATATCCTATATTACTGCACAAATTCTTATGTGATATGGAAGTGTTTCAAAACGATAAGTTTATGCTTCTAAACATGGATATTGTGAATGTCATTTACAAAATACTAGAAAAAAGTGGTACTTCTACAGAAAACAAACGAAGAATGATATTTATAGATAAAATTAGAGAGTTAGTTGATAATATTTATGAGGAAAATCGGTTTGCAAAATGTAACACGCGTACGGCATATTGTAGAGAGGAAGTTAAGGTGTTTAAATTATTCGAACTATTCTCCTCATCTTTGTTGGAATTTGTACAACATTTCGGCTGTTGTTCACTCCGACCTTCTTCAGGTGCAAGGAATTTCGAACCGAACTTTTTATTACAATCACTGGAGTATATGAAACTCTACCTCTTGCGTAGTAGTGCTAATTTTGGAAATCATCAGTTATCTTTCTTTAACCTTGTAAATTACTTGTTCACCACTCGCAACACTTTGGTTCAAATCACAAGATCCCAACAACGTTTATATCCATTTGACCGTGTGTCCTTAAGGACAATATTCCGAATAATGTCAATACTGTAAATACTAATGCATCTCAGAAATATAGACAAATATTAAAGGAAGTTAGAGACTCACGTTATTGATGCCATTTTGTGAATAGATAACAGAGATTGAATATAGTGATTTTCTAATTGTAGTTTATATGTGACAAAAGGACCCAGTGATTATTGTACTAAATATTCAGTCGTACATGATCTAGCAAAACAAGCTTACTAAGTATTCAACTATTTTGAAGTTCACAAAAGAGACTAAATAGCGACGGTTGGTAAAATATAGCAACCTGAGTTGAGCAGAAGAGGCCAGGAAGTTGTAGAGGAGCATTAACTCTCACGTCAAAAACATAAACAGTATTTTAATTATAATGTGCGATATGAATTATTTACAACGTCCTTCTTAAGGCAGGGTTGACTTTTCAATAATAAACCTAAATTTGGAACGTAATGAGAAAGGAGGGCTTGGAGAATCTGATACTTACAGAACAGATAGAGGGAATGAGACGAAGGCGAAAGCAACACATATCATACTAGACGGGCTTAAAGAAATGAATGGCCTAATAGGGCTTGAGAAGGGTAACAAGATGAAGGGTATTAAGAGCTACAAGTGATAGGAAGATGTGAATGGCAATGATCGCCTACATCTTCTAGGAACCCAGTATATAGAGAAAGACGGATATAATATTTCAAGAATATTTTCTTCTTACGAAATCAATTTTTATAACAAAATATATGTTCATTGTTCATTTATAAAGATATTTTAATTTATTTAGATTAAATTCTGTTGTATAAATATATATTTTCATAGATTGAAAACAAGCTAAATTTACAGTTCATCTAGCTTGTGGAACTCTTTTCCAGCTATTGCTTTCCAGTCAACTTTCATCTTCAAAAATGTAAACCACTCTCATGACTTCTCAAATGCTATTGTTTTATTTGTCTTTCGCCTTAATAATTTTATTTATTTTTCTAACACTACTTTTTTCGGGCGAAATAATAAAATAATGTATAATATTCGTTAATATCAATGTTTGATTTCATAATTTCTATTTGTGCCTTAATTTCTGAGATGATTGTGATCAATATTGTTATTAAATATGCAGAACGGTATTAGGTTAGAACAAGATATCTCAGTGTCTTCTTTATATTATGTTTAAAAATGATTGAATTGTTTCGGAATATTTTATTAGCATTATGCTCTTTGCAAAAACTTTCATGATGTAGCTTGATTGCAAGGAAATAGGACATTCAAAAAATATGTAAACAACATCTATTTTTTCTCATTGCAAACAAATTTTTCGGGGTGTTTATAAAATCTTAACACGAGAGTACTAACCATGGTTATATAGTACCCAGCGCATATGACGCCATTTTAATAACAATTAAATAAAATTTTCAGTACCTGATTTTCTCACTTAAATAATATGTTTTTTAGTTCTTATTAATGTTAACCCAAAGTACAAATTTTGAAGTTGCTGCTTGTAAAATATTTTAAATAAGTATTTATATTTAATATTTATTTTATATTTTAAAAATCGGGTATGATATAACATGGTTAGTAGTGGTGTAACTTTAATGGATGGTAAGTGTTCCAGGGTTAAGTTTTATTAATCGAACCATCATTGTCATTTTATCTTTTTTAAGAAAGTGGTTTCAAAGAAAACCGTCAAAAATAATTTAACTAGATAAGGCATTTTAAAGCTATGTGTTAAATAACTTTTTTATGTTACAACAGGTTTTAAACAATATAAATATATTTATAATAATGAATACACTTAATTTTTAATTTATTAATTAGAAACATTTGTTATTTTGAAAATGTTTTAGCTGTTGTGTACTTAAAAGGATATTAGTGGTCAATCAGAGTAATCTTTGGAAAATATGGAACGGGACACTTTATTAAATAAATAGAAATATTTGTATTCTATTCGCTCTCTGTGTCTGCAGATAACTTATTCTTTTACTATTTTTGAATCTGCATACTTATTATTTGGTCCGTTTCTTTTGAGTTATAGTATTTGTTAGACGGTACAGGGATTGATCTATATATTATCAGGCTACTAAATTTTACAAAATATCTTTTAAAGCAGCTAGCAACTGTCCAATCATTTTTCATAGTCCTTTCTTTGTATATGCTATTTTAATGGTAGAAAACACTAGTTGTCACATTCAATAACCTAATATCCAAACGTGTAAAGTTCCATAATCAATGAACCTACCCTGTTTCTATATCACTATGTTTCCTCTCAAAATGTTCTTTTCACTTGAATGACACCATACCACCTGCAATCCCCTACGTTTGCATGAACCAGATCAGGTCGGACATACAGTACTGCTGTCTTATCTGGGCTGGAGCTGCCCAGTCTTTACTTAGCGGTCTTGAGAGTCCAGAAACATTAACACGAAATTATTCCACCTTACACCCCTTTTAACACAAACAAAAATTTGCATCTCAGCGCTATACCGCTATTTCCATTAGAAACGTTGTAATCTCGACAAATTCTTTATTTCATCTACCTTTAATTTTTCCAGCAAAGATTTGCCTGGCTATGTAATTCTGATCAAACTGTAGTATCATCCGTTTCTCCAGCCGTTTGGTCTGTAATAATTTCATATATTCCAGAAAGCTCTGCTTGTATTCAGAGTTGTTATGGTACCCTTCTACGAGGAATATCAGTCAGTCAGTTAAGTACCATACGTGACACACGCTTGGGCGATCATGTCTCGAAAGAGACATGACTGACTGGGCAGAAGATTATCCCGCAGTAGGTTGCCATTGCTTTCTGCGGTAGACTGGTTGCCGACCAAGGCTATAGAACCCAATCTGTCCTGTTATTTAACACATAACTGGAAGAAATAGACGGATTAATACCTTTCCCAAGGGTATTTGCGCGTAAATGAATGCAAGGAATTCAACTGGGATTCGAACACTGCACCCCGGTTTCTCGTTCCGAGTCGATATCCAATGAACCACAACGCACATCCTGACTGACCAGGAATATACTCTTCCTAATACTCTATATAAATTACCTGCGGGACTTCTAAAGCGTAGTTACGAGCAGTAGAGTACAGCATCTTAACAAGAGCAGTTGAGGACAGCTACTAGTCTGGCAGCATAATAATACATTCGGACTTATTTAAACCTATATTACTTTCTTTGAATATATTCGTTCTTTTTATGCTAATACTCTGTTTTAGCTTACCTTTATGTTACATGTCGTACTTCCGGCACAAACCGATCACTACAATTTTGCGGTGAAGTTTCGCCAAAACTCCACAACAAAAGTTCTATCAAAACTCGTTGAACTTTATGCGGAGAGGAAATCAGATGAGACTATATCAAATGGCAGAATCTTTTCTGGCTTAGATAGACCTCCCGCATGCAGAATCTACGGGGAATTTTTGTCTGAGCGCACCCGCTAAGCATGCCTCATAGAAAAAATATATCTTGTGCCTCATCCAGCCTTTATGAGGAAGCAAGTGTAAATACCAAGTTACACGAATGCGCTTTTTATGTCAGTCTCTCTACCTTTGGGCGGAGAGTAACCCAAATGACGAATAGCAGAGTCTCATCTGGGTAAAATAGCCGAGAACCTAACTTCATTTTTGCGGGATCTACTGAAATTTTTTGCCGGAGGTTGCGCGCTATAATTCGCCCACGGTAAAAATCAGCCTCGTGCCACATCCTGACTTTGTGTGAAGGTTCGGTAAATACAAAGTTCATAAAAACCCTATCCTCTTCTTGGGCAAATAGATGAGAACCCGACCTCGCTTATGCGGGGTTTACAAGAGATTTTGCTCTTGCTTATCAGCACGGAATGCTCAACTCTAAAAATCAGACTTCTTCCACATCCTGCACTCGTAGAGAGGCTCAAATAAATACAGAGTTCATTAAAGTTTACTTTTGGCTAACACACATTTGTGACTGGTTGAAGTCTGCTCTCGCACTTGACGTTTTTTTTCTGGACAGCTATTGTCTTTTTTAAAAATTGTGTTTGCATACACCGGCTTTATTGAAAGTTTGGACTTTACATATTGCTAAGTCTGATATTTTATTAATTTGACCAAACTTCTTTTTGTATTAGATATCATTTTATTTTTTCATTTCCTTTTTCTTGTTTAATTGTCGCGTTTGCAACCCGTTTTTTTTCTCTCTCTAATGTCCCTGAGTTACACACGACTATTGATTTAATAATCTTTTTCATGTCTTTCATGTATTTTTTAGTTTACTTAAATATTTGTATTTCTATCTATTGTCTGGTGAACTTTTCATTATACTTGTGCATTATTTATTTTTTAGTGTACATATTTCGAACTTCTTATTTATATTACGCCGCTTAATTCAGCGAACCTTTATTATCTTAGTGTTTACTGTTTGTATTTCACTTTTACTCGTCAGCCTTGTTTCTTAAAAAAAATTTCAGTGTATTTCATTCTTACTGTTTCCGTCTTATATATATAGTCGTCCGTAGAAAGATCTGTTTCGCTGTATTACAGCTCATCAATACGGATTAGACTCCGGTCGCTTGCAAGCCCAGGATCGAAACCAGACCGAATTGGCGTCAGTCGGCGATTCTACCCCTAGGCCACGAGCGTCCAGTAGAATACAGCAGGCTTTTTAGCGCGTATAAACACGCCCAAAAGCTAAAGTGCTCCAATTCATCATCGAATGAGCGGTGCGTAAATGTCGGAGTAGCTACTGTTTACAAAGTCTACCAGTCTTCCAGTCTATGTATATATATATATGTACACTTCCAGTGTATTTGGTTGTCAGTTATGGACGACATTTCTTGCTTAATATTTACTTTAAGTTTTTAGTAGTGAAATCTTTTATTTCATGATTTGCTCGTCGTTATTTTTTTGTTTTCTGTCCTCTATACTTCTCTTGCACTTACTTTATTTTTGTGTTATGAACATATTTTTATTTATACTACTTTTCAACTCCTTACTCAACTGATAAAAATAGTTTTAGTTGTTTTTCTGTTTTCAATTTATTTTGTTGTGTTAATTGTATAAAGTTGTCATTCGTGGGCTTATCGGGGTTTAATTCGGAAATAATACCCGACACCAGAAACGGGATTAGGCATCTATCACTCTGTAAAGCCGTTTGTTTTTTACGTGGGAAATCACGTATGGATACTTCAGACGAGTCATGTGCTTTTTGAAAAAAACTTGCGAGCAAAGCCTTGAAACCTGTCTGATGTAGATATCAGAATTTTGAATTGATTAAATAAACAAATGATTGAGGGTTCAATCGCGTTCAACAGACACTTTCAGAGTTATCAATATTCTCAAGAATTGAACTTGCGAGAAGCAATACGTTGCTTGATAATAATAGAATTGCTTCATTTAGTACATGCTTGAACTCTTAAGAAGCAGAGGCAAAGAAGTGTCTATTGTAATCAGACGGGTCGCACACGTACATCCTGATTGCCGACGTAAAAAACGACAAGCATGCATGTGAAAACCAAGAAGAGCCACGAAATATAACTTGAAATTTTCTCGCTGAATTGAAAGCAAGGATGTCGTCTTTCACACAAGAAGACACCCTCAGATACACAATTTGAACAGAAAGAAAAAAACGTAAATCAGGAAACGTTGATAACAGAAATTAGGTAGAAGATTCCTGGCTGGTGCGGAAACGTAAAGAGACATAACCACATAATCAGAGTTGTTAGAGAAGCCATAGATACATAGCATGGTATAATTCGAGGAGATGTGTAAAAAAAGGTCTAAAATGGAAACTTCTCCTTAAGCATTTCTGAGGAAATGAGTGGAGAAGTCCATACTTGCGTGGGAGACAAAGTGATTAAGAATTTTAGTGTTTGCATGCCAGCACGATCAGTGACAGTGTTTAAGCCACTTGGCATGATAAGCATTAATGTCACTAAGCACAAGTATTTGTGCAAACCGATATAGGGAAGTGGTTTTGGTACAGTATTATAAATACACTCTAGCACTCTACAGTCAAATAGAAGAAGGAAAGCGATAGTGAAAGAAGAGATAGCTGATTAACTTGAACAGAAAGGAACGGAGAAATGTAAGAATGTTTAAGAGATTCACGATATATGTTCATAGACAAAGAGAGGCGTTCGAGGATATAAAATCATGGTCCGTTACTTTGATAAGGAGAGGCTTACTGTAATAAAAGCAGACGATCCTCAGTTGTAACAAGTGCGGAAAGGGAACTACCAGTGGGAAAACAGCAACCAGAATACTAACAGCCCTCATCATGAAGAGACATTGCCACCATCTATGCATATCACGAAAACCTCATGACATCACTGCTATCATAGATGAAGAGAAGAAAAAAACCTAGAATCCTTTTCTAAAGATGGGGACGGGCCACCACTCCTGTTCAAGAGAAATGGAAAGTTATGGACCAGGCGATAGAAATACTTATCTACTTATTGAAAAACATTTACTAAGTGTTTCTTTAGTTAAATTCGAGATATCCATTAAAAATTAAACAAAATTCATATTGGCAGAATCATACTTGTGAAAAAAACAAAACAAAAAAATAAACATCAATTTCACCACTAATTAATTTTTACAATTTTTTATCAGAAATAAGTTATTTTGACAGTTAAATCGGCTATAAACGTAGCTTTTTGATTCTGTTATTTTAATTAACATTCTTACATATTAGGCAAGACGGTAGGTTGACACAAACCAACAGTAAAAAGAAAAAATTTATGACCAGCTAGTACAGCAGCAGAATAAAAAGAAAATAAAAAGAATGAAAATAATATAAAAAATGCGAATTCAAACGAAAAAGTTTTAACACAATTTAAACACTCAAACTCGACGAAAAATACAAATTAGAAAATAAAAACAAAAGGCAGAAAATAAAAATAGATAAAGGAAAGTTATATGGAGTAGATATTTCTGAGTGACGAGTATGAATAAATGTAAGAGAAATTGACAGAACACTCAAATCTACACATTTGCACACATTTTTCTCGAAAAAAAGGTGTAAATGGATACCCTCTCCAAAGATTGATGATAAATCTCGGTTAATCAAGAAAGCCTTGTTTCTGTAGAGCCACCCGATAAAAAAAGCAAACAATTAAAGCCTGCAGAGAGTAGTACTTAGCTGGATGCTGAAAAAAACCAAAACAATGAGCAATTAAATATATGTATGGGGGCTAAAATACCAATGACAAGAAAATAAGAACGAATATAATATTAGTATGTGATTGGGGAATCCCTCTCTTAATGGTTGATGGAGGTTCTCCTAAATGTGTGAGCAGTATCCTGAAGGGTTTGCAGAAGTCTAAACGTTACGAAAAAGATTATAAATGAGTGTGGGATTTTGAAATCCAGCCGAAAACTTAAAAGGTTGAAAAAATATACCAGTCTTCGTGGTCAACAAGCGTGGCGCGCTAAATTTGTCGCTCCACAAAAAGCACAAAAGTTAATTCACTGGAATCCGTGATGGTTAATCTAAGAACAATTAATGCATTTGACTTTTTAATGTGAAATATATTGCTTCCCACGGGCGATATCTGCGTAAAGGCAGCCAGTGGAGATCTGATAAAAATTATCTGCTCTTGAGAACCAGGTACGACGGTAGGCATATAACCAAGTTAGCGGTGTTTTAGGTTCCTACTCAATTCATAGGGGGGATCGGCCAACATTCAGCATCAGTGCAGACAAATACTAAGTGAAAGCTGTGATAATCTCAACTAGAGATGGATTTTTATGTCGTTCCGGCCATGAAGCCTTTTTCCCTGTCCTCAAGTGTCTCGATGTAGTTGTCCTGTAAATGCCGGTCATAATGACCATTCAAAAACCAACATGCTTGACGTGTTGTGAGACTGGTTACATATCATCTTCATGCCTAGAGAAGGCGTCTTGAGCTCACACCCCAAGCGAACGAAACCCCCTGTTCTTATACGCTATTTCTGCTTCGCATGTGATAGCATGCCAGTGAAATCGGATCCAGTTGGATCCGGTTTATAACCCACATTCTCAGAAATTTTTTTGCCTTATGACTGTGTAGTTGTGGAGAAAGAAATGGTTGCTAGTAGGCTCAGATTAGAGTGTTGGTCTACGGAACGTCTGTCAGCGAAACATCATTCCATTGAAGCTCATGTACTTAAGGCAAGTAAAGTCCCATTTCTTTTATTGGCGATAAGGACAACGCCTCAGCCTCAAGTACATCATTTAAAGACAGGCGAAGCATAATTTAATTGGGCGAATAAATTCCATTATTATGAAGAAGTAGCTTTAGCTAAAATAGAGCTGGCCACCTTGCTTCTTAAGAAGGATCGAGCATTTGCATTTAGGGCTAAGTTAAAGATAAAAATGTATTCGGAGACAACGAATATGGCCATAGTTATGCCTGGAGAGTAACTTAAAAATGCATCCAAATGTCATATCACGTGCTTTACATTTTCATATAAATTTCCGTGACTGGAAAAGCAAGTATATGGAGAAACAGTCCATGTTGAGACTTATAGCGACTATGCAAGTATGAAACAACATGCAGAGATTGGTTTAGACGCTTAAAACATAATTGTTATGATGCTAAAAGACGCTTTGGTGCATCAACACATTTAGATGATGATAAATTGAAGGCATTAATCCATGAAGACTCAGGCAGGCGCATGCTGAACTTGCAGCATCATTAGAAGTTTTTAGGCAATATTTTCGGAATGTTTGAAAGCATTAAATGATTAAACAGTAAGCATATTAGAGTTGAAACCGAGAGACGTCGAACGGCGTCATTTAACGTTTAAACAGCTGCTTTAAAGGCTGAAAAGCAAAAATGTTTGCATCGTATCGTGATTGGAAATCAAATATAGATACACTTCGATAACCCTAGGCATAAAAGATCGTGTGGCAATCACGGTCATGCATCAACCTCGACGGCAAAGTCGATTATACATATTTCGATATTTTTGGCTCTGCATTTGACAAACTCATCTGGGTCCAGTTTATTATGAGTAGCTCAAACTGACTGAAATCATCACAAAAGATTGCTAACGTCTACAATCAATACTCTTGAGTAAAACCTTAAAGAAAAAAGTGGTGGTTATACGAGCAGAAATACGACGTAGTGATTTTGCAGCATGGTAGCGCTAGGCCACATATTGCACAACAGGTGGAGAACTACTTGGAAATGATTAAATCGAAATTCCTATCCAACCTGCCGTATTCACCTGATATTGCTTCGTTTGATTATCAGTTGTGTCACATGGCCTTTCTGAGCGGCAATTTCATTCTGATGAAGATGTCAAAAAAACGGGTCAAGTCGTTGCTAGCCTCAAAAGACTTGTCATTTACCCGACATGGAATCTAAATGCTGCGAGAAAAATAGAAAAAGTAGCGACTACCGAGGACAACCCTTTCAGTAACATGTTTCTTACTAATTTCGATTAGGTCAATGATTTGAAGTATTAGCTGATTACCACTCTTGCAAATCCCAATTTTGGCAATGTGCCACATTTCTTTGTATCTTTTAATACTAAATATTAGTTCGTGGAAACTTACATTTAATTCAATACCAATTGTCACTCAAAATTCTACTACACGAACCAACCTTACTTCTATTCATTTAGTAAGTTCCACTCTGATAGCTACTTTACAATAACTGTTGCTTTGTGAAGAAAAATCAGAATGGTTTACGTTCTTGATAACTAGATTTTAATATGTTTAAACCAGAGATTCAGCCGTTATTTTATTCACATATCCATTAATTCTTATAATCACATAAGAACAGTCATTTTATGCACGGAAAAATAGTAAGAACAAAATTATTACTGTATTTCAGAAAATGGATGATGACCGTTAAATTTCTCACTGACAGTAGGCATTCTTTAAAAATTATTAGTATTTTTTGGTGATTCTAATTAATATAATTTACATTAAATTTAATATTAAAGAAGGTATTCTAAACTACGCCCAAATCATTAACTGTTGCATAGATCTACACAGAAAAATTATTAAGTTTTGGGAATTTTACATACAAGTAGCCATATTTATATACTTCTTGTATTACATGAAACGTTATTATAGTAAACACTTAATGTCGGGTTAAAAATTAAATTCACTAATATAAATGTTTAGACATTTCGATAACTGAGTAGTTTTGCTAAATATTATAACAGTATCATTGGTAACACATAGCAGAAAGCAAATTCGTATTTAAATCTCAAACCAGTATAACGATTCAATATCAAAAATATTCCATTACAAATTCAGAGCATATTTCTGCTTAAAAAAACAAACAAAAACAAGTACGTAAAAGTATTTCCCTAGAGACGTTTATTTTGCCAGAAATGTTTCTATACTGAATATCATTTATGTAAATCTTAGGTAGGTATATTTCATTCATCATTATTTTTTTAGTTTTTTCCAATTTGAATTCTGAGTTTTGCCAAAACAAATTTGCTCTCTTTTTCAGTTTACTTATATATATGGTGATATGTTTTCCATGTGACTTTTTACTGAAACGCGCATTTATTTGTCGTAAGATTGAAAATTACACGGTTCTGAGAAAGATATATGATTGAAAGTTTATAATAGAATTATGAAATGCGTTAGACATTTAAAAGCAAATTGGTTCCAAAACATATCTTTAATAAAAACTATTGTTGGTTAAAGTTTGATTTTAAATACATTCTACATTTATTTTCCAACGTCTTCAGATCCGTCTTGTAAGTTTTGATCACTGCATGTTCAGGGTTTCTCCAACCAAAAAGTACAGTATTAATAATAATCATAAATTTTTTAACCATTTTACCACAAGGAAAGCAGTGTAGGGAAAAGTGGAGAAAACTAAGAAAGATGTATTCGGTAGAAAGGATAATAAATGAATAGGGTACAAAAATATAAGATAAAAAACATTTCAAACCAAAAGAGGCAATGAAGCCACGAAGACCCAAGAGAGAAAGAGAAAGAGTGAGAGGGAGAGGGAGAGAGATGAGCAACAAAACTTCAGAAATATTTATTAGGTAGAAATAACAATAGAAGGACAGATTTCTAAATAAAAAAATTAACTCCAAAATAGACGAAGAACCCACTAAGACTCAAGCAATTATTGAAAGAGAAACAGACACGACAAGATTTATTGAATAGAACAGACTGTAAAATGCCTAGACGAAACAGATTGAAAACTTACGAGTAATGATTTCTTTCGACTTTTAAAATTTAGTTTACAATTTATCATTATTTCTTTATATACCGTAACCCGCGTGATCATGTCTCCCTATAACTGACTAAATCTAGCAGTTTAAGTAACGTTTGACCATAAACAATCTCTCTGTTTTTTTTTTAACCAGAAAAGTAAGTTTATGGCTGTTCACTTCCCACATTCAACTGGCATGAAGGAAAGAAAAAACGAAACACAGTATATATGTGTGTGCAGGCAGGGAGTAAAATTTTGGAATTTAAAACAACGTCCCCCATTTATCTTATTCCAGAATTTCCCTTCCATTTGTCAATTAAGAATTGAATTTCGAATGTAAAGATTCTTTAAAAAAACTGGACATGAAGTGTAAATTGGAGGGGAAGAGTGTACTGAAAGATAAATCCATTTAATAGTCAAATATTTCTTAGAAAATAAAATGAATCAACAAAGTAGGGGTGTTATTTTCGGGAGAACTGAATCCACAATACGTTTTAGAATCCCGCTGGGGATATACTATTTAACGATGATATTTTCTAGAAACATCTATCTATCTATCTATCTATCTATCTATCTATCTATCTATCTATCTATCTGTCTATCTATCTATCTATCTATCTATCTATCTATCTCAATTGTCTCATTACTATCATCATTTTCTGGTATAATTTTGTTAACTGGGTGTCCTATTTAACAAATTAAAAAATGAATAAAATTATCTAAGGACTTTTGCTTATATCTATTATTAACATTATGCTCTACACAAATTTGTTGATATTCCATTAAATTATATGAGGTGGAATAACAAACATATTTTTAATAAGAATTTTTAATTAACAATAATTTCTGGAATAAGTGCATTCAGTAGTGACTAAATCATTAAAGTTTCATTAATAATAAATTTTTTAAGGTTTTCTAAATCAGTGTGCTTTTCATCGCAAAAAAGACGCTAAAATTTCCTATATAAAACGTTAGTAACCCGCTGAGACAATAAAATATTAAATATAACTTTGAAAGTTCCAAATAGAATTAAAAAAATATAATTTAACCCTCTAGGGCCATTCGTATCATATTTGATACAGTATGAAAACAAGCCTTGAAAGAAATATTTTCCTGAAAAATTTTTTAAGAGAAATATTTTATAAATTTCAAATGAAAGCAGTACTGACTGCTCAGTCAATGAATACCAAATGTTTCCTTATAGGGAAATACCAAATGTTTCCTTATAGGGAAATACTGTATCAAATATGATACGAATGGCTCTAGAGGGTTAATAATAAAAATCGGTTAGTTATTCGTCTCAATAATAAACATGATGTTGAGTTTATTAAGTCTACGGCAGTTTTTTTATCATGCATGTCATATTTTTAGCAAATCTTTGGAACTTACTTAATTTTGACGTACTACAAGCTTTTAACTATTTTTACCAGTCGATAACCATGTAGCGAAAAGAGAAAAGGTTCAAACCTTTTGAGATTACATTTTCATCAATTTGACGATGGTATTAATTTATCGTATCGTCATCATTTTAAGTTTCTGCATAAACGTTATAAATTTACGAAGTGTCTTTTTTCATATTACTTCCTTTTTCTGTGATTTATATATACTTTAATAATTTGCATAGAGTTTACTACTTTGCAGAGATATTAATAATTCGTGACATAGCTTTTCATCTTCCTTGAATTTTTTATACAATTTGCAATCAATTTAATTTTAATTTACAATTATTTATTAGCTTTTTGTATTGGCTTTAATAATTTTAACGATGTATTTTCGCAACATTCTTTATTTGTCGGATTTGCATATACGTTATTAAATTTAATGAGTGTCATTTTCATAATACTTTCTTTTTCTCGAATTTATTGTTTATGTTGACTTAATTATTTGAGTTTTGTATAGGATTTAATTATCTTAACGAATGTAATTCTTATCTTTTCTACTGGCCTTCGTGTATAATTTTTAATAATTTTAACGATTTTGTTTAACCATAAAAATACGAATATTTGTACTTGAAAAATATCTAGTACATAGTTACATAGAAAAGCGGCATTCAGAATTTTAATCGAATAATGGAGACATTTGCTAATGGAAAAATAGAAACAATGACCAACAAGAAACATCAATATTAAATTAAGCCATAAAGAACGTGTCTGATATTTCGAGGTCGGGGTCTTTACTCCTGACCTACTTAGGAACCTGGCTGGGTTTTTATAAGCTTTTTTTCGAAAAAAAAGAAGTTATCCGGAAGTAAGATCAGACATTTTTTCTTTTCATTATATTATGAGAAACCATAGAGTCAAAACTAATCGATATCTAAAATCGATTCGAACGCAGAAAAGCCATCAGATCGATATGAACACAATCAAGTCGACAAAATACTACATAATATACGGACATTAAGAAAACTCTAAAGAAAGGATATCATTGCTTCCGAAAATACGTGTTTTAGAATGTTTCGGTTTGATGTCCATGGTAAAATTATGAGATTAGAAATACCCTGACCACTAGGCAGTCTGGTATCTCGTGGTTTATTTTGTTTATATCTTATGATACGTCAGCAAGAAATAGTAACATCTTAAAGTTTGATTATTAAAACTCTTTGACTCAATATTCAGAAGAAAATAATATTAATTAAAGTAATAATTAGTGTAAGTTGTGATAATGATTAGTGTAAAGAATGCTGCTTTTTTAATCGTTTAATGATAAAAATATTTTACAAAGGAAGCTTCTTGTAAAGTGCTCGATATCTAGAGAACATTAATAAAAAGAATATAGAAATATTTTCATTTAACTGAACAGAATCATGCCGACGTTGGAGTTTCATGGAAGCACAATTAAGATGTTCGCTCTCCTCAGTACTATTTTTCTTTGCTGTTGTTGAATTGTCTGATTCTTTTTTTAATATCAAATCACACCAAGCTAGATATAAAAAAGAATAAAACCGAAACACAACAGCAGAGGAAAATAAATCCTGAATAGTAGAGACATGGTCATGGTAACTTCACGAATGTTTGTCCAGATTAATGACATTATATATATATATATATATATATATATATATATATATATATATATATATATATATATATATAAAACAAAGTGGGTATTCATCCCTGAAGATTACGTTTATGCATTAAACGAACTAGCGCAGGCGAGTAATTTAGTTTCTGCTTATATATCGCCCATAGCTCAGAGGTAGAATCGCCGACTTACTCGCTTTTTCCCCTTTCTTAAGCCCAAACATCGCAAGACCGGTGTCTGTATCTGTCTATATTTTACTTCCCGCCTAAATTTGGTGACTCTTTTACTCTGAGGCATTTTTCATTGGTTCTTTCCTCTCAGTTCTTTCTCTCTTGTTTTCCTCTTTGTTTACATCTCTTTCCTCTTTGTGTTGCAATTTTTTAGTCTCTTTTTCCTTTCGCATAATCTCTACCCTCTATCGTCTTTCGTTTTTTTTAAAATACTTTTAAAAAGGAAGTTGGATTTTGAACTTTTTTCAAAAATTACTTTTATTACCATCATTATTAACTACATGATGAGACATTGTTCTTTAAATGTCGAAACATAATGAACAATTTTGTAGTGTTTTCATGTTTTAAAGTTAAATTTATAATAAATATTCATTACTTAGTGCTTATATTAAGCATTGTTTTAAATTAATATTTTAAAAGCTGGAATTATTCTACTCGTTCGTTATTCATTTGTATATATATATATATATATATATATATATATATATATATATATATATATATATATGTTTAATGGAATAACTTTATGACATTAACTAAAACAGAAAACCGAGTATTTTCGATAAAATATCCTACTTTCCAAAATAAGTTTTATCAGTAAAAGTCCTGAAAATGAATAATCTTCCCGCTAAACATTATCACAAGTCAACTCTCTATGCATATAATTATTTAAGTTCAATATATATATATATATATATATATATATTTATATATATTATACATACATATATATATATATATATATATATATATGTTGAATATATATGTATACACTTATATATAAGTGGAATATATATATATATATTATACATACATACATACATACATACATATATATATATATATATAAATAATTTGAATATATATGTATACACTTATATATAAGTGGAATATGTATATATATATATATAAGTTGAATATATAAATCTGAAGCAGAAAAGATGATAGAATAAAGAACAAATAGGACATTGTCTGTTTATATTCTCATTCTTCTCTCGTTTTCTGTAGAAGCTTTAATAAAAGTGAAACATGTTAACTGGACAGACGTTTCCTATTAGTTACTCCTTTATTATATCGCGTGTGTGAGTGTGTTCATGCGTCTACCAGTAAACATTAAACAGCTTTAAACCATTAGAATAAGTTGAGAATATTTATTTAATTCAATTTTTAAATTCAGAAAAAGTAATGAATTTTTCTTATTATTTGAACTGTAGATGATTTATTCGATTCACTTATAAATTGTTAATAACAGCAAACATAGAAGGATAAACACGAAAGGTCATAAAGGAAAGATTTTAAAGGTTATTCATTACTTTCTTCCATGTAGAAATTAACTGTCTTTTGTACTCACGTAAAGTCCTTACCGAAGGACCAAAAACCATACAAACAGGCGCGTTATTTTAGGCGTCCTCAGAATTTAATTTGGTTTATGTAATATTAACCTTGTATGGAATAAACCACAAATGGTTAAGACAGTCAAATAAACAAGCGTATCAGAGAAACCATTGTTTACTTTAAATGCTATTTAACTTTTATTTCATTTGCGCTTTCGCTGAAAAAGACCTGAAGCTTGTGTTCAACCATTTAACAAATTGACGCCGGCTTGTGTCGAACTGAGTGTCCCCTTCACACACACACACACACACACACACACACACACACACACACACACACACACACACACACACACACACCAATACTGCTCATTCAGCTCAATGGTTAACAAACATCACCGAGCGAGTGGAGCACATTGGTTTCAGCCTGTTCTTGGAACCTTGAGAACTAGTATTACAAAATCAATGTACCAATTCATACAAACAACGTTACCTGAGTATTTTAACAGGAGCAACAAATAAAATGGATAGTGCATGAAACTCAAACAAAAAATGAATGACATACTGAAAATTAAGACATTCCACACAGCTTAAAAAAAGAAAACGTGAAAAATTATTTTCATACATGGAAGAAAGCTAACAGATACTATATTTGAAAACCATCTCTTCCTGAGAAATTAGTTTAAGAAAATTAAATTTCAACCAAAACAAACTGTTTCAATGAATACATGCCTCATATCATTATTACACATATAGAATTTTTTTTAATTTACGTCAGTCAATACAATACAAAGAAAATGTATTTCATATGATTTCATGATTATGTATAACCAATTTCCCAAATTTGTTAATCATAAGAAACCTCCATGAGGGACAATCGTGTCTTCATCTGACAATTTCAAATCGCATTTTTGTTTATCAGTTTATGATTAATTATGTCGCTAATAGAAACGTATTGAAAATACATTTGTCGTATATTTTGTTTTTAGAATGATTCCGATTGTCACAAGTTATGTTTAAGTGTTTTGTTTACATGTAATTGGATTTTTTCTTTGTATGCAGCGGTTGGTGCGCTGTTCAAATATTATTACTTTGCGGGGTATTGACTTTCGGCCACGTCAACAAACACTAGAACATAATTAGAAATTTTCCATGAACAACATTTGTTGGTCTTCTGCTAGCAAAAGTATTCACTTTTGTAGCCTGAAACTATCCAAAGAAGAAACTATTCTAAAAAGACAGTAATTTACATGCATATATATTATCACATTTCCATGAATAATATTAAATATATATATATATATATATATATATATATATATATATATATATATAGGGCGTCAGTCGATTACGCAATCTCGGTTTTAAACTTCTGCTATTTTCGGGCGTTTATATTGAAGATGTAAGGTGTGGTTAAGGTTACTTTGAAGTGGCCTTGTGTTCATGCATAACCGAACTCCCTACAACTTAGGATTTATTCGTAATCATCAGCAGTTTGGCAGCAGGTTAGAATGTGTGGATTTTGTGGAAGAATTAAAGTATACCTTTTGCATGTTGAAATAGAAATTTATTATTGAAAAGAACAACATGAATTGATAGAAGTTAAGTGTTCATGAGAAATAAGCAATGGGTTAAAGGTATCAAGAGTTCGTTGCGGTTACCTGTTTGAAAGAATTTATTTATACGTAGGCAGGAATGTATGTATGTATGTATGTATGTATGTATGTATGCGCATTTATTAGGTAGAATTTTCTCTAAAGTAACGAAGTTAAATCCAGCGTATTTAACACAATATTCGATTTATCGTAATAACCATATATGCTGTGAAATTTCAGTCCTTCGTAGTCGAGAGATCTAAGACGCGCCAGCACAATTGAAGGCTTACACTATATGTTCGATTCCTGACACACAATTTCGTAACAAAAATTTATCTTAAATAATCAGGCAGGTAGAAATAAATATATAATATAATATAAATATATAATACTGTTTGATTAAAAACTGAATATCTACTTAAATACGAGTATTAATAAAAAATAATGTTCAAACAATCATTTTAAATTGTCGGTTGTTCAAAATCTATTTCGTTAATCTTCGTTAATATATATATATATATATATATATATATATATATATATATAGCACAAAAATTAAAAGACATATTAGCCTTATCAAAATTCTAGCAAGACACGACACAACATAAAATGCAACAGAAACTGTGCAGTATGCGGCATAATACAACACAAAACCGACTTGAAGTTCGAAAACGCATCAAAATTCGAAATAAAAACAAATCTGAGCTGCAAATTTGAAAACATAATTCATGTTCTAAATTGCGGTGCATGCAAAAAATATCCCTTGGGGAGACACAAGGCCTGAATCAAAGAGTAGCTCTGCGTAGAAGTAACATGAAACTTGCCAATAACATGACATTATTAGTTTCCCAACATTTGCACAAATGTAGTCGAAGAAAATTTAGAGTAATGCTTAACTACCAAAACGCAAATTATGACACGCGCATTATGCAAGAAGAAATATTTGTAAAAAGTACCCGCCTTCACTCAACAAAACAAGATGAAAACCTAAGACACACACACAGAGACATACTAAATTAAAACGCACAAAAAAGATTGCGAACCATTGCAGAAAACATTATTCTAAAACCACCAAAAATAAAGTGAAGTGAATCAAAAATCCCAGTATTTTGGCCATCGGAAAAATAATCGGATCTCGATATGTAAAGTGACAAGTTTATTTGCCTGAAAAAGTCAGCGTTGAACTCGAAACACGTGTAGCAACACAAGTAACATTATAGACATTTAATATATCATGCAAGAAGCAACTAATATTAACAACCATAACAACAACAAATATAAACTTTGAACAAAACTTTCAAGTTTTCTCGCACTTTTTCTTATATATATATATATATATATATATATATATATATATTAGCAGTATATCCCGGCGTTTCTCGAGTGTAATGAAAGCTTTAAAACTAATCCATGGTCCTGGAGCTCAGACTCTTTGGAAGTTGGCACGAAAGACTAAAACGCAATAGTTGTTTCCAGTTAAAGCGAAACAGTAGACTGAAAAAAATGAATGGATGTAAGTCAAATTTTGATTTCCTGGTATCGATATCAAATTTTCTGCACTATTGTAAGAACTGCAGCATTGAAACTTCTTAATATCGTTTCTTATGTCTTTGCCTATGAGTGTATCAAATTTGATTAAAATCGAACCACTCCTTCAATAACCCGATTTTTTCCATTATCGATTTTCGATAGTTATCGGAGGTATCTCGACACAAAACCTAACTAAGAACACTCGCAGACGCTAATAGTACAAGTGTGCAAATTTTCAAGAAAATCGGTTCTGCCGTTTCGGAGTCTATAGGTAACGGACACGCACACACACACAGACTCACACACAGGCAAAGTTCCATTTAAAAATAAGTTTATAAATGGAACTATATATATATATATATATATATATATATATATATATATATATATATATATATATAAGGTTGAGATTATCTCCGATTAATGATAAATTGAGTAACAACATGAAACTATTACAAATGTACGCAGTTTCACTTTTAATTTTACTTTGTGAATGATTCTAGAAATTGAATGTATTCGATATTTAAATTTAATGTTTTATATATAGTACGTATATTTTGCTGCATGTTGTGTTTTGGTGCTATATAAAAATCTATATATTGAATGGAATTAGTAGTATTAACATAAACGTTAATACGGATGTACCAAGACAAACTGATGCCGAGTTTAGATATTTTGATTTATCATCCTTTATATGCTC
Source organism: Ascarosepion bandense (assembly GCA_037127315.1). Taxonomy (NCBI): domain Eukaryota; kingdom Metazoa; phylum Mollusca; class Cephalopoda; order Sepiida; family Sepiidae; genus Ascarosepion; species Ascarosepion bandense. Next base: position 97,571 of record JBBBDQ010001424.1, read on the forward strand.
CAATTACGACGAAAGTTTCAGTTAGCGATCAAACAATAACGAATTGCACATACATTTTTATGCAGGTTGTGTAGATATCTTTACACAATATACTACGATAAATTGCTGGTCATTTGGATGCCTACCTTTTATATATCTACAAACGTTCTATATGTTTTTATATTGTTGAAGCGAGTGTTTCATCATTTTACTTAAAACAATGCGGTTATGCTTCTGAAATGCCAGGGTTACAGAGAGTGAAGTAAATGCTTCAGTAAACGTCATTGGGGAGAGGATAAAATAAATGAACAGGAGTTAAAATGACATATTATGACGACTGTTGCAGCTGTTTATTTTTTTGTAGAAGATAGTAGTAGATGGGAAGCTTGAAGCCGAATGAGGGCTCCATTTTCAGCTACGTCTATCAATTTCAAGAGTAAAATGATGAAATCTTAGTAGTAATCTAATGCTGCGCTTACATTTCTGAAGTGGAATAACTTAAAATAATTGTCATAAGAAGAGTTGATGCAGAGACACACAGATATGTTTGTGTGTGTATGCGTTTCCGACTGTGTATGTTTTTGTGTGTGTAAGTGCAGTGAACATACTGATTTACTCGTGACCCTACAAAGATGAGATTACATACATTTTACAGCATTCCTGGCAATCTCCCTCTATTCCACCGTTAAATAATATCTAGGTGAGTGTGGAATTTTGCCAAGAAGTGAGTTTTGATATGGGCGATGAGGGAACGTGACTGAGTGCGAAACACAGGTGTCGAGTATATTATGTTTTGTACGAGCGGAGGTCAAAAAGGTCAGCGCCCGAGATGAGACAAAGTGCACGGGAAGCTACAGGAGTCAGTGAGGCAGCTATTAAAGTGACATCAGCAATCACAGGGAATCAGATTTTAGAGATGAGTTTAGAGAACTGAGTTAGAGTGAGCAAACAGCAACCAGTCTGGATGGCGGCCACGATGCGTGTGTAATACCAGCAGATCCGACCCACCCACCCACTCCACAATACGGCCAGGTCACTGACGAAAAACTGAATAGAAATAATAGAATATTTTCATTTAAATATTAAGTATTGATGTCTGTTTATTTTATCAGTTGGGTAAAAGCAAGTCATAGTGTTTAAAATTTATATTTCCTCATTTATGTGAAAAAAGTCATCATTGGTAGATATGTGCTTTCTTCGAATAAGCAGTAGTTTATTCTCCAACATTGTGATTTAAAAATGCACTCAGAAGGAGTATGTAAAATATTTCTCAAATGGGCATACAGTCACTTGTGTTTATTTTTTTTAACAGTTTGATCAACATGGTTAAAACGACAACGGAAAACAGAAACCCAAAAAACTAGATGGTCGCGATAAAGACGTCCAGTAAGAAAGATGATATTTTATTGTTTGCCTATGGGTGTTCTGCTCGTGTTTTCGTTATAAGAAAAGTTACTGTTTCCTCAAACATCTATGAAACAGCTTTTTTTGCAGTTGTGTTCATAGTCAGGCCGTGAGTTAGGGGTGGGGTTCATTCAGGTACATTAAGGAGGGTGGTGAGTGCAAACGAGTTAAAGCATTTACATTTGGTAAAAAAATTGGGATGAAGAAGAGAAACAGAATTGATTGGGGAGTAGAAGAAGTAGTGAGAGAAATGAAAGCTTTCGGAAGAGATACGTCGTTGCATAACAAAGCCTATATAATTCATTTAGAGCCAAACTAAAAAACAACCTTATGCAAAATCCTAATTTATTCACCAACATAGTCTCCTTCTAGAGTGATACATTGATTCCACCTCTTCTGTAACGATTTGATATTTTTTGTAAAACGATTTGTCTATGGTATCAAAATACGCCTCGGTTTCCGATATCACATCTTCTTTGGTGCCAAATCCCTTTCCCTGGAGAATTGCTTTGAGGTCTGCAAACAGCCAGTAGTCATTGAGGGCCAGAACTGGAGAATAGGGTGGATGCGAAAGCAATTCGAAATGCAATTAATGTAGTAATGCTATAGTTGCCCATCTTGTGACACCGTGCGTTGTCTTGGTGAATAACATCATTTTGTTCTTTTTCATTTGTAGCCGTTGTTTGGCGATTTCTTTCTTCAAACGCACCAATAATGCTACATAATATTGGCGATTGATGGTCCTTCCTTTCTCAAAGGAGTCGATGAACAAAATACGGGGACAAAACCTTGTCTGCTGATGGTTGCATTTTTGTCGCTTTAGACAGTTTTCACCTGCTGCTGTGCACTCAGCTGACCGCCGATATTGCTCCAGAGTGAGGTGGTAGATCCGTGTTTTATCCAGTATCATAGTTTACGCAAGAAAATCCTTCTTGTTGCGATGAAACATTTGCAAACAACGTTCTGAATCGTCGACTCGTTGTTGTTTTAGATCGACTGTGAGCAAACACGGACCACTTTGATCACAGTTTTCTCATCTCAAAATGGTGAATGAGTTGCCTTATAATACGTCTAACTCCTCTGCTATCTCACGCAACTTCAGCTTATTAGTGGTCGAAACGAGTATGTAAATTTTTGGTGTTTCCTGGACAACTGCCGATTTTGGGGGACCTAAGACTTCAACATCATTTGTGTTTACCATGTTTAAAGTCAGCATACCACCTCATAACTGTTGTTTCCGACAGGGCAGAGTCCGAATAACACATATCAAGCCATTACTTTGCTTAAACAGTATTTTTCCATAAAAAATAAAGGCTTTATCAACACACGAAATTCAGTTTCTTTTCATTGTTTTGAAAATTTGCAAAAGTAGCTTCAATTAAATAACGGTAATTTGCAAAATATTAATCTGATTGGCGCCAAATTTTGTCACGTGCCATTTGAAGTTTAACACTTAATAAAAATTATACGGATAATTTATTAATAGCTCCCTCTATATGTCAGGCCTAGAAGTTATTGAGTTATGTGTTTGAATGGAAAATATGTTTCGCACTCTTCTAGTCGTTTAGTTATGTTACGTCTCAAATCAGTTGCAGGCAGATAAAAGACATCATTAAATTTTACCTCCGTTTTTTTTTTTAAATGAACATTAAAAAGCGTGATAGTTAAGTTATGTGAAGCTAAACGGGGGTTTCATAAGGAATACCAAAAAAAATAAAACCCAGAAATTTACTCATGGATAGAAAAATGTGTAATGGATTAAAATGTCGGAGACGAGAACAGCGGTCTAATAAAAAGATAGATTAGTTTCTGTATGGTATTATGGGTAATAGTAGGTAGATAATTTGGAACAAATGTTAACAAGAAAGAAAATTTAAAAAAATAAAGAAAATAAAGGATAACTGGTGTAAATCAGTCTTTTAGTATGACACTTTCATTTAAGTGTCAAAAAGTTGACTGGCGAAATTAATTAAATGAAAATTAATTAAATACTAATTAACTAAATCATTATAATAATTATTTTATTAAACCATTATGAAAATAAGTTCATTCTTGATATTCAACATTTTTAAGAACCAGGTGCAGTAAACTGAGGTCATTAGACCCAAGCAGAAGGCTGACCTATAAACTGTCACTAAAACAAAACACTCTGCAGGTGTAATGGCATGTCAAAAATTACTTCAATTTCAAAATATAAACAAATATGGCAAGCAGGTGGGTTGCTTCACCAGGGGATTGAGTGCAAGTATGGCACAAGGTAATAAATCATTGATCAACCAACCACAGGGCCTGGTTCTTGTTAGCCCACCCCGATGACTGCGACTAATTGGCTGATTATCTAAACTAATCGAATGAAAACCGGGGAAAGGGTGTTACGACGATAGCCATTGACCGGTGATCCCTATTGGATGACCAATCAGGAGCTAATTTTTCGGGATTCGGGCCCATAAATAGAGAACACACAGAGCAATAAATCGAGTCGGTCATTATTCGTTGCTCAGAACCGAATCCGTTGCCACTGCATGCTCCATCAATGATACTGCCTAATTAAAGTTAAGATTTCTTCGATTTAAAGAAACTTCACCCCTCACTTCGCGGTGTTTGTTTTAACTTGATAAGAAATTATTGTATACCAGTGTAAATAAATGTTTGTTACTGTTACTGTTTATAACAAACGCTTTTCTTCATTTCTTTGATGGTCTGGCAACTATTCTTCTACTCCGACGCCAGATTCAACACTCCATCGACTGAATTGAATCCATCCCCCCTTTCGCGTATCTTAAGAAACAACGTGGGTGCGGAAGGAATCAGAGAACAACCAGTCTGGAACATGTGGTAATCACGAAACCATCGGCCAACCCGGTATCGTGAATATATAGTACCACATTAGTGGCAGTATGTAGATTGTGATTGGCGCTTGAATGAACGAATAAATAAATTAATAAAAAAGAGATTGTGGAGGAACAAAACGAAACGATAAAGTAAAAACAAGCAGGGTTAATGTCTAGTTGAAAAAGACAAAATATTATCACCGTAGTGGACGACTGATATAGGCCAGTTGTGAAATGAAAAATCTGAGACGTGCAGAAAACTCTGGAAGCGAAAAGATCTATGCAGAAGATATTTTTTTTACAATTATAAGTTATGTAATTTCAAGTCGCAGAATGGTGTTTTTCCAAATGTGAATTAGATGTGGCATAAGGCCGAAGTCATAGAGAATCTGGTGAGGGTCGTTTGTAATTGTTTTGGCTCTAACCATTCGTCCACGTTCGTGAGCCAACGAGTCTCAGTATGTGTAGACGGGCAACCTACTCAGTAAAATTTAAAAGAAAACATAAGAGGAATTTTACTCTACAGCTTCTTTTTTCGCACTTCCCACCCGTGGAATGCTCTTCATTTTACTTGCTTTCCCGACAGCTACAATCTCCAAGAATTCAAATGTAACGTCCTCTCCTATGTCACTAACCTGCATCCTCTTTCTTATGCTCCCTTCTCCGTCCACTCCACTCTCATCAGTATTCTCAGTCCTCTCCTACCCACTTCCTTACATCCCCTATAACCTGTCACTCTTTTTCATAACTTTCCTCCTATGTAACCCTCTGCAAAACATTGGCAGTAAAATGCATTGCCCGGGGCGATAGGATTATAAAAAATGAAGAAAAGGAAAACATTTTTAATTGCAAATCGTGTTCTTGCCTTATTCATTATAATGCCTAATTTAGGAGATTAACTTAGAGTTAGCATAAAAAAATATCAAGGTAGACACATGCGCACAGTGTGAGGAGAAAAAGAATGTCACATCTGATATTGATATTTTTATGTTATTTTATACTTCACATTCTTTTTTATATATCATATTATATAAACGGTTGAACAGTCACTTTGGGATTGTGGAGAAATTTCGGTCGTGAATAAAATCACTGATAATTTTAAGGGGTAAAGATTTACAAAAAGTAGAGGAAAAATTATTAAATAATATCTTGTTTGGTTTGTAATTTGCCAATTAAAGCGTTTTGCTCTTGGCGACAAAAGATTAATGTAAAACACAGGAGTCAGGCAGATTTTGTTTTGATGAGTGGGGGTCAAAGTGTCAGCGCCATAGATGAGACAAATTTGCACCGTAAGCTACAGGTATCACTGAGTTAACTATTTAATTGACATCAGCTATCACAGAGAATCAGATTTAGGGTTGAGTTGAAAGTGTTGAGTTAGAGAGTGCAGACAAGCAGACAGTCTGGATGGCTGGTTAGATGGCGGCTTCAATACGTGTGTAATCCCTCTAGATCCACCCTACCATATGGCCAAATAATTAATGGAAAACAATATAAAACTACACTATTTACATTATTCAAACTATTGTCTTCATCTTTAATGTGATTTTTACGACGTTTCGGCCGTTGTACGCGCGTAGAACGTGAAGATTCCGCATAATGTAGGTAATGTAAATTACTGCCTCATCACAGAAGTAAAGACAAAATAAATCTAATGGAATATTTTTTATTTAAATATGAATAGTTGATGTCTGTCAAGTTTATCAATTGTGCAAAAGCATGTCATTAGGTTTGAAATTTATATTTCGTCATTTATGCGGAAGAACCAAAGTCATGATTGTTGGAAGTTTATTTTCAACGAAAGATAATCAGTGGCTTATTCTCCGTTGAATTGGTTTTTAATTTTAATTTTCGCAGTTTTGGTCCAAATATTGTTTTTTGACGAAAAAGCAGAATATACCCAGTAGAGATATACAACACCTCCCTGGCTTACTCTCTCTCTCTCTCTATATATATATATATATATATATATATATAGATAGATAGATGGAGAGAGAGAGAGAGAGAGAGAGACCTCAATTAAGTTACCGTTTATTTTTAATGTTCAGTAATGTTTTTCAACGAAAATTAGTAAGAAACATGTTCCTGAAAATATTGTTATTCACTAGCCACTATATTTCCCTTTTTTTCTTAGTTTTCCAGAAAATAGACATCAGTGAGTGCTTGGAATAATGAAGAGAACGGAGAGATATGTTTTTTGAGGCGACAAGTGTAAATGCAACTTTAATCACCATATTCTGTCCTACTAAATACAATTATTTATTTTCCTTCCTTACGTATATGTGTTCAATCGGGCCTTATTCGTGTGTATGTATCACGTTTCTAGTTAGTTTATGTGGGATTCGATTGATAATGGTATGCATTTGTGTACTTTTCCATCATCTGGTTATGTAAATCCCTCTATATCTGTTACTTGTCTCTATGTTGATTGTGTGTCTTCTTAATCCATCTTTTTCGTACATGGAAACTAATTGAGAACGACGTTAACATTCAATCAATATATACAGAAAAAAATTTATTATCCTTGAAAATACTTATAAAGTACTCAAGACTGGAACGGATATCTTTCCCAAATATATCCATTATTACCTCCTTCCATAAGAAGAAGGACTCATGCACAATGAAAATCTCAGAAATGTTAAGGATACTCAAAAGCTGGAAGCTTAAAACTGCCCATTTTGTAGAAAAACAACAAACAAGTAAATCCTCTACAATAAAGCTTCACCGCTTTTGCACACGCAGTAGATGGAGAAGAATCTGCAATCCTAATCTTGTTCGCATTATCTTTTGCGTTAAAATGGCTGTTACATTGCACGGCTTAAAATTTGCAACTGAAACAAGCAAAGAAGACACTACAATTCAGTTGAACTAAAAAACATAGATTTCGAAAATGATCTTAAGCCAAAGAATCATAGCTTCTACACTCACTAATACGAAAATACAATAATGCCTACTTTTTCTTCTTCTTCTTTTTCATCTTCGTCTTTCTTTTTCTTCTTTTATGTGCCTTGTTCTTTTAGGACGTAGGCGATAATGGCTTTACACGTCTCCTTTACTCTGGCGGCTCTTGGCACGCTTTATCCTGTTACACCAACTAAAGCTCATGCTGTCATCCACTAGCCCTTCTCCTGCCTCTTTTTCCCTCTAACTTGCCTGTTAGTATCAGGTTCTCCAAGCCATCCTTCATCATTGCATCTCTCAGGAATTTTAGCTGTCCCTTCCTGATGCTCAGTATTAATTTCCTTTTAGTTTCTGTCCTTTCCAAATCATCATCTTTGCTCACATGCTCGATCCATGATATCCGCAATATCGCTCTGTAGAACCAAATTTCAGTTGCTTCACTTTTTTCTTTCATCTTTTCTGAGATTGTCCAGCATTCATTGCCATATTGAAAAACTGACCGCACATAACAATGCAGTACTCTATTATTTGTTTCTAGCGAAATTCTCTTGTCTCTTAATACTCTACTCAACTTCTGGAATGCGTCCTTTGCCATACTATTTTGCTTTCGGATCTCTGTGTCGCACTTTCGGCCTTCTGTTAGAACACTTCCCAGGTATTTAAATTTAGCTCTAGAAAAACTGTCTAAGAATTATGAAAAGCATAATTAGAACTCCATGTGATAAAAGAAGTGGAATACTTGTCATGGTCACCAACAATGCTAGAAAATGACCCCGGAAAAACCATACTTCATACACGATTGGTCGATCATTTCTGGAAAGGAACCTGACTGATTGGGCAGAAAATCTTCTTAGAGTAGCTTGCCATTACTTTTCTCAGTAAACTGTTTTTCAACTAAGGCTATAGAATTCAATCTATCCTGCTATTTAACCAATACCTGGAGGGAGAAGTGATGGATTAACACCTTGTATGTTCGCGTATGTGAATGCAACTAATTCAAAGGAGATTCGTATTCGGTTCTCCGATTTCTCATTCCGAGCACACATTCAATGCCCTCAAACGCACATCTTGAGCCTAAGGTCAGTGTTTTGATGTCTACACTAGACAACAAAACACACAGAATTCATAATCCTACACTTCGACACACTATCAACTAATAAACGGGATGAAAACACTCAGAGAATTCAAACAGGGTACCCTCACTATGAAACCACCAGCCAGCCATATTACTACACTTTCATGACAACCACAATTTTAAAGACTTCGGAAGAAAGAAAATATAAACCCCATATTAATTATGGAACAAAGAATTAGCCTCTGCTCCTGTTCAAAAGAAGAGGAAAGTGTATGTTTCGAGCGATAGGTAGACCTATCTATTTCTGCTTAAGAAAAAATAAACGAAAAGAAAAGTTAACAAAGTAGACTATAGAATATCGGCGAAGAAGCGAAAAGGTTTAGGGATTCAATGTTTTCTTACGAATTAACTATCACATCTGTTTCCATTATCGTCTCTCCTCATCGCATTGAGAAGGAAATTCAAGGTTTGGTTGTGTTTAGGATTATAATTATACGTTAGTGTTATTTATGTGACTAACACTATGATATTAGTTATTAAGTTTTAACTTAAGCCCAAACGCGTGACTTCTTGTTCTTGTTCTTGTTCTTGTTCTTGTTCTTGTTCTTGTTGTTCTTCTTCTTCTTCCGTGTGCTGTGTTCCTTCCACGTTTTCATGCTCCCTGTAGCTCTTGACACACTTTCTCTTCTTACCGCTCCAAAACTCCGCTCCACCATCCATCTGCTTCATCTACCAAGTACGTTACACGTTGCTTTTCCTTGTCTCTTTTTCTCTATATCTGTTCTGTGAGTATCAGATTCTCAAAGATCTTTTTCTACATTACGTGTTCCAGAAACTTTAGCTGTCTTTTCCTGATGTTACTTATCAGTTTCCTTTTTATTTCTAACCTCTCAAAAACCTCGTCGTTGCTCGCATGTTTGGTCCATGGCATACTGAGCGTCTTTCTTAGAACCAAGTTTCGGTTGCTTCCTGTCTTTCCTTTATCTTTGCATAGAATATTCAGCAGTTGCTGCCATTTTGAAATACAGATATCACAAAACATAGCAATACAATCTTTTTTGTTTCCGAAGAAATTTGCCTGTCTTTCAATATTCTACTATGCATTTAGAATGCATCCTTGGTCATGTAAATATACCTTCGGATCTCAGTGTCACACTTACCGTCATCTATTAGAACACTTCCCAGTACGTAAATTTTAGTATAGGCTTGGTTTTACTATCCCTCTCATGTAGTTTATATTTTACGCTCTTCTTTTTACTGATGACCATGCATTCAGTTTACTTGTAGTTTATATGTTTGTCCTTCTCGTTTTCGTAAGGTGCCTTTTGTAGAAGAATTTGTAATTTACTTTCCGTGTCTACTATCAGCACTATATCATCTGCGTATCTTATATTGTTTAGTTTGTGGTAGCCAG